>CAHIKZ030000609.1:1245000-1397500 GCA_903632075.3 Acanthosepion pharaonis
TAGATTTAAAGTAAAACTAATATAGATGTTATTGTTACCAAATTTTTTTACAATATTATGAAAGTACAATTGGTCGGGTAACTAAACTATTATAATTTTAAATATTTCTTTAGTATGTTCTCGATAAATGTGCTAATAAAAAAAGTAGTTAACTTATATTAAATCCCTAATGTGCTAATAAAAATAGTAGTTAACTTATATTAAGTTCCTAAATTATTTTACTTAAAAAACTAAATGTTTAAATTGATAACATTCATCATTTTTTAGACATCTAAATTTCTATCAAGCATTGAAATCTATCTTTTACATAATTTTGTTAAAACAAAATTACAGCCTTTTCGATTCACTTCCCTCTCCCCCTCTCTCTTTGCCGTAACACTCATTTAGATATATCTGTATTACTGTTGTCTATCTTCTTTCCATTTTTCCTTTTCTTTCTCCCCCCACTACCCTCCCATTCCTATATATCATTTCCGTTAAGTTAACCATCTAAATCGGTCACGATTAGGTCACTCCTCCTACCCCAATATAAAACATGCTTAAGAGAAATATGAAATTTACCCCTCTTTATAATCTACCTTGTCTCGTTAACTACAACTATCACTCTCCCTGTTAAATTACAAAAAATACACTACCCATCAATTTCTAATCCCATTTTTCCTTTCATTTCGTTGTTGGAAGTGTTACCTGATGATCCGGAGTCCTTCAAAAAGGATTTTGGTGAAATAAATTATTGTAATGGTACCTTAAAGTGGTCTGTTTTTTCATTAAATATTAGCTCTGGATTCATTGAGCTCTCAGGATTTCATCCTCCTTGGAATTACCCATTCGGTTTACCAAGTTCTTCGTAACTTAAATATATATATATATATATATATATATATATATATATATATATATATATATCGATTTTTTGTTGCTGATATCATCCAAATTGAAGGCTCGACTTGATCACTGACACGTGTCTGTTGATTCCATCGAGGGAACTATTTGCACTGGTCATTGACTTCAGATTAGCAAGACCCCCAACCCAAGCGATGTCATCACCGCATTGTTGGTGATGCTGAATGTCATTTCTTTTTTACCATATTCCTCTTTTTTTATTTTTGTTTCAGTTACAAAACGTTGAAGATGGCTTCCCGTCTTTCTATGTAGAACCTTTCGATTAATACACCAACTACGCGCGAAAGTGTAGCGCTCTCTAATCTTGGCTGGTCAAGGAGAATGAAAAACTCAATTCTACACTATGGAGAAGAATCTTTCCGAATAAGTCATGACAATTCACAGATAATAAAGAAATATATGTAGCCAACTATGACTGCCTACATCTTGAAGAATCATAGCATTGAAAATGTCTTTTGATTCTTCACATATAAACACAGGCAGAATAAAAATGTCTTAGTTGCCCATTGTTGTAATTTTGGCTAATTCTCGTCGCCAAAATGTTGTAAGCTAGGGAAGGTTACTGAATAGAATAATCAAACGAAGGTTGGTAATGAACGATAATACTATGAACAAGAGCAACGTATATAAGATTCGGAAGCAGCACGTAGAAGAAATAGTCAACTGCTATAAGTGAGTCAAGTGAATTCCACAATAAATCTCCAACTGCAGGATATCTACCAACCGCCCCACGCGGTTAGATGTGGCACAAGTCCGAATTTAATGTGGGGTCTCCGAGCCCGTAGGCTAGGCCAAAAATTCCCGGTAGACCCCGTATAAAACAGGGTCGGGTAGCTGTTTCCTGAGACGAGATTCTGCCCTTCGACATAGCCTCGTCTGGGGATCCTTTCTGGCTGGAGGCAGAGAGTTTGACCAGGGACATACCCATTATCGTCCGTAGGTACGCTACAATACCCATGTAAGATAAAAAATGAGACTGACACACAAGCATACAACCAGAGACACGCGCGCGCACACACACGTACATATATATCTATATATATTTATATATATATGGTAAAAATATAATTTTAGTGTATGCCATATTAATTAAATTTAATTAAAGATGCTTGATTTCAGTAATAGAACTCATGCAAATAAAGAGTGGACATTGAGTTCAACACTTAGCGGCGACTGTTTGCTTTGTGGCCTGACGTTTGCGTTTAAGCATGAAACAGACTGTCGTCACTGATGTGTGTTGAGGGTGACTGATCTATAAGTTGTGCTTTAACTAGAAAATTTGATTTTTTTTTTTTTTTTTTTTTGAGCAATCTAACATTTTCCGTTTTTTAGGGGTTAAAGAATATAGGAATTATCCATAGTTATAACTGTTCAGAGCGCTTTCGGCTGATTCTCTAGCCATTATCAAGGATGTATATTGTGAATGGCTTCTACATAGTAATTTTACAGTTCGAGCGATTTGTGTATATCCATATGCCTAAACGAACGGAATTTGGTACAAGGCAGAGTTTAATGTACGAGTCCCAAGTTAATATAAGAACAAAGACCTAAAATAGTACCTTCGTCTCCCTTTTAGAAACGACGCAAGCCAAGAGACTAATTCTAGGCCTCTTCCAAAGAAGACGTACGTTACGGAAAGACTACCCGCTGGGGTTCGAACACGTTCGAGGTGTAAATCAAATTTTCTGTTAAATGATTTTTTTATTAATTCTGATTGTGTTCTAAGAACGTGCAGGTATGTGGATTTAATCTAAGGGAAATAACTAAAAAAATATGACGTGGAAAATTTCTAGTTAATTCCCTTTGTAAAATGTTTTGCCCCTGCTAATGAAACTGAAGTGCCGAAAATTAGAGACAACAGTCCACTGAAGATTTTCGCCTACCCTTGTTTAATAGAAATGGACTCAACTGGATGATTTATGCGTGATGGAAGAGGCAATGTAACTGTGGAGTGTAGCTGCGTCAATCATGGGAAGGGGAAAGGACAGCGTGATCATTGTTGGGATTATAAAGATTGACACTTTATCTCCGAGATGATCACTCCTACTCTAGGTTTTTCTCGGGCAATCCGGACATATGTCAACGGCATCTGAAGACTATGTGCGCCCACTGGCAAGAACACGAGTTTTGGTGACTGACAAGGGAACGTTGAATAGAAATCCTATCCCAATTCAACATGAGGTTCGCTTGTGGAATCTTCCACAACAAACCAGCCTTTCCTCTTTTTAGGTAATGCACTCTTCCTATCTGGTAAAGTACATCCGACTTGCTGATTGGTCAGTTTCAACCAATCAAATCGCTTTCACGTGCAGAGTCAATTTAGGCGCCAAGTAAATTCTGAGACTCCCACGTGATACACGACCATTATATCAACAAAACACGTGTGATATTCTTTCTCTTCGTTTCTGCTCTTCCTGATTCGAGCCTAATTTATCTACGTCACTCGTACACCTCAAAACTCCGCCAAAATGTGACCCTAAAGGAACTCCGTCTCGACTAATACAGTCAGACGTTAAATGAACAATATTTAATTCATGCAAATATTATCTCTGAACTCTACCGAACTTGTTTATACAATTCCAAACACTCAATACGAACTCATTACATTCTATTACAGTTTAATATTACTTTCTCATAATATGAACTCAGGTACAACTATTTACCTAATCAAAGGGACACAACTCTGTTTAGCCTTTTCACTCAGTATTTATGCATGTATACCAAACGCTAATTCAATTGTTACGTTTAAAACAATATGTTTGTGAATCATTATTTCTCCTTTCTTGTCTAACGTCAAGAGTTTTTAATCTTCATAAAATAAATAATTGGGGTCCATCCCCCCTACACGCTAAACATCTCAATTAACACATTGTATTTTTTTTCGAGTTCACAAGGGAGTAAAGACACAAGGGGGGGGGGGGGGGTTTACTGTGTGCGGAAAAATTAGAAAACAAAAACATTACTAAGGAGCGAGAACAAAAAAAGAGTAACCAGAAAAACAGGAGATAGTGATTGACATTGTGTTTAAATTTTTGAAGATTAAAGTTATCAGTAAAGCATAGAACCGGAAGAGAGTTTCACAAGTCGGAAGTGAGAGAAAAGAAACTGTTAGTATAACATTTACGGTTATATCTAACCAATTCAAATTGATGAGATTGTGGGATCACTTACATGTGCCACACCGCCATTTCTTTCAATATCATTGGTTCGTAAATATATGATACTTATCATATGACAATTTTGCCATCGCAGGTAATTTGAAATTTTCTCTAAAATCACGGATTGGTCAATTTCTTGACCAATCGCGTATTTTAGCATCTTTCTATATTTTAGCGCCACGCTCTCCGGATCCTACCCATCGTTATAAAAAGACTCTCGCTGTTTGCTAACAGTCAGTAGCAGTTCAATTCTTGGAAAATAAGGCACGGCGCTATATTGACATTTTAATTCTTAATTATCACTCAATCGAGTAATCATACTAATTCTTATTGGTATCACTCATGAACATTACATTTTCTACACTGATAAAATACTGTGGAACTATTCTTTATTTAGCTAAGACTTCAATTGAACTTTGTAGTTTGTACTCAACATTAATTAACTAAACTTACCCTTTATATTACGGAAAAAGGGAAGCAACTTTCTTTATACTTATTGTTGATATTTTTGTATATCATTGTTAATACAATATTTTATTAATGTTCACTGAGCTTGATTATTTTTCTCTCGTGTTTGTTGTGCATTATTCATATGGGGTGTTGTTTTAGAAGAACACAGCCTTCCTTCTTTATTATATTCACAGTGACCCTAACCAACAATACTTACAGCACCACTACAAGATCTCGACTCCAGTTTAGTAATACGCTTAAATTCATAAAGTCTAGGTACCATAGCGAACAGCGATATTTATTCTGAGTATATACAGAAATGTGGCACAAGGCCAAAATGGGGAGTGGGGAGGAAAGACGGTTTTCTTCTGTCTTAACGTTTAACACAATCACTGACCCAAACATACCACAATATTCCTAATACCAAAACAACACATTCTTACTTATCTTTCTTAATACATCCACCATAATACCTGATTGTCTCCATGAAAGTCCTTACTAAACCCCATGTGTACAATTCATTTTCTGTGGTGGGGATAAAACAACAATTTTAAAAACTAGCTCCAATGAGTATGTACAATATGAAAACAAAATTAGTCACAAGAAATCAAATAAAATTAGTAATAAAAAAAACCCCACAATCCTTGAATGTGGCAGAAAGACAAGTTAACTGGACGTAATGTGGGACTTTAATAATAAAAACATTCATTCATCCCACGCACTCACTCAACAACACACTCATTCAAACACAATAACAAATACGAAAATCACACCCGAAACGAAAGGCGCCCCGCATCCACCAGAGTACTGACCACCTAACGAAGGAGGGGAAGGGGGAAGTAAACAAAAGAAAAATAGGGACAGAAATAAAAGGGGCCAATGTGCATATATATTCCCTAGCTAAGTTGACTAGAATGAGGAAACTAATGATACAAAAACAACCCTAAACTAACCTAATTTTGGGCGGGGTTGCCTAAGTTCAATACAGGAAAAACAATATCCTGATGCCTAACCGGCCACTCCAAGTCAACCCCTTTCACTCGACACAAACACGCAAGATTCACCCACCTATAATGAAGAGCTCATCCGAACAATTAGCATGAAATGTATTTCTAGAAAAGAAAAAGAGAGGCAACTTTACCGCGAAGGGAAAGTGAGTGAAGCTGATCCACCAGATTAGGACCAATAATGTTGCTGATTCTTCTTTGGATTTTATCAAGGGTTTCAAGGTAAATAGCAGAGGCACCGGGTTATATGTGGCAGTAATATTCTAAGCATGGCAGACTTATATATATATATGTAAGATAGATTCAAGAGAGAAAAATTGTCTAGCACGACACAGTGAACCAATTTTCTTAGCAGCTGACATAGCAATGGATTCAATATAGTCTTTTCACTTCATGTCAGTCGAGAACGTTAACCTGAGAAGGCACAATGAGTCACTTTCCAGCAGGTTAGCAAAAGTCATGTTGATAGAAAGCAGAGTGGGTCACATCTCAGATGATTAAGTGAGAGCAGTTTAGTTTTGGAGGCGTTAAAATTATTAACAAGCTATTCTTTGCCTCAGTTAACAACAGACTGAAGTTCGCTTTGAACACCAGTCGTCAGTTTGACATTATCGAACTGATCAGACATACTATCAAGACAGGAGGAAAATGCTTGTGTCATCAGCGTAGATACCAAGTTGAGAGTTAATGGCATCGGGAAGGTCATTAATGAAAATTAAAGTAGGACCAAGTATGGTGTCCTGAGGGAGACCTGCAGTAGTATGAAAGGTTCTAGACTAATGCCCTTTCAGCATGACTTACATTTCACAATTTGATAGGAAAGACTGGATCAGTTCAAAAATTTCTCGGGTGACATGCACGTTGCATTTTATGGCCTTTCATAGTTGTCGACGTAATTTTTTGAATACCCTGACCCTTCAGGGCGTAGATAATCATCTCCCTGCACAGATTATTTTTCTGTATTATCTGTGAATTAACATGTCTTCTTAGGAAAGATAGTGGAGTGATTTTCTGCTGATTTTATTTGTGTGTGTTTTTTTTTTAATCATTTCACCCCAAGCAAGGTGATAACGTCACTACGACGTAAGCGATGGTACTGGGATTGAAAGCGAATGAGTAGAATTTAGTGAGGAGAAAGGACAATAGAAGAAGAGAACTCAGGAAGACAGAAGATAGCGATAATGTAACTAAGACGCAAGGAGGGGTACTGGGTGTGAAAGCGAATGAGAAGACTTTAGTGAACGGACAATAGAAGAACAGTTTTCACAAAGACGGAAGATGGCCATTAACGTTCATTTAAATGTTTGAAAATCATAATTGATAGGGAGGCAAGAAACCGGAAGCGAATAGAAGAAAAAGTAAAAAGAAGCGGCCGACTATTACGGGAATATCCTCTATCTAGTCAGTCATGAATCGAAAGAGGCACAGTCGCCGAAACGTGTATCCTGGGATAGCACTTGACGGAAGATGAGGAAAATCACCCAAATGAAAAAGTGTAAATTGCATCTCGATATTGTCAAAATGGTCAGACTATCTTATTCGTTTGATTCATTAGGATTTGAATGTTGGTAATGGTTCGGGAGCACGCTCCACTCGGGCAGGATCCCCGACAAAAAAGCCTGGCTAACCCGTAGCTCTGACGAGTATGGCTCTATTCTTAATAAAAATGCTGATGTTATTAATATCTGTAGAATAGGACGCGACGGACCTCTTCTGGTAAAAGTGAGATAAACACGATGATGATGATGATCCTTATGTCGATAATGCTATTCAGTGTACCGTGCGTGTCTAATATAAGTCCTAGCGCGATACAACTGCTTTCTTCAATTCACCCCCACCCATCGGCACGGTGTTTATTTGATACAATACGCTTATTATTCTTCAAATTCTTTTGTTCCAGTTTATTAAAATTATACTTCCATTTTATGAATGAAAAAATCCCCACCGCCATAAGTATTACAGACGGCACGTTTATTGGTTACAAAAGAATGTATTTCCACTTCCGGAGTGTCTTTTCCAAAGAAATGAAAGAGAGGATTAGAAAGATTCAAATAAGCTGGAGCTGTACAATCCTCTCTTTACCTGCCTTGACAGCGTTCTTTTTTTTTTTTTTTTTTAAGAGGATATTTTTCTTTCTTTTTTTTTCTTTTTTTTTTTTTTAAAGCGTTTAAACAGCTTTGTAGGGGATGCTTTATTGCCATCTTATATCCCCCACACGCACACTTTTTCCCCATAGTCGCAAGCCTATCGCTATTTCTATGGAAAATTTTCTGACTACCCATTTTCCCCAGTTTCACGATTTCAGGCAATTACCGTTAATATCCGCTGTATCGTGTCGTCTCCATTTCCTTCGTATTCCACTGGCAAGAAAGAAATTACATTCAAAGTGCCCCGAGAGAATATTTCCTCGACCACTATAATATTATCCTATACAAGTCCAATGCCAGCCATCATATATCCTAAATATCCTTGTAATGAACAATTCTTACGTCCATACAACTACATCACAGCCTTGTATTGGGCGAACAATATCGTAAAAGAATGAAGCTAGAAATAATGCAGGGGAAATAGCTAAGACTGAAATGAAAACTAATGCAAGGGGAATAACTCCCAAAACACTATAATTTTTGAAAAGGATGTTGAATAATGTAACGATTTTTTTTTTTTTTACATTTTCCCCATTTGGAAGATATTGGAAATACCTTTCTATAATAAATGTTTATGATTAATTTAAGCGATCCTTTTTTGTTAAAAATCTTCAATAAATGTTATTTCTTGAGCTTCAATGAGGCATTTTAGTCTTTAAATTTTAACAGTTTGAAAAAATACTTTTTCTGCCATGACACTTAAACATGTACACCAAATGCAATGCTCAGGAACCATTCAAGTTTGACGGTTATTAAATGAGCTTGTTGTAATAAGGGTTACTAAATGAGGTAGTCGAAATGAAGGTTACTAAACGAGGTAGTCGAAATGAAGGTTACTAAACGAGGTAGTTGTAATGAGGATTACTAAATGAGGTAGTAGTATTGAGGGTTACTAGACGTGGTAGTCGTAATGGGAGTTGCTAAATGAGTTAGTCGTAAGTGAAAACCCAAAGTCGTAAGTGCGTAGGAAGAATGAGGTACATAATATGGGGATATTTAAGATAGATAACGGTTGACCTATATTTAAAAAGATTGAGATTATAGTGATCGGGAAAACATCCTCTCGGGAATCGGTTCCATTGAGTAATAATTCTGGGCAAGAAGATGTCTGAGTGGAACTTCTTCCTAGTGTAAGATTTGAAGCTATCCCAATCCACTTTGGTATATTGGTAAATTGTCCTATTATATGGTAGATCGGAGGACGCCTTTCGTTTAGTAACAACTGTAGCATAGATCAGTGAGTGGTCTGAAATACCCAAGAAAGGTAATACTTCAGTAGAACTTTGGTCAAGGTAGGTTGTGAAAAAGAGGTCTAAATATTAGCATGTTACCCAGCTTTGTCGGGAACATGAATAGGCTTATACAGAAACTATGTCAGTTCGTAAGCGATTGCAGTATTTCTTTTCTTTATCGATTAGATTGTGGGCGGCCTAACCACTCCATGCGTTGAATGTCTTTGAGCTTTTGGTAATTGTGCCCACTGGTGGCCCTGAAGCTTGAACAGCAACAATAGATACAAGGATCCAACTGCCAAAATATAAGCTATTAATAGGGATATGTCCCGGAAAGAGATATATTTGTTCGAAGTAGCAAAGTGGTTGCTGACTACTGTAACCGAGTAGGACAATCTAGCAGGTAATCGTAATGGACTGGTCCTCGTCAAAGTGGCAGGCAATAGGCGTAGGCAATAGGCGAAGACTATAGGCGTAGTCAATAGGCGTCTTCTATAGATGTCCTTATGTACCTCCACATCAGTCTGTATTTATGGCTGACACCAGCCAATCATATTATTGTGAAGGGAAACCCAGGTGTATGCATATTCATTACATCAAATAGATTCTGGCGAGCCCAGTGAGCCCATAGACCTGGGAGTTCGTGTGCTGAAAGGCCACAAGAAAATTTCGAAATTTAGCAAATTACAAGTGGATTTTGAACTTATATCAAATGGGTATTAGAGCCTATTTTAAGGTCAATATTAGCTACTTCGAGCCATTGGTTTATTGTTCTCTCGCTAAAATGGCTTTATTTTAGTAATAATAATAATAAAAAACTAGGTTAAAAAGAGTTGGTTAGACAAGCTGATAAAGAAAGATTAATTTTTGCAAATCCCCTTTTCGCCTACGCATTTTAAAAATTTAGATTCTATCACAAAGTTGTACCAGCTTTTGGAAGTTGCCTGCTGAGAAGGTGAGACGTGAAAATTCCTATAAAATAAAGGCAAATGAATAGAAAAATCGTCGTGAAATTCGCGACCAAACACCATGAAATGTAATCCTGATGCTATTTTAAATGCTAAATTTGTTTTAAGGTAAATTGAAATGTTTATCAAAATATCACGGAATTTATCCTAGATTGTTTTTAGTATTTTCAACTGTAACAAATATTTTTGAATAAATTTCATACAGTAATTGTATTAATTACTAGAGGTCGAACTTCATAAAGAATAAGTAATGATCATTTTAATTGCTTTAATAAAATAAAATATACATGACGATGTACTAAGCTCCGATTCCTTAAAGAAAGAAATGTGTTTTTACTTCTTGAAAAATGATTCTCGAAAAAACGAAAAAAAAAAAACAAAAGATTGTTAACAAAAAAATAAGAACATATAGAGATCAGTGTTGATACTGCAAGACTACATATTGCCCGAGTCAATCAGGAAATGTTTATTACCGTGAATATAAAAGTTTTACCTCATCGTCCTCCTTACTCTCCTGACATTGCTCCATCTGACTCACATATTTTTAGGTCATTGAAACATGTTTAGGAATAAAACAGTTTATTAATTGTGAGGGTTCAATTCTGATATGAAGTGTATTTTTGCATCGAAACTTGGAGAAATATACGCGCGAGAGTTCCACAGTTTGCCAAAATAGATTATGCTAGCGATAATAAGAGGCTACATTATCTTCATTAAATATATTGGGGTGCAGAATTAATTTCAACTCGGAATTAATTTCAACTCGGAACTAAAGGTTAGGGTTAGGGTTTTTAAATCAAGTTGAAATTAGTTCTGAGCTGAAATTAGTTTCGAGTTGAAATTAGTTCTGTCACTCAATATATGAGTTATGACTAAAGAATCTTGTTCCACCTGCAGATGCGACGGAACTTTATATTAAACATAATTGAAATTCTTACACCCGCACAATTCAGCAGGCAGAGACTATTCTACACGCAGGCTTACACATACGAAGGCTGTTTGAAAAGTAACGGGACAAGTGTCACAACTAATTTATTTCAATTCCAAACAACAAACTATATGGTTTCCCCTTCAAAGTAATCCCCTTCGAGTCTAATGCACTTCCCATGTTTCTCTGCCACGGTTCTTTGCACTGCTGGAATGATTTTTCTTGGATGTCCTTCATCTCTGTCGTTACGGCCCTCTTAATGGCCTTCACGCCTTTAAAACGGGTCCCTTTGATGATCCCTTTGAGCTTGAACAAAAATAAAAAGTCACACGGAGCAAGATCAGGTGAATAGGGAGGTTGCTCCAGTACGGCGATGTTCTTCTCAGTAGGAACTGCCGGATGCTCAGGGCACTGTGAGCAGGCGCATTGTCGTGGTGAAGCAGTCACGATTTGTCCTGCCACAACTCTCACCGCTTCTTGCTTAACAAAGCAAACGTCATAGGATCTCTTTGTAAACTTTCTGATTGATCGTCTGGCTGTGTGGCAAGAACTCAATGTAGACGTAGCCGCTTACAGCGAAAAACAGATAAGTCCTGTTACTTTTCAGACAGACTTTATAGTGTGTGTTTCCCAAACTTAATTTAGTCTGTTACAAGGCTACTCCTCCAGTGAGAATTGATCTCACTAAAGTAATAACAATAATCGTTATCCATTACCTCCCCGTCTGGATAGCGTCCCTTTATTCATTAACTATAACTGCTCAGAGCCAGAATAGTGGAGAATCCAGTTAGGACCGAAATCGTTACACTAATGAATGAATCACTGCGTTAGCGTAGGCGTCCTAGCCATTTATTCATACAACAATGCAAAAGAAGTTAAACACAAGCTCGAACATTTAGAGAGTCTATTTAAAAACATACACACATATATTGTGATGATGGTTATTTAACACGCATAGGCATATACAAAGTGCGATGTCTAAATTAAGCAAAAATGAAAATAACACTAACATCTCATTTTAGCAGATAAATTACCAAAATTACACAAAAATATCTTGAAATACTAAAGAGTAAATCTATTCAATAAAATCGCCATTGGCTTCAACTACAGCCTCCAGTCGACTTTGGAATCTCCTGCATCTCATCTGGACGGTCTCCTTATTTAAGCTGGTGAATGCTACCATAATCATTGCCTTCAGTTTATCTTTGGTGTTACATGGAGTTTTGTTAGTATCTCGCTCAACTGCGCCACACGCATAATAATCGGGGGTGGGGGTTGAAATCTGGGGAGCTACTTTGTCAGATGTAAGGGGTGATGTGGTCGCAATAATTGTCTGACAGCCATGACTGTGTGTCCTGCTCGTGTGGCATAGTGTAGAGCCCTGTTGTCAGTCATAGGGTCTTCCAGAAGCTACCCTCTTGACCCAGGCAACTTTACCTCTTCAAGGCACTTGTGAGGCAGTCATCAACAAATTCAGGAGTTCTTTTCTTATCAGAACGATCAGGGTGTGTTTTCGGAGCTGTCGTACCTTCGTAATCACAATTAGACCCATCCAACTCTTTCCGAATCCTCTGCACTGTCCTCAGATGGACACCCAAACACTCTGAAATGTTCGTATTGGAGCATCCAGCGCGAATGCCAAGCAGTACAGCATGCTGTTTCTAAATTTCTGGCAGAGTGAATTGAGTCAGGGCTCTCTTTTTCTCATAGTGTTCCCCTGATCCAAATATACTGTGCAGTCGACCAAATCAAAACAAACAACGCGGATGCGCGAAATAAAAATAAAAAACAATAAAATAGCGACAATTTACATATCGCACCCTGTATTGACTACATAGGTCCATTGGCCACACGCTGAACAATGAAATCGATCATGCTGCATATAAAAACTACTGAAGATTGACATTTTGCTAAGTTGAAAAGCAAACGACCATATTGATTGAAGCCTTTGTGTTTCTGGCATTTTCTTCCAATACGTATCAATTGACGTCATCAGTGGCAGCAAATCGACGAACACATTCGTTTTGTAGTATATTGAATAGTTGTTGCATAAATGATATAAACCCCTCCCATGCTGCACACATTACAAAATGCATGTTTATTAGAGTTTTAAACATCTTTAAACGTTAATATTACGCTATTGAAGGCGGAGGTGCAGTTGTTCTATAAAAATAAATATATGTTTATGCACTTTTTCATATATTATGTCAATAGTCTTCGTCTGAAGTTATTATGCAAGTCACATAAATCTCAACCGTCCTGGGTAAGACGATAAACTACATCCAACAGCAAGGCCTCTGATCTGGAGGTTTTAAAGAACGTGGGCCCACCTCTTAATTGCTGGTTTTCCCAGGTCTACTCTAAAATGAACTATGTTAAAAGAGGTAAGCAGTTTTGATATTTTAAGGATTATATTTTGAAAATCTCAATAATATTAGCAATTATAATATCATATACTGTATAAGAAATAAACGGTTATTTTCATGTTATCGATAACCAATTTATCTTACTCAAGTATACTTATTTACTTTTAATTTTTTTCACAACTATAATTAATAAAACTAATTTTAGCTGAGATTCTGGAGATTCGGCCAATGTTTCCAGAAGTCATTCAAATACTCTTCCCTGGTTGTCAATAATAGATTGATTGATTCGTTTTTTTACGACTTATCAAGTTATTTAAAGCAAGAAAATATTTTTATATTGTAAGAATTATTTTTTGAGATAATAATGATTTAGTAAAAAAAAAAAACTTACTAATTAACCCATAGCTGGGGAGAGAAGAAGTGGATTCATACCTTTCCCAAGAATATTTGCGAGTAAGTAAATATAACCGGAAGTGGAACTTAGCTCCTCGATTAACTTTTCCCAACCATTATCCATTACACCATCCGCACATACAAGATTACAGCAAGCGGTCATCCATCAAGGTATTGACCAAGCTCGATGTTGCTTAACTTCGGTGATCGTACGGGAACCGGTGTTTCAACGTGTAAGGCCGTAAGACGTCTCTAATAAGAACGTACAAATATAAGAACTATGGTCGAACAGGTAATATTCCCCACCCCTTTCCGCTCCAATCAACAGTTCATTGTCACTTACGTTTGCAGTATGGTGCAGTATAATAATTTTATATACCCTGCCATTTTTTAAAAATAAAGATTAAGTTAAATTATTAAACAAAGAAAAAATTGAAATAAAATATCTATTTATCTATATTTCTGAGATGCGGTATTATGTGCATTAATTACAGGTTCTCCACTGAGGACACATGGCACAATGGATAAAGGTGTTAGTTAGATCTAGTGACAGGACCCAAAAGAGTTTCAGTTCAATACCCGGTTAAGGGAGTAGAGAACTTGGAGAGGGGAGTTAAACAGGAGATAACTGATAACTGACATCCATTAAACATAGAACGTGGAACAGTCTACCCCAGTGAGCGAAATAGGGTTCAGTTCGACATTCCAACCACCTGAAGAAGGCCGGAGCGTACAACGGCCGAAACGTTGTGATAAATAGGGCAACAAAGATGAGGACAATAGTCCGAATAATGAAAATAATGAAAATATTTATTTTTCAAAAGACCAATAAATTAATTATTGTTGAAATTCAGCAGACCAGAATATATTCCAGGGAAGTGCCTCCAAAGAAACGCTATACCTAAAGTTTAAACTGAATTTTTAAAAGTAAAAATATTTTTAGAGAGTTTATTTTAGTTTTAATTTCAAGCTAATAGATTAAATTTAATATTTCCAATGAGCAAAACACTTTGCTGTATTTCAAAACTAATTTAAATTGACTGGAAGGAGTTTTTTTTAATCGCTAAAAATCACTAGTTTTAGCCATTTTTAATTATGTTAGCACAATGTAATTTTCTTTATTACAAAATCTTTCAAACATAAAAATATAATTTTCTGAAACTTTATTTAAGGAATAATTAGCTTACTTAAATCATAATTAATCTGATTTGAAACAAAAATTACTTACTTTTAGTTTAAAATATCACAGAAATGCATTTTTAACAGAGAGGTAAGTGTTTTGATTAGGAATTTCATAAAATTAAATAAGTGGGAGATAAGTGTTGAAAAAAATAATTACCAACATTTAAAAAAATATTCAAAAATAATTTAAATGTATTTCTGAATAAATCTTGACAGTTTCATTAAAATCTGACGATTATTTGATTTTTGCAAAAATTTCCAAATCAATGTTTTTCATCGCAAAAAGATGTTAAATTTCCCCTGCAAATCCTTGGTCTCCTCGATGACGCCAGAAAAATCACATTTTTCACCAAAAATTCTAACATTCTAAAAAGGATAAAAAATATAATTCAATAATAAAAAAAAATCCTTTAGTCTTAATTCCTCTTAATAATAACATAATGGTTTCGACGATAAAACTTTAAATTTTGGGCATTTCCTCATGCATACTCATACTGTGACGGTAACTATATATATATATATATATATATATATATATATATATCCAGGTAAGATGAGAACGAATAGAGTACAATTCCAACGTTCGTAACATTTAATTTAAAAGAGACCTCAATATAAAGTAAAGCAATATTCTTTATTTTAGGACATTACATTGAAAACGTGTCAAAATCGGTACACAATTGCAGTCGTGTTTCGATGCGTATCA
Organism: Acanthosepion pharaonis; assembly: GCA_903632075.3. Classification (NCBI taxonomy): domain Eukaryota; kingdom Metazoa; phylum Mollusca; class Cephalopoda; order Sepiida; family Sepiidae; genus Acanthosepion; species Acanthosepion pharaonis. The sequence goes on from CAHIKZ030000609.1 coordinate 1,260,441, forward strand.
ATGCATCTCATCAGGCGATTGTCTTTGATACGCATCAAAACATGACTGCAATTGTGTAGCGATTTTGAGATGCTTTCGATATAATAAAATAAAGTATATATATATATATATATATATATATATATGAATAATACCAATTTGTTACTACTTAGGATAATTCCAAGGAGGACATTAATCCAAAGAGAGCTCAATGTAAACTACAGAGCATTATAATAATAATAATAATAATAAATCGAGAAAAAACGAAATGGAATCTTTAAGTTTTTCTTGAGTTATTATATATATATATATATATATGTATATATAAATAAATTATCCTTACCTATTCATATATATATATATATATATATATATATATATATATATATATATATATATATATATATATATATATATATATATATATATATATATATATATATATATATATATATATATAAATTACCTATTCATATATATATATATATATATATATATAAATTATCCTTACCTATTATATATATATATATATATATATATATATATATATATATAAATTATCCTTACCTATTCATATATATATATATATATATAAATTATCCCTTACCTATTCATATATATATATATATATATATATAAATTATCCTTACCTATTCATATATATATATATATATATATATATTTAAATTATCCTTACCTATTCATATATATATATATATATATATATATATATATATAAATTATCCTTACCTATTCATATATATATATATATATATATATATATATATATATATATAAATTATCTTACCTATTCATATATATATATATATATATATATATATATATATATATATATATATATATATATATATATATATATGAATAATACCAATTTGTTACTACTAGGGATAATCCCAAGGAGGACATTAATCCAAAGAGAGCTCAATGTAAACTACAGCGCATTATAATAATAATAATAATAAATCGAGAAAAAACGAAATGAAAGGTTTTTTCTTGAGTTATTATCATTATATATATATATATATATATATATATATATAGAGAGAGAGAGAGAGAAGAGAGAGTGTTAGAGAGTGAGAGTGAGAGAGAGAGGGGGTCTCTCTCTGTTCATTTCTAAATGGAAAGGGAATAACGGAAAGCAAATGAGAGGAAGAAGGAGTTGTAACGTGCCAAGAAAAAGTAAACGGTAATTAAAAATGGGAGAGAAAAATATAATGAAAATGCTGTGAATGAAATAAAAGAATGGACGGAAACGAAAGTAACACTTGGAAAGATATACTTTCTGTTCATAAATTTATTACTTCTTTACCCCTTTGATCTTTTGAAATTGGGTGAAGCATTATTTATTTATTTTAAACATGAGGCACACCTTACTCCGGAAAGCAGGCAGATACGACTATAGTTTTAATATATAGCTTTTTCCTTTATAATATGGCGATGTATTTGCAAAAAGAATATAAGTAAATGTTTTAAATATTTTATCACCGTAAGTGTCAGCCACGAGATGATGACCCTCCGATACCTGTTCTTGTCTGTCATCACTTTACGGTTATCTTTTTCTTTTTTGGTTTACCCTTGTGCTTAGATTTTTGGTGCTTTCTGGGTTGGTCATCTTTCATTAAAGACACTTTGGTTTTAGCTTCTTGCACATATTGGTGCAGTTTATATGCCTTGTGCTCCTCCTTCATGACATCGTCAAGAGGTCGGACAGTAACCCTTTCCCCGCCAGTCAACAATACTCCACCCTTAATCATCGTTTGGCAATCATTTTGCCTGCCTAGGGTAACTATCCACCGGTTACGAGTAGTTGGATCACCAACGTTCACGGACACGGGATCAAACTGAAGGCTGATAATTGACACGTCCGGGTACTGGGACTCAAGTTCACGCTTGATCTCCTCGTGCGAAATGTGAACATCGCTGCCGCAGCCGAAACAGACTGCAAGCGGGCGTATTTCTGGGAGTTCTTTGCGCATGCGTATAGAAGGTGGTTTGTATTTCCTCTGACGCAGACCGGCCTGCAGCTGAGCAACCAGCTGGTCGACTTTTTCTCTCTCCGCAGCATCTGCTTCTCTATCAATTCGTTTGTCTCTTTCAAGGTTTTCCTCCCTGTCATCTTGTAGCTGCTGACCCATCATAGACTCCGATCTCTCTTCTGATTGGTCATCTTTTTTAAAATGGCTGTTCTTCACTACCAATTGACCATGTCCACTGAAATAAATAGTTTGGGTTTTTTTTTTAAGCAAAAAATATACACTCACCTATTTTGTAAATAAATGAATGCGAAATATTGCTAGTAACGGATTATGAATTTCGGTTAGCAAAATAACAAAATTGAAAATAATTATATGTAACGTGCTTCGACCTTCAAAAAACTTCATCAGATTAAAATAATGTCCTTATAGATGAAACTATATATATGTTCTTATTGGTGGAATTATACAGGATGTTCCAAAAGTCACGTGACAATTGGCAGAAAACATACACTTGTGAAATAGCAACCAGAGAAAATTTGCAATCTTCCATAATTCGACCAATAAAATGTCTTAATAATATGTTGTCATATACAAAACATGATTCCATCTGGTAAATAAATATCAAATTTATAAGGTTATCAACGGTAATGCGACTTTTGTTATTAAAATTTAATCATTTTTCTTTACTATTATATGTTTTGGTACTACTTAAATTGAGTGGTCCGCTAGTAAAAAATATCGAGAAAAATGTCCTCAACAATTTTTGTAGATTCATATTCAAAAGTCTTTCGTCTACCCACAGCATTCGCCAGTATCGAAAAATATTGATTTTTTAAAAATAATTTTAGGAGGTGGTATCCTTTTAATAATATAAATGCAGTGTTTAATCGATCCCTAATTCTTAAATAGTGCTATGTTTTTATCTATAAATGGCAAGTCTAAATTGGTTTCTGTTGATGGATTGGTTCGTTTTTTACGGCTTATCAACCTTTTGCAGGTCATTTAAAACCAGAAAATATTTTTAAATTGTAAGAATCTTATGGAGGAGATAATAATGATTTAGTGCTACAAGTCTTACTAATTAACCCATAGCTGGAGGAAGAAGATGTGGATTGATATCTTTTTCCAAGTGTATTTGTGCGTAAGTGAATATAACGAACCCGAATGGAAGTTGAACTCGGCTCTCCGATTAACAATATCCACTAAAGCATGCGCACATCCACGATTACAGCACTTAATATTCCCAAGAGGTCAGCTATCTAGATACTGACAAGGCTCGATGTTGCTTAACTTCGGTGATCGTAAGAAGTTTGAAATTGTGCTTACGTCATTAATAACTGCGTCTTACTGATGTTGTGCTTTATTCAAATTCTTAATAATACGCCGTTATCAATGACGTAAGCACTGTTTATAAAAATGTACTAAAACATGTACAGAAGTCAGGCATTGATTTGACACTATTTATGTTATGAACATAACCCACTTCTAATATCATATGATATATCCCGGAAAGGGATATATTTGTTCGAACTAGCAAAGTGGTTGTTGACTACTGTAACCGGGTAGGACAATCTAACAGGTAACCGTAATGGACTGGTCCTCGTCGTGGTGATAGGCAAGAGGCGAAGAATATAGGCGTAACCAATGTACCTCCACCTCAGTCTGTATTTATGGCTGACACCAGCCAATCATATTACTGTCAGGGGGAACCAGGTGTATGCATATTCATTACATCACCTCCCCATGAACTAAATTTAGCTTCAATATTTTCTCTTTTTAGGGTCTGGAATTAATCGATTGAATTTTTCCTAAGTCTTTTTCGCCTCAATCCTCCTTGCAATGGTGGCGTTTGACACACTGGCCTTGAGGTCGGGGATACCTCCATTGGTGAATGTTAACTTACTGGAACGGGAATTTCAAATGCATCATACAGGACTTTTATTGGAATCTCTTCGGTATTTTCCGTGACCTCTGTAGTGTGTCTGGGTCTCAATTGATTCCAATGTCTTTTGCACCGAAATTTTTTCCCTTTTATGTCATATATGACCTGTCCAATTCTTTTGGTTATCAATCCTACTTCCCAATACATTTTTCCAGCCCTAAAGTTCTTGAAAAAAACTTTGTCACCTGGCTTAGACGCTTTAGTCATCTGCTGGCGATAAACCTGACGTTGTATTCCGGTTTGGCGTGATTCCTTATACTATCAAAAATTTCTGAATACTTCTTTCATTCGTGTCCACGCCTTGGTTTTTCTTCAACGCTCGTTTAAAGGTGTCCACAATTTTTTCTGCCTGTTCATTCGATCTTGGATGATATACTGGCGTTGTCAACTGTATATTTTTTCTTTTGTTTTAACTTGTGAGGTCGTTTTGAATCTCGTCGCCAACTGATATGTCCCGGAAAGGGATATATTTGTTCGAAGTAGCAAAGTGGTTTTGGACTACTGTAACCGAGTAGGACAATCTAGCAGGTAACCGTAATGGACTGGTCATCGTCGTAGTGGTAGGCAATAGGCGTAGGCAATAGGCGCAGGCAATAGGCGAAGACAATAGGCGTCGTCCTGTACCTCCACATCAATCTGTGTTTATGGCTGACACCAGCCAATTACTATCAGTGGGGACCAGGTGTATGTATATTCATTACATCATGATAAAACGTCGATATTTTTTCATTCTGACTAATGTTGTGAGTAAGAGATGATCAAAAAATGAATGCATTTTTTTTGCCAGCGGATCTCTCAATTTCAGTAAGTTTTGATTAATTTTTATTTTCTATTCCTTAATTAAGTCCTTCATTGTCTATTATACAGGAGCGACAGAAATACCTCCCGCATATATACCTCCCAGAAATACTTGCAAATACTGGTAAGACATTAGTGACAATGGTGCTTTTTTCGAGCTAATGTCTTACTATTATGTGGGAAGTATTTCTGAGAGTTATATGCCGGAGATATTTCTGCTATACTCTGTTTTATACTTCCCCGGTTTTCAAAAGCTAAACATACTATAGAATACACAATCATCATATTAAAATCCCTAAATAAATTAGACAGGGTCTGAATGAAAGCTTATTTCAATATTTTCCAATAAAATGCTAGACAATACCAATCGCAATTTTTTAATGATAAAATGCTATGATTTGAACCAGATAAAAATATGTATACAGGTAAATCAATAAATTCGTAATTCGCTCATGAAAAAAGTGATTTTAGAGAATAAATATTTCTTTTATTATACACTGATTTATTTGGACTAGTATCTCCATATTGGTTGATTTTATATTTACATCGTTTCAACCGTTACACTCTGGACATCTTCAGGCGTCTTTCGATAGATGACCTATTGGATAAAAGTATTGGCTCGAATGGTTGTCGTTAATACGAAAATAACTTATTTTATTTACAAATATAACAACTATGGTAGGGGAGGTAATATCTTGGATCTACAGGATGTCCAGTAAAAAAAGCGACAAATCTATTATCACTGTTTTATATTTCAGGAATAATTGACCTTGAATAACCTTGAATAAATTTCTTGAATATCCATGACCTTGAATAATCATTCGACTCTTGCGTAATTACTGAACTATGATTGGTTCTTTTATAATTGATTAATTACTGCTCAATCTTGTGACTCGTCATTTAAAGGTTATTTACAGACAACTTTCGTCTTCCGTTCTGCCCTTCTCTTATGGATAAACAACTCACTTATTTTGAACGTCAAGTTATTGTACTTTTCAAAGATGAACATCCGACGTGCGTATTGACGAAATGTACAGAAATTTTTCCTGAATTTTTCAGTCACATCAGTTGTCATCAGTTTTCAACAGTTGTCTCACGTCTTTCTGAATTTACCACCTTTTTTATTATTTGGCTCCCTGACGTCGTGAGTTCAATTCCTAGATCGGCTCGGGAAAAAAAAAAAGTACAAAAAAAAAAAATACATGTACTCTGGTTCAGTGGAAGAGACACGTGACATCACAAGGACGAATAAGCGATAAAGAAATAACTAACACGAGATAACATCGAGAAGAAAGAAAACAATCTGCCATCGTACATTGCATAAAGGGTATGATTTGAAATTCCCAGGATATTACCAAGTACGGCAGACATCTGAACAAGTCTGGACGGCACAACGTACGAACTTTTATTACTATAACGATCAAGTTGTGAAAACTCTCCCTTCAATACACCGTGTCCCTTCAGGACGTTGGCGATCATGGCTCTTCACAATTTCGTGTCTTTCGTAACTTTAAATAAACTTTGTCATTTTGCTAACTCTCCTAAACCTTGATCTGCCATCCATTTACTTGCTACTTACGTTATGCACTGTTTTCCTTTGTCTCTCTTGCCTTCAATCTATCCTGTGAGTATAACATTTTCCAACCCTCTTTCCTCATTACGGGCCTTAGAAATTGCAGCTGTCTCTTCCTGATGGTAAGGATAAATGTCATTTTTGTGTCCATCTTCTTTAAAACTTCGTCATTGCTCACATGTTCTCTCCGTGGTATTCTCATCATCCTTCTGTATAACTACATTACTGTTTCTTCAAGTCTCATTTTCACCTGTGATGAGATTGTTCAGCATTCACTACCTTATAGGAGGACTGATATTACATAACAGTTCAGTACTCTTTTTTTTGTTTCTAACGAAATATTTCTTTGTTCTTAATACTTTGCTTAGCTACCTGAAAGCATCTTTCGTTATTCCAATGCGCCTTCTGATTTCACTTCCGCACTCTCTTAAAACACTTCCTAGATATTTAAATTGTTGTACTTGCTTATTATCTAGAACCATCCCGAGTAAATCAGTGTATAATAATAATAATAATAATAATAATAATAATAATAACTTACCACACAAATATTTATTTTTAAAGAAAATTTCTTTTTTTATTAATGTCTAGGACTTCTCTATAGATCGAACGTTATGTAATGAAAATTTCATATCAAAATTCATCCAAATTTATGCTAGACTATATACAGGGTGTCCATAAAGTTCGTGTGCACTTTAAACAATTTCTAACTTTATTTGTATTTACGATAGAAATAATCTATAAAAATATGTTATAAAGTTTCATGTACCTAGTTTTAAGTATAGCTAAAATGACTAATGTGATTTCAGGCATTACTGTAAATCAGTTGGCAAATATTTTCCGTGAACTGCAAAATCGTATTACCCTTTGTATTGCTAATTATTGAGGACATGTGGAAACTTAAATAAAATTTCAATAAAACCTTAAAAAATATAGATTTACTTCTTTCTAATCGTTTTTACAAATTATTTCTATCGCAAATACAAATAAAGTTAGAAATTTTTTAAAGTGAACACGAACTTTATGGACACCCCGTATTTATTGATCTATCTTGATACAGTTTTTAAACAAAGAAATGGAATAAAATATTTTCAGATTGTTTTTCTCAGTAAACATGGATAAACGTGACCACAATAAGACGCAGTCTCAAAAGGACGGTTTTTCCCATGACACCGGTTTTTTTTAACTATCTTCACTCTACAGCAATGTTTATTGTTTTAAAAAGTGATGCTTAGAATCATAATAAAATCTAAACCTATAAAAGTGCATTTATACTTTTTCTTTGTTCTGTAGAAATGACAACAAAAATGAACACCATTTATTTATTAGATTATTTATTGGAATGGTTGGCAAAACATCGGCGAATTGCCAATTGAGTCGGACATGAACATGATAAATAATAAGGTGTTATGAATAATCAAAAGTGGTCTCCCCTTGTTTTGCTACTCCCTGTTTAAGAGAGCTATTTCTGTTTACTGGGACTATAAAAGGACACAATACGCGAACCTTGTATTCTCAGTTGAATAAAGCTTTCTTAAAGCCTACATCTGTGTACTTTTGTTGTCATTACAAAAATACTCGTTTGTGGTTCACATATTTTAATAATTTAGTAAATGTTCATAAATTTATGAATAAAAAAAAGTGTTTCTATTTAGTAAATTTATAATTTGGTAAATGATAAATATTGCATTGCATTAGTTTTAATGTATTAATATTAGAATGTTATAAATAAAAAAAACTATTCTTTTAAATAAACGCTCGAATAAATAATATTTTATTGTGAATTCTCAAAAACAAAAAATTGTATAAATTCACTTTCATCATGTGTTTAGATTTTATTTAAATTCTAATCATCGCTTTTTTAAAACAATGAAGAGTAAAAGTAGTTAGAATAAAAGCGGTGTCATAGGAAAACCGTTCTTTTCAAACTACGTGCACGTTTATCCATGTTTGCCTTTTTCTGTGTTTCATGTATTTGTATTGAAATTTACTCACTTTGTTTCTGGATTCTGTTGGAATAAAGAGGAGAGCATTGATATGCTGGAAACATCTTTAACGTTATCTTTGTCTCCCGTTTCAGGAGAGACAATCACTGCTCTTTTTCCACTCTTCCGCAATACAGTCCCGGCACTGAACTGTAGTTTCTTTTTCACTCCTTCGCTAGGTTGCGGTATTTCATTTCCGCACTCTGCAGTTCCGTTACCAACGTTTCTGTGTTGCCCTTTACTGCTGCGGGACCGGAAACCTAATTCTCGCAGACGCTGAATAAGACGCCGATTTAACGGACTGAACGTCGGTTGAGTAACTGTTGATGTCGTTTCCGACGGTGAGGCGTCCTGTCGTGGGTTTGAGTGAGCTAAGAGCATATCGCCAGCGGAGGTTCCGATGTGCAGCGATTGTAGAGGTCGATAGAACTGTTGGGATTTTCGGACTTCTAACACAGGCCACACTTCTTCTGAAGCATGGCGCGGTGTTGCTATAATTTGCTGACATCGGTCTTGACAGATTTGGCCATGGTAGGAGCGGCTACTCAATATTAGTGGTTGCCGATAATGGTAACAGCCACTGGCTCGACCCAAGGAACGATACTGTACAGAATCCGAGATGGGGTGGGGGTGGTTGACGCTTAGGTTGGTGGGACAACTGGTTCGTGGGAGCCAAACACCGTCTTCTGAAATTAAGGATATGTAGAAAGAAACCATGAAATAACAAAAAAAATCAAAGAGATAATTCGAACAGAAAATAAGACATTGAACGAGTTGTCGAAACAACTTTGGGAATTAAAAGAGTGATTCCAACTAACAAGAAAAAAATGGCTTGGAAAGAGACTTTAGTTTTAGGAAGAACTTGCAAAACGGTTGTTTTCGTTGGTGGTAAATCAACAACTCTATTGATTGTTTAAATCCGAAATCTAAGTATTGTGTACCCAATTTTATCTATTTTTATTTATTTATTTATTTGGCGATATTAATGGTTTTAGTGATACAAATCTTGCTAATCTGTCTATATTTCCGAGATGAGGTATTATGTACACTATTTACATAATTCGAACTATTGTCCTCATCATTGTCGTCATATTTATCAGTACGTTTCGACCGTTATACGCTCCGGCCTTTTCAGGTGGTTGGAATGTCGAACTGAACCCTTTATTTCACTCGACGGGGTAGACTGTTCTAGTTCCACGTGCCATGTCTAATGGATATCAGTTATCAGTTATCTCCTGTTAATTCCCCTCTCCAAGTACACATGGCGCAGTGGGTAAAGGCGTTAGTTAGATCCAGTGACAGGACCCAAAGAGTGTGAACCTGAAGAAGGCCGTAGCGTACAACGGCCGAAACGTTGTGATAAATATGGCAACAAAGATGAGGACAATAGTCCGAATAATGTAAAAGGTCTTGCTAATTAACCCATGTCTGGAGGGAGAAGAGGTGGAATCATATTTTTTCCAAGGGTATTTATGCGTAGGTGAATATAACGAACCCGAGGGGAATTGAAACTCGGCTCTCCGATTAACAATTCCGTGGCATTATCCATTATACCACCTTCACAACCAAGCTTGCTACACCTAGTATTCCTAAGTGGCCATCTATCTATTTACTGACCAGGATCGACATAGCTTAACTTCATTGATAGTACGGGGACCGATGCTTCAACATGATGTGACTATAAGCCTAGTCAAAAAGGAAGAAGAAAAAAAAAATAAGAGTACGTCCGGGCCATTTTTTGGAAATGCAAAAATATTTTAATAAATAAAAAATGCAATTAATTTCTAAACGAAGAAAATATGTTTATCCTTGTATATCTTTTCATGAAACAATAGACACCTTCAATAAGACTGTATTTCAACGAAAGTTGCTAAAAAAATAACACTTCTAATTTAATTAAAAATATTTATCATAATCCTTAGCCATAAACCATAAAGAGTCTCGAATCTCAAGAAGAAAAATGTCCGCAGCTACCTTCTCTTCTCCTACCCATAATTCATTTTCAAAATGGATGCCCGTCTAGGCATCACATTTAAAAACATAGAATTTCCCTTTTGGGAAGAAACAGTACTACAGATATTCACCGTAGTTTAGTGAATTTTTACTTTTTTAAATAAGCACAGTAAGAAGAGGGCTAGTTAAAGTAATGACAGTTCCAGATAGAAAGGAGAAACTGAAGTTAGTGACAGTCTCCTCAGTGTCAGGTCCTCTACTGCTGTGTAAGAGGAGAACACCAAATATGCAGATGCTTTTATTGCAGCTGACTGAATAATCATTATTGCTACAAGCCTTTTGATGATATATGTCAGTGCCTACAATTTAGTGCAGTTTCTTGGCTACTCAAAGATTTATGCTAACTGGGTTCGCAGAATACTGACTGACTCTATGAAAGAGAAAAATCTGGTTGCTACTTAAGAGCTTCTGGAATTATACAACGCGAATAGTACTAAAAGTTCAGCGGTTCTCCGATGATGATACGACGAAAGAGCAAATTCGCATATGGCTTTGAAGTGGACAAGAAGCTTCTACGAGGTGTGTACGGATGTCTTCCTTCAGAGGCTAAATGATATGTTTCGGAAGGAAAAGACTACATTTACGAATGGATTTGGTATATTGAAATTTTTCTGTTTTGCCTTTCTACAATGAAATCTGTTATGAATACTTTCGTATCTGCTCTCGCATCTTACAAGTTAAAAAGAAATCTAAGCGTGAACAACGTCGTTTTAATATTGAACGGAAGATGCTTACATTTTCTCAACTTGATCAGTCGGATTCCATTGTGAGAAGGAAAACTTGAACTCTAGCAAAAATTCAATAATTGTCTTTTAATTACTGAGTAAAAATTAGTACAATAAGGGACGTTTGACTAACTGAACGCTCCACGACTTAGAAAGAGAAATCAGCTAGCTGAGTTCGAATTCCGAATAAATTGCGTTTACTTTCTCCCAAATACCTTAGCTTTAATCCTCTTGACTATGGTTCTAATAGTAGGGCAGACTGGACTCGCTAGCCTTGAGTGGCAATTAATCTAGAAACTCAAATCTGAATTCAAAGCCAGCCTGAAGGGTGATTGGCTTGGTCAGGCTACTTTGCCCTAGACACACCAACTGATGTTATGACCGCAATACATGTGGTGCCCCAACAACCCACACGGACAATGCGACTCGTGTGTAAAAAGTATGGAAAAAAGTCAGAAATAGAGACGAAGAACATTTAACCAATTTTCCAAATAGGTGAAACTTGTCTGCCTTGAAATCAGTATTCAAAAACTTACCTGTATTTGGACACCGACCTCAGGTATCGGTAGGTAATACTCTATTATTTACGAAACAGGTTACATGTTAATGTAATCTTCTATCATGAGCAACTGCATCAGATCGATAGATGTTCGATATATGATAGTAACCTAGTTACCTCCACAGAAACGCGATACTTAAGTTTTAAAATGAATTTTTGAAAATTAAAGATCTTTCTTGAAGCATTTATTTTAGTTTTAATTTCAAGATAATTGAATAAATTTAATATTTCCATTAATTCTTTGATGTATCTCTAAATTAATTTAAATTGACAGAAAGGAGTATTCGTTTTGAAATTGCTAAAATCGATTATTTTAAAGCCATGTTTACCCATCCGTCATCACGATGTAATTCTGTTTATTAAAAAATCATTCAAAAATAAAATATACTTTACTGAATTTTTTTTTTCAGGAATATTAGCAGATTAAGATTTAATTAATCTGATTTAGAAGAAATATTAATTATTTGAGTTTAAAATAAAGCAGAAACGCGTTTTTAACACGGCTGTAGCTGTTTATTTAAGGCATGGATAGGTTGACAGCTCGACTGACAGACGGAAGTTTATATATTTTTTTCTATGGTGGATATATCTGTAAAAATTACTTGAGGAATATAACGTGAGCACCTTTTTATATAGATTTTAACCATCCAGTAATCTTAAAAAGTTAGGAAAATATCCTCCGTAATCTAATGTTTTATTGAATTTTGGGTACTTCGGCTTTAAATTTAGTATAGTGATCACTTTTATTTACTTATAATGTCATGAATGGGCGTCCTTATTTACAAAATTTGGTACGTTTACATACGCAAAAATTATTCAAAATTCTTTTAAAAATATTAACGGTCGATGAATTATATTAAACTTTTCCATTAATGATTAGTAAATATAGTTTTTACTTAATAGCAATATCACCCTAAACTATGGAGAGTAAAAAAGAATTGTAAAAGAATTAAAAGTTTATAAATTATTATAATTAAATTTAAAAATAAATGAAAACAATTCCTGTAAAAATTTAAGTCAGTAGTATCTATAATATATCTTATTCTTGTAAGAAATTAAAAGCATTTTTTATTTTACGATTCAGAGCCTATTTTCGTTAACTGGGCGGTTTGTTTTACAAAAAGAAATTGATGATTTAAATTCTCCAAGGAATTATATAGGGTGTTCCAATAACTTGGACCGATTTTAAATGTGAATTAAGTTTAAGCGTCTAATGATTTTTTCTTTTTCTTTCAGATTTAACAACTTAAGTCTTTGGTAATTTCAACCAAAGAAAGATTAACAATCAAACAACATGTTAAAAGTAATCGAAGCCTATTAAGCAAATGGACGTTGTTAATCTTTCGCAATGCCATAGATTTTTTTTTCAGTATTGACATAGCTATTGCAAAGATTGCAGTCTGTACTAGTTGATTTATTGCACTTTAGGGCTTCGTGGAAAAAAATAGATTTTCTTCGAATGGGGCTGTCTTCTACGGCTTTTATTTCCCTTCGTGCCCAGCTAATTCTTTTGTAGGCTTTAAACAGGGCACCATCGTAATTCGTCTGACCAATAGAAAAACACATTCGATAAGTCAATATGACTATTTGTAGCAGTGGGTAATAAAGTGGACTCCATCCTTAAATTGCTTGAAGATGCCGATTACAAGAAAGAAGAACGTGCCCACTAGAGACTTGCTCACAATTACGTCAAATGTCATACAGCATAAATGTTATAACAGAAACCACATCACTTGAGGACTACCAGCAGCAGTAACAGCTAAAATGGATAGCACGTATGACTCAGAGAAAATAACGACATAATCAAGATGTTAACATTCCACACCATTTCAAATAAATCGTTAGAAGGGAAAACCCCCATCAATACAGGAAAGATCGATAACAGCTACTAGACTTGGGAAACTTATATTCTCAAGAAATTGTTTTAAGATAAAAATTTTATAAATTTCAACCGACAGCAGTACTGGCTGCTCGGTTTATGAATGCCAAATATTTCCTTATAGGGAAATGGCTAGTATTACTATTACCGTCTCTCTCCTCAAACATCTCTATACGCGTGTGTCAATGTATGTAAAGAATATTCGATGGTGACAATACGTTTAATCTGTATACGTTTGTGTATAAATTAGGTACGATAAAACAATACGTGCAAACACAACGTGTGTGTGTGTGTTTGTGTGTACGTGTGTGTGCGTGTGTAAATACAATACGATAAAAGTAATACGTATAAAGAGTATATTAAGCTATATGCTAAAATATACATATGATGTTTTGGACTTTTTTTACGAACTTTGCGAGCTGTCTCCCTGTTGATTATCGTTGGATCGCGGGTTTGTGTTGTAAGAAGTCGCTGTAGCCAGAGTCACCGTGCCACTGTCTTTGAAATTATTGGTCGCATTGCAACAATCATTGGTAGTGTTTGTTGTTGTTGTTGTTGTTGTTGTGGTTGTGGTGGTGGTGGTAGTGATGGTGCTAATTTGTCCCTGGGAGACGCTGATAGCCAAGCTGGATAACATCAACCCTGCTGTAGACGTCACAGCACGTTGGACTCTGCTTGAATATAATCCGAGGGAGGAATCCAGCTCTGAATTTAGCAAAATTAGTGCTTGACTTGATGTCGGCATCTGCAAAAAAAAATGTATAAACAGTGAAAAAAGAAACAGAATACATATCAGTAGGATATTGTAGCATTTCGAAAGGTATGTGATTCATAAAATAAACGTGGTTTGCAGGGGGCGGTGATTAAGAACTGTAATTTTAATTGCAAACTGCAAAGATTTCAAAAGAAGCAATCTCTGTTGTTTTTTGTTTGTTTGTTTTATTTGATCATTTAAATCGAAAGCAAAAATACATCCATTAAGTCGATAATGTTAAAACGGGAGAGAGGCATGGAAGAAAGGTTTCTTTTTCTCATGTGGATTTCCCCCATTATGTACATCAATATATTCATGATAAAATAACACCATGTTTCACGGACGGAAAGGAATGGCTGAAAGGAAAAGGAATGGCAAGCATGCTTTGTTCTCAGAGAGACTTTTATACCACTTAGACATGCACAAAACTACATATGCATATTTACACATGTCCCACTCGGATAATAATATATCACATATATCTACAGAGAGAGCAGAGTGTAGGAGAAACAAAAAGGATGGGTCTGACATATAATATCGAGATACTTCTGTATCTGGAGAAGACATGTTTATGACTCCAGATTCAAACGGACCGGAGTCATCTATTATGTCCCAGGCAAGGAAATATTTCACGAAGGGAAAACGGCGAGTCTTAGGTTGTTTTTTTTAAAAAAAATTGAGGACTGAGAGACGGAGTTTCATTCTATATCTGGGAAAGATATATTCCCAAAAGGTAACGGCAACATGGACTTGTAAACTGTAGCATTTGCTGGAGGAGGCAGATTTAGCCTCAGCGCGAGTTCATTGGCCCAGACTAAAAAAGCAACCGCTTGGTTTGACTGCTGTAAACAAACCTTCTCACTGTATGAAGTGACATCATTAAGCGGCCATCACGTGACTTATCTCCGACAAGGGAGATAATCAATCACATTTGTATCCCTACAATATTATGAACTTCATTTACAATTTTATATATATCGAATTCCAGTTGAATCCATTACCCTTTGGAAAGGAATGAATCCTCTTCTTAGAGTTGTGGGTAATAGCAAGACAGACCTGGCGAGCTTTAAGTGAATGGTTGGCAGAGCAATGTTTGGGAGAGATGGCAAAAAAACAAAATTTATTAAGAGTTACAAAGGACAGTTATAGAGAGTCGTGATTACCAACATCCTGATGGGATACGGCACGTAGAAGAAGAAGAGGAAGAAAAAGGAAAAAAGAAAAGAAACAAGAAAAGTATAAAAGAACGAAAAAATATCATCAAAAAACATTCCGAAGAAAATCAGCAAGAATATTAAACTGAAAGCAAAAAAGAAAAAAAAATGAAAGGCAAAAGTTGAGCTGTCACTAATAAGAAAAGTGGGGGAAAGAAGTAAATAAACGTTTACCATAAGAATGGAATCTGGTTTTTACATTCTTTTGTCCCCAAAGAACCAACTTATTCATCTATTCATGTACGGTCTTTATAAAATAGAGCGTTTGGAAATCTATCGTTTATTTCTTTTACTGAAGAGCTTTTAATCAATGAACAATTTCAGTCTGAATTTATGAATAGATTTGAATATCCAAAATGAAGTACACGAAGGAATTTTAATTAACTAAAGCTATATGTGAGTGTACATAAATAAAATGTAAATAAATATATGCGCATGTGGGTTATTGAAAAACCTCACCATCATCACTAATCTCGAGCCGTTGTAGGAGAAAAAAAAAAACCTTTCCCGAACCCTTCCATGCCGTCTGTGACTGCTATATTCTCTACAATCCTCTTACCAACAAACCTCTCTCTCTCTCTGTTTGGTCTTTTCTTACACTGTTCGCTACATATTAGGAACAAATAAAGCAACCTTTTAATGCATCTTTATTTCTTGCTATGTGTTCTGCCCACCTCCATTTTTGTGATTTGATCACTTTTATAATTTCTCTCATTTAGTCAGCTCTCTCATCCATAAGGACTTCTTTGCCTTCATTATTCTAATCATGGATCCTTGTAAGCCGAATATATATATATATATATATATATATATATATATATATATATATATATATATATATATATGTATATGTAATGAGAACGAAAATGATATAAATTCTAACGTTCACAGCATTAATTCAAAAGAGAGCTCGATACCAAGAGTAGAGCAATAATTATTTATTATAATTTTTAAATACGAACAAAAACAACTTGCTCACTACAAAGATGCATTCTTGTTTCGATGTGACTGCATCTCGACTGGGGAGAACCAAAAATGCTTATGGAAAAAAAAACATAGAGAGAAACACCTTAAGAGGAAACGGTGAGGGGTAAAGAAAAGAGAGAAAAGAGAAGGAAATTAAAGAGGGTGACCAAGTAAGACAATATTATTTGTCGTTAACAATTTGGGTGGTGAAGGAATGTTAGGCGGTAATACAAGGGCCTGACCCTAAAAGTTTTTGTTACCGTGCAACCTAAGTCTAAGTAAATTTCGTCAAAACTCCCAAAAAAAAGGAGAGAGAGAGAGGGAGGGAAAAGTGGAAATCGAAAAAAGGAAAAACGATGAAGAAGAAATGAGGAATAAGTATAGGGGAAGGCCATAGTTGTAATTGACGACGTTTTTTTACACGATGAAGTGTCAGGGATCTTTAAAAAAACAAAGCTGAATCACGCAGTTTTATGCTGAAGTTTCCGTTATTTCTTCTGGAATAAACGCAGTTTGTAAATGAATAAATAGTCATTTAAGTAGGAATTATTTTGGCATGTTCAACAAATAAGTTATTTGGGGTTTTACAATAAATTTTTGTTCAGAGTTTAAGATATAAGTAAAAAGACATAAAAAGCATGGAATGTTAATATAGATTTTCTATAAGCCAATTTTGATCTATTGTCGAACAGAATAACTTATAGAATAAGTATGGATATAAATCAATTTATCTGATACTGTTGCTAGTATTATATATGTGCAGAAACAATTTAGAATTATAATCTAAGATAAATCAGTAGAAAAGTATATAAGAAGGTAGAAAATATATAAAGGAGCTGAGTTATAAATTTAAAAGATTGCAATGTTAGATCTTTAATGTGACTACAAAAAGATCTAACGTTGCAAATCTTGTTAAACTTTTCTACCTTATGAATCTAAATACACGTAATGATATAAATACATAATACAAGATTAATATATATCTACACTAACCTTCCACACACCTTAGATAAGTTTATATGTAAAGGAACTATAGTTATAGAACCAAAGATGGTATAAAAGAGGGTGACTGGAAAGTGGCCCTCAGTGTACATGGCAATACTTCCATTAAAGAATAATGCGTAATGAGGGAAATCATAGTTGGTAGAACATATAAAATATAGTAGCTAGGTGATGGCTGTTAAAAATATAGTAGGTAGGAGATGGCTGTTAAAATTTGTAGCTAAAATGTGAGCGGAGGGCCTACTCATTCGAGGAGTGGTGTTACTGATTATAGGTTACTTTGTGGCAATTATAATTTCTGAGTAAATCTAAATTTGTTTAGTCCCTTATGTGGGAATTTACTTTTATGATATACTTCAACTCCGATATGCGTCTATCTTCCCGGCTAACGAACCCAGACTCACTCTCTCTCTCTCTCTCTATATATATATATATATATATATATATATATATATATATATAGGATAACGATATATAAAATTTTATATATCAAGAACAATTTTTGGGAAAGATGTAAGACAAAGTGGAAAAAGTTTTCGTGTGACTCTCGTGTGATGGAGTTCTATAGAACTCTGACACACACACACACACACAGACACACACACACACATATATATATATATATATATATATATATATATATATATAGTAAAGGTAACAAATCTGTTGGTATATAATCTAAGTGGATCTTAGTAAAATAAAATATTCAAACTGATCTACAAATAGAGCTCAATATATTTATAATTACAGAGCAAATAAGAAATAAGCAATAAAACCCAAAATCACCTCATATTAAAAAAAAAACAATCGAAAAACTAATACAGAATGTATACACATCAATGTTTTTATATTAGTTTTTCGATTGATACATATATATATATATGTGTGCCTATATATGTACGTGTGTATGGGTGTGTGTATATGTATGTATGTATATATGTAAATATATATATATATGTATGTGTGTATATATATATATATATATAAGTGTGTGTGTGTGTGTGGTTGTATATATATATGTATGCATATATATATATGTATGTATGTGTGTATATGTATGTATGTGTGTGTATGTGTATATGTATAAATATATATATGTATATGTATGATAAAATCACGGCAGTATAATGTTGGCCAGCATGGTTCGCGGGATTGGGTGCGACTGAGTAATGAATTAGTTCCTCACTGAGTGCCTCCTAATTTCGGCTTTACGCCACTATATATTTGTATATATATATGTCTGTGTGTGTATGTGTGTATGTATGTATGTATATATATATATATATGTGTGTGCATATATATATATCTGTATGTCCTATTTTATTGTGTATGTATATCTATATTTAAGTATATTTCTGTTTGTATGATTGTGTTTATATATTTGTATGTTAGACTATATGTATATTGGTGTGTGTTGGTTTTTGAAGGTATATTTATGTATCTATATGTTAGTACGTTTATGTATGTATTTGGTTGAGTGTTGTTGTATTTTTATGTATGCATGTGTATATGGTTAGTTGTTATTGTAGATAGATATTTTTTTATATATATGTTTATTTGTAGATATGTATGTATGTGTGTATATATATTTATGTATGTTTATGTGTATATATATATATATGTGTGTGTGTTGGCACCTATTATGTATGAGTTTGTTTTGTGTGTATGTGGGGTATGGAAACTTTGGTATATCATGACTGTTTTTTATATATGTAAGTATGTGTGCATAAAAGTTTGTGTGTATATATGTGGGTGTATTTAGGTTTATATGTATATGTGCGTGCATGTGTACTTGTTATCATAGATATGTATATGTGCGTATATGTTTATGTTTATATATTTATTTGTATGCATTTCTGTATGTAAATATATATGTATATGTATGTATGAGTGTATATTTATGTGTGTTAATTTGTTTTTGCTCTCGGTGTATATATATATATATATATATATATATATGTATATAATTGTGTGTTTCTGTATACTGTTTTTCCTTGCCTAATATATAATGAAACTATTATCAACTTATATGATTAATATATATTTTATTGATATTTATGGTTTTAGAATTTTCGTTTTAATATATTAAATAATATTATTTTTTAACCATTTTTATCTTTGTATATTTGCTCCCTTAAGTTATAATTCAATAAGTGGTTAGCATTTATTTAAGTCTGAAATATTTATTGGTTGTGATTTCTCATTGTCTGTCATTGTCTGTGGATGTATGTATGTGTATCTATCGGTGTCTATGTGTATGTAGAATGTATTCACTGTGTGTGTGTATTAGTGTTAGTTTCACGTCTCCTTTTTTCTTAAAGGGCTGTAGAGATGTTCATGTTTTCCCCCCCACCTCCTTCTTTTTTTTTTTTTTTTAGTGTGTATGTATGTGTGTGTGTGTGTGTGTGTGTTTGTGTGTGTGTGTGTGTCTGTATGTGTGTATATCTAATTATGTCTGGGTGCTTATGTATTATAATCTGATTGTGTTTTTGTTGTCTTGATGCGTGAGTTTAAGACCACATCCACAAACTTTAAAATAAAAACGGAAATGAAAGGGAAAGGAAAAAAATATATATACATGTATTATCAAATGACCGGATATATTGTAGCGTCCTTGTCGAACATAATTTCAATGAAGAAATGAATTGAATAAACATATATATTTTTTTTTTCTCAATAATTTTGTAGTTTTTAAACTTAATAGTGATTAAATTTGGATTTTAAAATTACCAATTTTAATTTTAATATTAAATTTTATCATATGATTTTATAATTATTAGTTAGTATAAATTATTTTTAATATTACACGTATTTAAAGATCTGAATAGCTATTATAGCAGGATTTCGTTGTCAAGCTTTTTGAATCTTTCTATACTTTGTTTTTGATTGGTTATTCTAGCTTTTGTAACAATGCTCCCCCTAGTATAGGATCGTTAATTAATCTGAAACTTTTTAAAACCATTTATTTTATTTTCAACATCATCACTTGAGAAGACACAGAATGTGTTGAAACAAAATGGCTATTTTGTAGTGATCTTATAACATACTTATGTTATAATTTTTTAAAAAATAATTATATATATATATATATATATATATATATATATATATATATTAGCTTTCACAGTTAGATTTCTGTTTTGACACGAACTCAGTCCACACTGGGGTTGATAAGACAGACGACCGATATCTTCATCTACCGAAATAGGCTATTCCCCATACGAGGAATATATATATATATATATATATATATATATATATATATATATATATATTTTATTAATTATATATATATATATATATATATATATATATATATATATATATATATATATATTTATATTTATATATACATATATTATTATTATTATTATTAAATATAGCAATGAATGTCTATTATGTCTGATCATGAGCCGTTTAATGTTCGAATGTTTGATTTAATTTCTAGTGAAAATAAAGACAAAAATTGTCGCGCAATAGCAGACAAAGATCGTAAGTTCAAGATGCGGTTCTATGACGTCATACCACGTGATAGACCGAAATATTAACAACAGAACCAACGTCTAGATACAATGTAATGTGTTGTGACTAGTTTGAAATGTAATTTTGTTGAATGTGTGTTGCTTTGTTTTAATGTAGATGCCCTCCAATATCTGAAGGTTCTTTTTACTATTTGTATGTATGAGTATGAGTATGAGTATTGTTGTGTAATCGACGAAGTTCAAATTTAATAGTTACAGGTGTGTGGTTGATATTTTTCCCTTTGTGTCCGTTTGTGTCTATCTGTGTACGTGTGTATATGTACTACGTGTTGAATATGTGTGTATATATGCATGTGTGTATAATGAAAAATGAAATCGAAATGTAATTTTTTAATGTAACAACAAAAACATTTCTATTTCATTTTTTTCCAATTGTCATTTTATACCAATCTGTCTTGTCCACAGAATTGATTTGGGAATTTAACTATATTTGTTGTGATGTCCAAGTTTAGCACTAGTCAGTCGCTAAGCTTGTATTCTTCTTTCTTACGTTATTCTCAGTGACCAGTTATATAGTCTTTCTCTTGCACTTATGCAAATTAGGCATATTAATTTGCCAGTATCATTACAATATTGTCGACATGGAAAAAAAAACACTTACTATAAAGGTAATTTACATTAACCAGAAAAAAAGGCTTAGACAGAAGCGTCTATCTTTTTAAATTTGGATTTTTTTAATGTAACTATAACAACAAAAACATTTCGATTTCATTTTTGCCTTGAAAATGTCGAAAGACGAAACGCGTCGGCAAAATCTAAGATTTTTTTTCTAATTGTCATTTTATACCATATATAAATATGGCCTGACGATTGCATATAGCATGAAACAGACTGTCACCTCTAAGTGTTGACTTCTATATTCACTTTTATATATATATATATATATATATATATATATATATATATATATATATATATATATATATATATATATATATATATATATATATATATATATATATATATATATATATATATATATATATATATATATATATATATATATATATATATATGTATGTATGTATACTGATACATGTGCAAGCTAGTGGGATTACGCATGCTCACACGCACACACACGATACACAGAAATGGAAACAGAATACTCTGGAGTGATGTGTGGATAGGAGTGGGGGCATCTATCATCAACACAACTGTCATGGCCACCACGAAGATCAAACCTAATGATTTTATTACCACTTAGACAGAAAGTCACTTTTGCCAAAAGTTGAAAAAATGAGATCAAGGCATACTACAAATATAGAAAATGAACAGTGAATTATTAAAAGAACCTAAGGAAATTGCATTCCTTTAAAAATTGATTTCTTTAATTTGCCTGAAGAAGGTCACGAGACTGGAAAAGCGTGTAGCAAAAATATGAAAAATAAAATATAATATATACACTAAAACGAATTCACATTATAGCCAAAAACGTCTGCCGTTTCTCTCTTTTTTAAAATATACATATTTCCCTCATTGAAACAACTATATATATATATATATATATATATATATATATATATATATATATATATATTTGTATGTGGCACCTTGCATTATTAGAAATATTCCTAGAAATATGATTTAATTTTTTCTTACTCAGTTTATTAAACAGGTTGTTAATTTTTTTTAAAAAACGGAAAATAACTGAGTTGAAAATAATTCACTAAGAGTGTACTAGACGATCCTAAGGAAAGAAGAAGGAAAAGAAAGGAAAAAGGAAGGAAGGGAAGAAAAAGAAAGAAAGAGAAATGTATGACGCATGACCCAATTGAGGGTGGAGATAGGAGTCAGAAAGAGATTTAGGTCAGCGTCTTGGCCGATTTTCGAAAGTCATTTTGATAAGAATGTCGGTCGGAGCACTTGGCCTACTTTTTGCGTGGAAAGACTCATTGGACAAAGGGAAATTTCTTTGTAGAACAATAGAAACGAAAATTTTTTTTGGGTTGAGGGAGTGACCGGTGGAACGATATACAGATATCCTGTTAAGAATTGGACACCCACGTTGATAAAGTGGAGACATTTTCAAAGTGGATAATTAAGATTTTCGACTATCAGGTAAAACAAAGAGGTAAAAAAGAGGGACAATTGCTTTTGGCTCAGAGGGCGCCAAGAAGGCGGAAAAGATCCTTTCTAAAGTCAAGACTAATTAGCAGCGGGCTGTTTGACAAAGTCCAGGGAGAGAAAGCCAAAGATTGTCATTTTGCGTACGTGCAAAAAGGGGCAAAATTGGATTTTTTTTTTAAACAAGAACGATGTAACCACGCCCGCAAACAGAGGGGGAGAGGATGTTCGATCAATAACAATTGGTCGAATACGATCACGTGACCTGCGGAAGAAAAAGGAAAGAAATGTTCGATCATTAACAATTGGTCGAATACGATCACGTGACCTGCGGAAGAAAAGGGAAAGAAATGCTCGATCAGGAACGATTGGTTGAAAAGCGGTCACCTGACATACGAGAGACCAAGAGAGATGGATGTGCGCCGCCCACCAAAGGTACTGCGAGGAAGTAGGGGCGAAAACAATAGCGATAATGGAGAAGACAGAATTAATGCAGTTTTGGAATTATCGAGAAAACCCTGACGCCGACAGACCCACCCCAGTTTGTTGCGGCGTCAATATAAGCAGGACCCCAGTCGACAGAAATCAGTTGGAGTGGAGTTGCAGTTAGAGTTCATCCCCGGACGGAGCGAGAAAAGAACCCTCAGACAGAACTTCCAGCCCAAGTAGATGAAAAGAAGATTGCCTGAAAGCCTGAGAAGAATTGGAGCTGCAGAGTCGATGAGAAGTTAAAGTTCATCCCCGGACGGCAGCGAGAAAAGAACCCTCAGACAAGAAGAACTTCCAGATAGATGAAGAAGAAGATTGCCTGAAAGCCTGAGAAGAATTGGAGCTGCAGACAAGCCGAAAGTCGATGAGAAGTTAAAGTTCATCCCCGGACGGCAGCGAGAAAAGAACCCTCAGACAAGAAGAACTTCCAGCCCAAGTAGATGAAGAAGAGAAAGAAGAACCTGCAGACAAGACAAGAAGTTCATCCCCGGAGCCCAAGTAGAAGAAGAAGAAGAACTTCCAGCCCAAAGAAGAAGAAGAAGAAATACAACTCAAGTCGGAGAGATGAATCAACTGCGAATGATCGATAGAAATTAGCCCCAGTGTCGAACTGAACCACACCCGACATACATACATGATTCTAGAAAGTAGGTAATCTGACATTTTCCTATTGTGTGATAGAAGCTTGGTGCCATAGTCCACAGAGCGGGTCGGGAATTGAGAACAATTTTGTTTTTATGTAACGGACTTTAAGATATAAAAGGTTGTTACCCTTTTTTATCGGCAATTTTGTTTGGTGTCGTGAGTTTTTATTTTATTTGTGTTTTGCCACCCCCGTCGGACTCAACTTGTATCGGCCCCGATCCCTGCTGGTCCCGTCTGTCTAAGATCTAAACACAGCGTGGGTAGACAGACCGGAGATCGGTATAGTTGCTTTAGTGACCAGGTATTGGAAGCGAGTCGGGAAAGGCGAGGCTGGTGATCATCTGACCAAAGGGTTGGAGCGGCACGCTTGGACCCAGGAGGAGCGACCAGGAGGAGCGACGTCACCGTTGGCGCCGTAACCAAAGGATCCGACACTGGGCCAGGTGTGTAACCGTCACAAGTGGTGCCGTGACCAGGATCAACCCTGAGACAACCACGTCACGTATGGTGCCGTGGTGACCGAGGGATTTCAACCCTGAGAAGACCACGATCGACCGCCGTTGCTGAAAGTTCAAGCAGAAATCAGAACGACCCGGGACCAAAGGAAAAGAAGGAACAGAATCGTCTGTAAGGTAGGACACCTTGTTTTGTTTCCCAACCTCGATTGTTGCTATATAGACTGTCTTTCTCTGTAGACATGTCAGATTATGAGTCGGATAGAGCAGTGGGGGGTGAAGAAGAAGTAGGGCGGGGGTTGTCAGTGGATCTAAGGAAGCTGTTGGGTGGACCGAGGGTCCCAGTATTTGATGGCAGCGGGAAGGAGTTTAGGAACTGGCTGGCAATCCTCGAGAAGAGCCGAACCATCTACGAGCTCTCGGACCAAGAAACCCTGTACCTGGCATACGATGCCACAAAGGGAAAAGCGTCTGAGTTCGTAGGGGGGCTCTTGGAAAATCATCCCGCTTGGCTTGGGAAGAAATAAAAACTGCTGACCAAAGAGTTCGCCGACGAAGGTACGGCCATAGAGGCCATGAGGGCCCTTTTAAAACTGACACAGCTACGGGATGAAACCCGGGAGAATTAGGGGGCCGGAGCGGGGAAGCTATCGTCATTGGCATTCCCGAAGTGGTCAGGGATAATGCGGTTATGCAGGCTCAACTGGCGGACCTGTATGTGGAGGCGCTGAGCGACGAGCGTGTTCACGACGTATTGAAAGAAGGACCGCTCAGACTGTCGGCAGCGATAGAGCTGGCCAGGGAGAGCCAGGGGGTGTGGGATAAAGTGAAGAGGTGTGGGAAGAAGCAGATACCAAGTCAAGAGGCTGGAAGAAGGGGGGTAGGCGGAAGAGCCCCCGTGTGGAATCAGAGGGTTAAGGAAGAGGTGGATCGGGCAGAATCAGGGGATGAAGAAGAGGACCCCAATAGAAGGGCATGGTCGACCAGGCATGGCTTTTATAAGCCCACGCCGGGTCGATACGGGCTGGTCTGCTGGACCTGTGGGTACGAGGACCACAGGGCGGCGGAATGTCCGACGAAGTGGGGGGTTGCCCCAGATTTCGATCGTGACAGGTGCACCAGGTGTGGTAAGAAAGGACACCTGGCCAAGTGGTGCGGGCTGAGGAAGGGTGCCCCACCAATATTAACAAAGAAGGCCGAGCCCAAGAAAAAAACTGGGCCACCCCAGAATTAAAGAGGGAGGTGGCCCAGTTAAAAGGAGAGAAATAAAAAATTGGACCAGTGGGTGGGCGAACCGCTTGAATAGAGGACAGGTTCCCCTGAGGATAGACACAAGGCCAACCCAGTTAAAAAGGGAAAGAACAAAATGTTGGACATGTGGTCGGGCGGGCCACTTTGCGGCAAGCTGTCCAGCAAGAAGGTGCTGGTTTTGCAGGAGGCCAGGACACCTGAAAAGAAACTGTATTCTTAGAAACGGCCATGGGAGACCGGGAGAGGTCCGGCTGGGGGGTCGCCCAGGTGCAGGGGGCGCAGAACTCCACCTCATAAAAAAAAATGAAGGTGATTTATTACTACCGGCGCCTATGGCTGGGTTAACCCAAAGGTGGGGACCCAGGAAGAAGAAAGCTCAGGTGTTCTCTTCGCTAACGCAAGAGAGAGAACTATCCTGTAGAGCAGAGATAGGTGGTAGAGAGATGAGGGCTTTGGTGGACACAGGAGCATCTGTGTCATTGATGAGAGAGGAAACATACAGGCGGGTGAAACGGAAGAGAAGGTTACGGGAAGCGGACATAGAGATCACACAAGCAGATGGGGCCCCCCTGGAGATAAAAGGGATGGTGAGGCTCCCGGTGAGGATTGGGAGGGTGAAAAGCACCCAAAACTTTTACGTAACCCCCGACCTGTGTACGGAGGCAATCTTGGGAGAAGATTGGCTCCGGAGCCAGAGGGCCCAGATAGAGTTTAATCCTACTGTGTTGGTGGTGAACGGCGAGAGAACGCCGTTGGGATGCCCACCAGAGGAAGAGATAACCATAGTGGTGGAGGAAGATGTAAAGTTACCTCCTAGGACCGCAGTGTCGGGAAAGGGTAGGCTAATGTCAGAAAAAAAGGTACGGAGAGGACCTCTGCAGTTGGTCCCTGTAGAAGGAAAGGGCCTAGAAGATAACGAGGTAACCCTGTGCGAAACGGTAGTGGAGGCAGCCGAGTTGGTGCCCATAATGATGGTGAACCAGGCCCAAAAGACTATAAAGGTTAGGAGAGGGAGAAGATAGGAAGCGCACTTCCCCTACGGACTCGGAATCGGGTGAGATTCGAGGAGGAACGAAGGAAGCTAGTAGAGCAAACAAAAGGAATCTTAGATGAGGATATATTAGCACCGGATCAATTTAGAACCAGAGTGGGAGGTCTGTTAAGGGACAATCGAGATGTGGTGGCCCAGTCAGACAAGGAGCTAGGTCAGACCCACACAGTCGAAATGAAAATCGACACCGGAGACCACCCCCCTGTGAAATTAAAACCCTACCGAACACCTATACATAAAAGACCCCTTGTAGAAGAGGCAGTAGAGGAAATGTTGGAAGCTGGGATGATCGAAAGATCGATCTCTCCTTGAGCTTCCCAATAGTAATAGTAGGTAAGAAAGATGGCGGCCACCGTTTCTGTGTAGATTTTAGAAAGCTGAATTCTATATCGAAGCCGTTGGCGGTGCCATTGCCATTGATAGACGACATTTTGGCATTATTAGGGAAGGCAAAGTACTTCTCTACGTTGGACTTGAGGTCCGGGTATTGGCAGGTAGCCCTGGATGAGGCTGACAAGGAGAAGGCCGCATTCGCGTGTCACCTGGGACTGTTTCAGTTCAGAGTGATGCCATTCGGTTTAGCTAATGCCCCGGGAGTCTTCAACAGCTAATGTCAATAGTGTTAGGAGGATACGAGAGCTTTGCCATGGCGTATTTGGACGATATCTTGATATTTTCGGAGACAGTGGAACAACACTTTTTTCATTTAAGACAGGTGTTGGGAAGGTTGAGGAAACACGGATTAAAATTGAAATTGTCAAAGTGTCAGTTTCTGAGGGAAGAAACTAGGTATTTAGGCTTCGTCATAAACGGAGACGGTATTAAACCCGACATGGATAAGGTAAAGGTCATAAGGGAAATGCCAGAGCCTAAGACAGTGAGGCAGGTAAGAGGTTTTATAGGAGCTATAGGCTACTACCGGCGCTTCGTCCCGGCATTTTCAAGAATTGCCATACCGCTAGTGGCCCTGACGAAGAAATACGCTAGGTTCAAGTGGACAGAGGACTGTCAACGAGCA
The DNA here is from genome assembly GCA_903632075.3 of Acanthosepion pharaonis. Classification (NCBI taxonomy): domain Eukaryota; kingdom Metazoa; phylum Mollusca; class Cephalopoda; order Sepiida; family Sepiidae; genus Acanthosepion; species Acanthosepion pharaonis. The sequence goes on from CAHIKZ030000609.1 coordinate 1,288,342, forward strand.
TTTGATTCGCTAAAGGAACAGTTGACAACCGTCCCACTGCTGACGTACCCAGACCTCAGCAAGCCCATGATATTATACACGGATGCCAGTGAGCAGTGTGTAGGAGCAGTACTTACCCAGCCGTGTCCTGATAAGGAAGGACCAGTGCCAGGCATACCAGAGGAAGTACCGATATACTTCCTCTCCCATAAGCTCTCAGAGACACAACAGAGGTGGCCAGTAATAGAGAGGGAAGCATATGCTATCATGTATGCTCTCCAAAAACTGGACTACTATTTAAATGGTGCGGTCTTCACTATAAAGACAGACCACAAGCCTCTGCAGTACCTATTGCAGGCAGAGTGGACAAATAATAAGAAAATTCAACAGTGGGCACTTAAGTTAAGTGGCTACCACTGTAAGATAGAGTATTTGGCAGGAAAGGAAAACACGTGCGCAGATTTACTCTCAAGAATACCGAAACAACTGGAAGAAAAGATCTGTAAGGGTAGAACAGGGAGTAGATGATAAAGCCTATAGAATAGGAGTAATTAACTCTAATAAGCTAAAAAGATCGCCCTATATTAGAATCGGACGAAGAAGGGGACGCCCAGATAATAACCGATCCTTACTGGACAGAAGGAATTGAGAAGGAGCAAGCAGACAGTGAAATAGCTGCTCTGAGAGAGAAGGTGAAGTCAGGAGAGACCACCAAGTGTGCCATAATAGAGGAAAGGCTGTATTATCTCTCAGGAAGGGATGAAGAAGTCAAACCCAAGTTGTATGTGCCCAAAAGTTTAAGACCAGAGATATTGGAACAGTGCCACGAAAGGTTGGGTCACATGGGAATTGATAGGACATGTGATCTCATAGGAAGAAAGTACTATTGGCCCAAACTGTACGGAGAAGTCACTAACTATGTTCGGAGTTGTGTAGTGTGCCAGTCGCAGAGCAGAAGGCAGGAAATGGCACCCTTGGAGGAAACAGACGTACCCAACTTCCCCTTCGAGAAAGTGAGTATGGACGTATCAGGACCATATGGGGAAACTGCACAAGGAAACAACTATATAGTGAGTTTTGTCGATTGGCTAACAAATTGGCCTGAAGCATTTGCAGTACCAGACAAGAAGGCCAGAACTGTGGCCGGGTTGATAATAAGTGAAATCTTCCCTAGGTATGGTGCCCCTGTGCAATTGGTAACAGATAATGGCACGGAGAATGTGAACAGCATCATGAGAGAAGTTTTGACAGGTTTGAATGTAGAGCACATAAAAACATCCCCATATCACCCCAGGGAAATGCTAAAGTGGAAAGGTTTCATAGAACCTTGGGAGATGTATTGGCCAAGTTGGTCAGAGAAAACACTGGAAATTGGGACTTGTATTTGACGCAGGCTCTGGCGGCCGTGAGGTTTACGATAAACGAAACCTCCAGATTTTCTCCTTATTTTTTGTTGTTTGGCAGAGACGTGGTTCTGCCTGTAGATAACCTACTGAAGCCCCGAAGAAGGTATATGGGAGGAGATCATCATCAACTATTGCTGGAACAGCAACATAAGATATTCGTACAGGCCAGAAGAAGAATAAAGAGGGCCCAGAAGAAAAGAAATGAGAGGGTGAATGCTGAAAGAAAGGTGGTAGAATTGAAGGTTGGAGACCCTGTCTACTATAAAATCCACCAGAGAGAAGGAAAGCTGGACCAGAGATGGGAGCCGTACTACCGGATAGTAGAGCAGACGGGCCCAGTATCGTATGTAATATGGGATCAAGTGGCAGGACGAGCGAGGAGGGTTCATGCCAATGATCTGAAGAAGGCTGAAATAGCTAACCTGGAAATGAGCGAGCCGGGGGCCTAAAGAAGACAAGGAAAAGGAAGGTAACTCTGGTTGAACCGGAAGAAATGGAGACGGAGGAAGACTCCGAAGAAGATGAGGAGATAGGTCGACTTGACCAGATAAACGAAGCAGTCCGAGTGACGGAGTTGGAACCCTCAGCGGGGATTAGCGATGTTCAGTCGTCGACTGAATCAGTGCAGAGAAGACCCTGTGAAATCGCCATCGCACCCCCATGTCCGAAGAAAAGGAAGAAAAAGACGAAGAGGTCCAAACAAGCAGTCGAAGGCTTTAAAAGGAGGCACCCTGAACAGGACGAAGGGTCCAGCGAGTGGGAGGAGGAGGATCGAATACCCCTTTCCCAGCTTAGGGAAAGGATAAAGAACAGGAGAAGTTTAGACATAGAGTCGAGAGGTATTGAAGACATTCAAGGCGAAGACTCTAAACAGAAAGAAGAATCAGGGGATGGAGAAGAGGACAAAAAACCTCCTGGACGAGAATTAAACACAGAAAGAAGGTTAGAGGTTGAACAGGAATCACCTCAGAAGATGAGATCAGGGAGGGAGAAGAACCCCAAATCTCAGTAGAACAAAAGGGCTGTGCAGAATAGAAGCATTTAGTGTCAACAGATAACGACACTGGCTCATCCAAGATCCTATTGGCTGACTATGGTAGATGTGAGTGGAGGGGATGGAGTCGCGGGCTGCACCTCACGAGGAACGGAAGATCATTGGCATTATTGATTGGCCACCAGTGGTGTCATGAAGTACGACCTTTAGAGTGGGCGCCACGCACACCTGACCGGACCATTCTGTCCGCTAGAGGTTAGTTAGGGGAGGGAAGAGCCGAACTAAGAGAAAAGTTATGAAATGATTGAGTGATGAGTCGAGCGAGACTAAGTGATTGTGAAGAATAACAACAAGAGAATTTGTTACCTTTCAGGAATAATTGCAAGGTACAAGGTGGAAGCAGACTACATAGCATTAAATTCGGGGAGAACGAAATTCATGTTGCTATCAGCTGAAGAAGCTAGAAGGTGTAGAGATGATACCCTGGGGACTTGTACCTCGTTGAGCCCTATCTATAAAACTGGTAACCGCAAACTGTGCATACTAGAATTGTTTGAAGGGAGGAGAAGGAATCAAAAGAATCTGCCAAGTGGAGGTATTAACAAACTCGGCATTACCACAAGCTATCAGTGTTTCAGACGGGGTGTGGGCAGTAGCCACCCAGAAACATATCAGCCTGTCTAGGGTATGTGGGGAGAGTCCACAAGGACATTAAGAATAAAGGCCACCGTTATCCCTGGTGTCGCTACCCATGGGATGTTCGGCGGTTGGGGTGTCCATCTCCTTGCCCCCTATTACCAGATGGAAGAAAGGTATGAAGAAAAAGATTCACTCATAGAGATGATTGGTAGAGGCTTAGTCAATTGTACAGAATTATGGGAGCCGATAGTGAAGAGATTCTCTAATGTCACCTTAAATAAGATGCCAGTATTAATGAAGCCAATAGAAAAGATCGATATGGATCACTTAAGGGATAAGTTAAGTGCGTTGGGAGACGAAGGTGTAGCTTGGGAAGACGATGAGCAGATCGCGATAAGTTGGTCAATAGTAATGGGTACATTCCTAGTTGTAGCCATCAGGGGGTGTAATAATATGGAAGATTAAGAGTAAGAGAAGATTAGCGAACGACAGTCTAGTGAGCATGCAACAACTCGAGAGGAGATGCCGAGCAGTGTTCCTTACTCAGACAGGACTGGCGAAGAAATTGCTGGAAGACCAATGGAGGAGGCTGGCGTGAGACCACCACGTGCGGCGGAAAAACCTCCCACAGCAGAGAGGAAAACATTGACCAAAAAGAACAAACCCTAATGAACACATCTGCCTACAGACACACGCACACATTTCATTGCATGTAGAACAGAAGAAAATGAAAAGAACATTTCATTGCATGTAGAACAGAAGAAAATGAAAAGAACATTTCATTGCATGTAGAACAAAAGAAAATGAAAAGAACATTTCATTGCATGTAGAACAAAAAGAAAATGAAAAGAAAATTTCATTGCATGTAGAACAGAAGAAAATGAAAAGAACATTACATTGCCTGTAGAACAAAAAGAAAATGAAAAGAACATTTCATTGCATGTAGAACAAAAAAGAAAATGAAAAGAACATTTCATTGCATGTAGAACAAAAGAAAATGGAAAGAACATTACCCTTGCATGTTAGAAAGTAGAATAGAATTGCATGAGACAAATGCATGGTGCATGTTAAATGATGTAATTGGGTTTAGGTGTCATTTACGGGTAAATGACAAATCGGTTAGGGGAGGATTGTGGCACCTTGCATTATTAGAAATATTCCTAGAAATATGATTTAATTTTTTCTTACTCAGTTTATTAAACAGGTTGTTAATTTTTTTTAAAAAACGGAAAATAACTGAGTTGAAAATAATTCACTAAGAGTGTACTAGACGATCCTAAGGAAAGAAGAAGGAAAGAAAGGAAAAAGGAAGGAAGGGAAGAAAAAGAAAGAAAGAGAAATGTATGACGCATGACCCAATTGAGGGTGGAGATAGGAGTCAGAAAGAGATTTAGGTCAGCGTCTTGGCCGATTTTCGAAAGTCATTTTGATAAGAATGTCGGTCGGAGCACTTGGCCTACTTTTGCGTGGAAAGACTCATTGGACAAAGGGAAATTTCTTTGTAGAACAATAGAAACGAAATTTTCTTTGGGTTGAGGGGAGTGACCGGTGGAACGATATACAGATATCCTGTTAAGAATTGGACACCCACGTTGATAAAGTGGAGACATTTTCAAAGTGGATAATTAAGATTTTCGACTATCAGGTAAAACAAAGAGGTAAAAAAGAGGGACAATTGCTTTTGGCTCACAGAGGGCGCCAAGAAGGCGGAAAAGATCCTTTCTAAAGTCAAGACTAATTAGCAGCGGGCTGTTTGACAAAGTCCAGGTGAGAGAAAGCCAAAGATTGTCATTTTGCGTACGTGCAAAAAGGGGCAAAATTGGATTTTGTTTTTTTAAACAAGAACGATGTAACCACGCCCGCAAACAGAGGGGAGAGGATGTTCGATCAATAACAATTGGTCGAATACGATCACGTGACCTGCGGAAGAAAAGGGAAAGAAATGTTCGATCATTAACAATTGGTCGAATACGATCACGTGACCTGCGGAAGAAAAGGGAAAGAAATGCTCGATCAGGAACGATTGGTTGAAAAGCGGTCACCTGACATACGAGAGACCAAAGAGATGGATGCGCCGCCCCACCAAAGGTACTGCGAGGAAGTAGGGGCGAAAACAATAGCGATAATGGAGAAGACAGAATTAATGCAGTTTTTGGAATTATCGAGAAAACCCTGACGCCGACAGACCCACCCCAGTTTGTTGCGGCGTCAATATAAGCAGGACCCCAGTCGACAGAAATCAGTTGGAGTGGAGTTGCAGTTAGAGTTCATCCCCGGACGGCAGCGAGAAAAGAACCCTCAGACAAGAAGAACTTCCAGCCCAAGTAGATGAAGAAGAAGATTGCCTGAAAGCCTGAGAAGAATTGGAGCTGCAGACAAGCCGAAAGTCGATGAGAAGTTAAAGTTCATCCCCGGACGGCAGCGAAAAAGAACCCTCAGACAAGAAGAACTTCCAGCCCAAGTAGATGAAGAAGAAGATTGCCTGAAAGCCTGAGAAGAATTGGAGCTGCAGGCAAGCCGAAAGTCGATGAGAAGTTAAAGTTCATCCCCGGACGGGCGAGAAAAGAACCCTCAGACAAGAAGAACTTCCAGCCCAAGTAGATGAAGAAGAAGATTGCCTGAAAGCCTGAGAAGAATTGGAGCCAGACAAGTTGAAAGTCGATGAGAAGTTAAAGTTCATCCCCGGACGGCAGCGAGAAAAGAACCCTCAGACAAGAAGAACTTCCAGCCCAAGTAGAAGAAGAAGAAGAAATACAACTCAAGTCGGAGAGAAGAATCAACTGCGAATGATCGATAGAAATTAGCCCCAGTGTCGAACTGAACCACACTCCGACATACATACATGATTCTAGAAAGTAGGTAATTCGACATTTTCCTATTGTGTGATAGAAGCTTGGTGCCATAGTCCACAGAGCGGGTCGGGAATTGAGAACAATTTTGTTTTTATGTAACGGACTTTAAGATATAAAAGGTTGTTACCCATTTATCGGCAATTTTGTTTGGTGTCGTGAGTTTTTATTTTATTTGTGTTTTGCCACCCCCGTCGGACTCAACTTGTATCGGCCCCGATCCCTGCTGGTCCCGTCTGTCTAAGATCTAAACACAGCGTGGGTAGACAGACCGGAGATCGGTATAGTTGCTTTAGTGACCAGGTATTGGAAGCGAGTCGGGAAAGGCGAGGCTGGTGATCATCTGACCAAAGGGTTGGAGCGGCACGCTTGGACCCAGGAGGAGCGACCAGGAGGAGCGACGTCACCGTTGGCGCCGTAACCAAAGGATCCGACACTGGGCCAGGTGTGTAACCGTCACAGTATGTATGGTGTGTGCAAAATACAACAATATATAATTTACAATTGTTTAATGCAATTTTATATCATAAAATATAGTCGGTCTGATGAGATGAATATGCTTATATTCATCGAAATAAATTTATTACTATGGATTTTTAAGTTTTTTTTTTCCTAATTATTATAATTTGTTCTGTATCATACATTGAGCTCTCATATGGACTGACTAAAAATTCCTCTTTGGAATAATCCATACAAATTACATTTTGATATATTATATATATATATATATATATATATATATGAAAGCATTTTGTATACATGGATATTTATAAATGGTGTAGTATTTTTTTAATTTGTCTGCGTTACTATAAAAGATACGTACTCCTTTTCAAGGTTTTAATCCATTAACAGTAATATCAATTTCCGTCATTCGGATTTGAGACACCGAACAGAATCCGCAGTTAATCTGTTACTAAAAGAATTTTTTTTCTTTTCTTTGAAATATACTTAGCAACGAACAGGATAATTTTTCAATGCGGATAATTTTATCTAACATCTTAAAAAACATCCATATATATATATATATATATATATATATATATATATATATATATATATATTTAATTCATGCTTTGGTTCATAAAAGAATAACCTTCGTTTATCTGTATTGCTGAAGGTCTTACGGTGGTAAATTATTATGTGACAACCTGCAAGTATTTTAACACATCAAATAGTTTATTCGTTGTCAACTACAAAGGAATTTCTTTTTTTTTTAATACGATTGATAAAATTATTTTTTCCGATGACGCCGGATCATTGGCGAAACACATTATGGATATTCAACAAGTCTGTTTTAAAATGTACCAATTTAATATTTTTTTCTACATTTTGAAGCAGCAAAAATATGGTTCTACAGAAGGATGATGGGAATACCATGGACCGAACGTGTGAGCAACGACGAAGTTCTAGAAAGGACACTTATACTTAAGATCAGGAAGAGACGGTAGACATTTTAGGGTACATAATGTGGAAAGAGGGCTTGCAAAATTTGGTACTCACAGGACAGAATGATAGCAAAAGGGACAGAGGAAAACAACGCATGAAATACCTAGCGACCTTGAGTAAATGGATGGCAGAGAATGGTTTATAAGAGACTAGATTATCCATGACCCATTGGGTCACGGACGGTTCAGGTTATAAAACATTGAAGTTGATTTCAACGTACCAATGAAATGATAGTTAATTCTATTATTATTCAGTTAAATATTACAATTCGTTCGTATCATCATTCATCTGATTCATGTTTAACGTTTTACTGATTGATTACAGCATTTAATAGGAATAGGACTCCCGGGATAAACTCGGATTTTAAAATAAGATTAACTTCAAAATACATTTTTAGTGTACAAAAAAATATTTTTACTTCATGTTGACTTGAAAATATTTTTTGAATATGCCATTTTTTTATATTTAAAATATTGTTTGTTTAAAGAAAGCTGAAATATAAATAATCTACAAACAATTTGACAAAACAGCAAAGCGGGGTTTCTTTGTGTCTGTCTTTAACTTAAAATATTTTAATTAAAAATTTTATATTTGAAGAAAGTTAGAATAAAAATACTTACTTTATAAACAATCCGTATTTTTAAATCTTATTCAATCAAATATTTTTAAATTAGATTTACTGAAAAAATATTTTCTAAATATTTAAAATATCGTATGTTTAAAGAAAGCTGAAAGATAAATAATTACTCTACAAACAACAAGACGAAACAGCAAAGCGGGATCTCTTTGTGTCAGTCTTTAACTTAAAATATTTTAATTAAAAAAATTGTCTCTTTGGAGAAAGTTAACATAAAAATACTTACTGTATAAATAACTCGTAAATCATTTCCGCCGGACAGACACACCACGCAAGCAATCACAGACTTTTAATATTATATAGATAACAAAAAGACAAAATCTATTAGATAGTTTTGTCTATCGCCCAATTCACCCTCACCACACCGGTTTTTTGATCAGGTTTATCCTTTCTTTCCTATTTAGGATTGGGTTTCCAGTTCCTTCTAAAAAATAAATTTGCATTCTCTTTCACTGGCAGTAGCCTTTTGCATCTTAGTGGTATTATTGCCTTGGCTGAGATGAGTTTATTTTAAAAAAAGACCTAGAAAGGATAGGAAATTGTGTAGAACCATAATCACCAATATCCTGAAGAGACAGAGCAGAGATGTAATTATGAGTTCAATCCCTGGAAAAGTTGGTTCAGACTCACACCCAGGAGAAAAATAAATAACAAGATGAGATATCCCTAGACAGCGAGAGCGAAACGGGAACTATTTATCACTTTTGCACTAGTAACCTTGAATTAAACATCTCATTACATCCACATCCTCCAGCAGTAGATTAAATAACAGCGTAGACTTGGCTCACTAGCTTTGGTTAGTAACTAGCCTAAAATCAGTGATGCAATAAAAAAAATTATCCAGTATCCTGCACCATCCTTTTGCTGATGAGAAGGAACAGACATAAACTTAAGTGTCAAATAAGAATTGAATCCATCGCTAGTTCTGCTGCTAGGAAAGTCGGTTCACTCTGTCGTTCTAGACAATTTTTCTCTCCACATATTTATAAGTCTACCATTCGTCCATTTTTTTCAGTACTGATAGTTGACTTCAATAGTCATTTTAATATTATAATGTTTAGAAGTAGCTTTAAGTTATAGAATATTAGAGTAGATAATTAAAAAAACAAAAATGAAAATTGTTAGAAAAGGCACCAAATCTTCTTTAGCAAACAACCTAGAGTGTTTAATTTTAAGAATGTTAAATTATCTCTTCGGCTATCCACTAAAGCGGCTATCTATCCGATATAGAAAAAAAAAGAGGCCAGTCCCCCGTGGATCATTTAAAAATGCAGTCCACGAAGTGGATTGATTGTTACGAACATGCAATCAAGTGGGCGAAAAACGTGGTCTACTTTCATCCAATTTAGTATAAAGGCCAGAGTCTGTGCTATCGTTTGATAGCGGTGAAGGAATCAGAGTTTGATCTACTCTGATTGGGGGTCGGCTTCATGATGAGGGTGTATGATGTTGAAAGACCCGAACTCCCGGATGAACCAAGTCAATTTACATCACTGACGACTCCTTCCGGCGCCATATTTAAGAGCGTATATTCAAAATAATCTTGGAATATTACTGACACATTTGCTCCGGTTCCCTGAGATCTTTAATAATATCCAAAGAAAAATCAGCAATATTATTGATCCTGATCTGGTGCCTCAATCACTTCACACCAGCATAATGTAGCTTCCCTGTGACTTTTCTATAAATACTTTAATTATTCAGATGAGCTCTTCGCTAAGACATCTAGACTTTATAAATTTAAGCGTACTACTAGATTGGCAACAAGGTCTCATCAATTTACAGTTGAATTGGCCTGATGCAACCGTAAGTTCTATGCTAACAGTTTCTTTTCTCACACTTCTCGCCTGGGGAACTGTCTTCCGGTAACCTCCCCATATATTGAAACTTTATGTTTCTATCTACCACTTAGTACATTTTACTCTTTTACGAAACACAATATTTTTATCTTAAGACAAGGATAGTGACAGATTGCGCCTTAACGGGTTAAAGTTCTCGACTGATATGAAGTGGAAAGACTATATTGAATCCATTGTTAAGTCAGCTGCTAAGAAAGTTGGTTCCCTGTGTTGTGAGAGACAATTTTTATCTTCAGAATCTATCTTATATATCTATAAGTCTACCATTCGTGCAGGTTTAGAATTTTGCTGCCACATAGTGATTTTCTAAGCCCGGCTTAGATGTGGCACAAGGCCGAAAGTATGGGGCACCCAGTGAGGATCGAACTCACTACTCAGTCGTAATTGACCTAGCAAGACAAGCATCCTAACCATTACACCACGTGGAGGTGCCCAATTTTTGCTGCCACATATGGTCCGGTTGCAACTGCTATTTGCCTAGAGCTCCTTGATAAAGAGAAATCAGCAATATTATTGGTCCTGATCTGGCGGCTCAGCTTCAGTCACTTTCTCACCGCCGTAAGGTTGCCTCCCTGTGCCTTTTCTATAAATACTTTCATGCTAATTGTTCGGGTGAGCTCTTCGCTATGGTACTTAGACTTTTTGAAACCGTTTTAGTCTGTTCTTTAGTTAGTTCTTAAATATTTCTAATGCTGTAAACTAATAAAGATAGAAAAGTGTCCGTCTAAATATCAATTCAAAAGGTGTAAATTTAAATGACACATTTTTATATTGACATTCATTAAATTGTATTCCTTGATTAAATTTTATTCATTCATAGAGAACACTTTTCCTGGTTGTAAAGGCTTCTGGAAAAAAAGAACTGGTCACCTTACGTTCATGTTTAATTAGTAACTGGATTTATAGGATAAACTGAATTTATTGTGATTTGAAGTTGGGCTCATAGCGGATGTATATGAACACTTAGATAAATATGTATAGATGTGATAGATGTGTGTGTGCTCGCATATGAATATGTATACTTGGGCATATCAAGAATAGTATGTTCATGCGTATGCGTTTGAGTGAAAGTATTTGCGTACGTCTATACGTATAATTGAATAAGTCTACGTAAGTAAATATTTGCGCAAATAGATATTTAAATAAATTCTCAGGCTCATCAAGAAGTCATTCAAAAAAGAATTCTAATTTTGTTCATATTTTGTGAAGATCGTCGGGCTAAGAAGTTTTCAGCACTATATATATATATATATATATATATATATATATTTCATGTTCTGTGGTATATATATATATTTCATGTTCAATCAAACTTTTGCATATATATATATATATATATGCAAAAAGTTTGATACCACAGAACATGAAATTGTTTAGAAACATACAAAATCACATTTTTTCAAAGATTATATATATATATATGTATATATGTGTGTGTGTGTGTGTGTGTGTGAAAAGTGTGTGTATATAAATATATATATATATATATATATATATTTATATATATATGCGCGGTACTTATTAGAAAGCGCTCAATATCAGAGATAGAACTAACATATTTTTGATTGATGAGTTTGTGACCCTGGGTTTCACGCTTTTGTGATCGTCAGAGAAAACGTGAAACCCAGGGTCACAAACTCACATCAATCAACTAAATATATATATATATATATATATATATATATATATATATATATATATAAAACATTTAATTTCATAACATTTAATTTAAAAGAGGGCTCTATACAGGATAATTTACAATCGCCTGATGAGTTGCATTGATAAGCACTACTGCAATTGTGTAGCTATTTTTACGTTATCTTGTTTTTTTATATCCTTAAATATATATATATATATATATATATATATATATATATATATATATATATATATATATATATGTGTGTGTGTGTGTGTGTGTATCTAAAAAAGATTAGTAAATAAAACAAGGACAAACGAAAGGATACCAATATAGTCAGTACGATAAACATTTATTAAATATCAATTATTAGCCATATGACAGAAATGAAGAACGGAGAGAAAAGTTTAAAGTTCGGAATTTTCGGACACTCCTGCGTACTTCATCAACGGACCGAGGAATAAACAGATTAATGGGAATTACTCACCAACAGATGTTTTTGTAGATGGCATATTTTCCAGCGAAAATCGTATTGTGAGCAAAAGCCCGATGTCTGACTCCTCGATGTGCGAAACTTTTTATGAAAATAAACTTAAATTAAAAATTTTGATTAGTGTAAAAGCGTTAGCCCGGTCTATTATTACTGGTGTGTGTTGAGGGGGAGTGAGATTGTGAAAGTAGATGAAGAAAGTTTGTGAAGGGAGAAAGATTTCTCGCGCGTAGCAAGTTGTAGCGAAAATTGTCGGACCAAGTTGTCAAGTGTAGAAAGATGGGTTGCGATTAGATTATGATGTGATGAAAAAAAGTGAGGAGAAAAAAATGGAATATATAATAATAACATATTATTAAATAAAATGAAACCAAATGAAAAAAAATGAAGGGTCAAGAAATAGATAAAAATGTTGAAATCTATTGTTACCAAAAAGGGGTGAGGGTTCAGGAATTAAAAAATAAAGGAAAAACTAGCAGGGAAATCGTATACATATATAGATGCACATGAGTACATAAATGCACATAATAGTGCATAAATATACACAAGCGACCACACAAACACGAATTTCAATGCACATAAAAATATAAATAGATATACATGATTAATATGTATCTACACTAACGTTCCCACCTCCTTACATAAGCTTATACGCAAAGGAGCCATAGTGATAGAATCAATGATGGTATAAAAGAGAGTGATTGGAAAGTAGCCCTCACTGTACAGGGCAATACTGCCGTTACTAAATAGTGCGTCATACGGTAAATCATAGGTGGTAGAATCATAGGTGGTAGGTGGGGTGATGGCTGTTAAAATTGAGAGTTAAAATGTGGGTGGAGGGCTTACACATCCGAGGAGTGGTGTTGTTGATAATGGGTTTCCTTGTGGAAATTGTACTCTCCGAGTAAACCCAAATCCCTGTTTAGTCCCTCAACGTGGGAATTTAATTTTAGGATATACTTCAACTCCGATCTGCATCTGTCCTCCCGGTTATCGAACCAAGACTCTAAATGCACGCAACCGACATCGTCGATGCTATGACCGGGTTGGTTGAACTGTACAGAGACCGATTAAAGTGTTGTTGTTGTTGTCCCTGACTTTTTTCTTTTCTTTTTTTTTTTTTTTTTGTGGTTATTGAAGCGTAAACGGAACTCTGTTCCAATTTCTCCCACATAATTCTCCTTCTTGCATTTTTTACAGAAAAGTAAATATACGAGATTGGAACTGTCACAGCTTAGAGCTGGTGGCTTGAATACCACGTGAGTCCCGGGGAGGGACTGTAAATGTTGTGATTGATGATGTGTTTGCAGACCAGGCACTTGGGTTTGTTGCAGGTGACATTCCTTTGGTGAGGTGATGTGTTGCAGGTGTTGGATGATGTTAAAAGTCTGTTAAAAGTTGGGAGGAAGCTGTTGCCTCACGTGTTGGGGGTTGGCGCTAAATAATTTACTAATAATTTTGTCTCGTTTTAAATATTGGAAATCTTTAGTTAAGGTGTGGGAAAGTTTGTGGATGTTATAATTAAAATAAAAGACCCTGGGGATTCTGGAATTATTCTTTTTAGTTACATAGTTGCATTAAATACATCTTTTCTCACAAGAAAAATTACAACATACACATAGGACACTTTCTTTATAGGAATTACCCACTGAAAATAATCAAAGAATCTATCAACAAAGCTTCCATACAGAAACACTCTCCTCATCTCTTCTCCACGTCATATATATTAAACGCCATCATGCTATCCTCATGGCCTAGAAAATAAAAGCGTTGGTTGAATCCAAAGGTTTGTGAGTCTAATACCTGACCACAGTAGAGGAAACAAAAATTTGGAGAGTTGAGTTACTAAAGGGAACTGAGATATCCCAAAACGACATGGCACGTAACATTAGAACAATCTTCTCCCGTGGTTTCGATTCGAAATCCCAAAGTATATTTCCTAAAGAACGCCGGAGCGTACAACGGCCGAAGCGTTGTGAATATGGCGAAAAAAAAGAAAAAGATGAGGACAACAATGATATAAATAATTACAGTATCTCATCTTAGAAATATATATATATATATATATATATATATATATATATATAATTATTTTTTTTTTAAATTTATAACATAAATGTTATAAAATCACTATAAAAATAGCCATTTTGTTTCAACACCCTCGGTGTCTTATCAAGTGATGATGTTCTCAATTTTTCCTATTCTTATATATATATATATATATATATATATATATATATATATATTCTGAGATGATTATAGATACATATTTTCTGTGATGATTATATACACACACACACTTATATATATATATATATATATATATATAAGTGTATTACGGCAGCAATTGTTCTCTCAAATATTTTGTTAAATAATATGGACAAGTTCTATTAAAGTTTTTTGTTTTTTTTACTAAAACCCAACACACGGAATAATCCCTTAAAACGAATGTAGCAGCATTTGAAAGTGATCTGTAAAGAAATAATATAAAATACAAGTTAATATGAATTTAAATTAAATTAAAAAAAAAAACTTATTCAGAAATGTGAAAAGTTTAATAAAAATAATAAACAGAATTGCTCATGTTATTTAACAATATATATATATTGTCATATGCCCCAGTCGACGAACGGGTTATAGGGCGACTAGGAGATATATACACTCTCACACCTGTGGAGAGAGAGTGGACAATTGGTAAACAAAAAAAGTATTTTTAAAACTACTGTTCCATTGGGATAATCGAACAGTAATCTTTCCCAGGTCCGCTTCGTTTTCAACACAAATACTGATCCACAATACAAGGATGAACTATGAGGCTTAGCGATTTGATACAATAATTTTAATATATACGAATATACATATATCAAAATATAAAAGAACAGATAAGTATGAGTTAAACTATCCGACGACCAGATCTCGAACTTATTTGGGATATCAAATTCGCCGAACACCAAATGGATTCAACTGAACCCGAACATATAAAATACAAATATGAATTATTATGAATTGAATGCAGAAGCCAACGCACATACATGAAAGAGATGGGATAGGAATTATAATTATTGTTTTACATGTGGAAAGGTGTTTGCGAAAAAAAACATAATATTCATGTGTGTGTGTGTGTGTGTGTGTATCTTTTATACTACGGGTCCAAAATGTGATTACTTATCTTTTGTATTCAGTTCTCTCTTTTTTTTTTTCTTTCTATATATATATCAATGTCCTTTCTTTTCTTTTCTCGGCACAAACACCATTTCGTACACTGCCAGTCTGTAATAGAGGTATAAACTTTCTTCCTCTCTTGTTTCGTCTTTTTCTTTCCTTCCTTTTCTTCTGTAGACGGCTCGGTTTGCAACAGGGATGTACACTTTCTTCTTCTGAAAACAGCTCGACTTGCAACAGGGATCTACACTTTCCTCTTCTTTTTACAAGTTAGCTTATAACGGAGGTATACGCGCAGGTTGAATCATCAACATATATCTTTTCTAATACGTCTTCAAATTGGGATTCTCGAACACGTTATTTCCTTACATTCCGTGTCCGGAGTTGCCTGGATAGAACTGGATAAGTCATCACTATCGAATGCATCTTATCTTTCCGTTCGTGAACTACTAGCATCTCGGCTTCGGTCTTGCTTTTTCAAAGTCCAGATAACAACTGATCCTCGAGTGAATCTTTGACTGTCACGTGTCTTAGTTTTTGGCGCGAATTCTTACTTACTTCATCCCCTGTCTAGCTTCTGTCTAGACATTTTCCGTTACGGGTAATTGGGTCAGTCGACCTTTCGACCTGCCTTCCCAAAATGTCATAAGACTTCACGTAATCTTTATTTTGTTGCTATAAGGAAATTAACCTTCATATGCGCGTCTAGGCTATCTGCTTTTAATGTCCGTCACAATATATATATATATATATATATATATATATATATATATATATATATATATATATATATATAAGACAAAGAACAGATGGAGTAAAAAATACAGTCTGTAGCATTTATTTTTTAAAAATGTGCTCAATAAAAAGTAGGGCAAAATATTATTACAATATTTTTATTATAATAGATTATAAATGTTTTTATTATAATCTATTATAATAAAAATCAAAATTTCTTTCCGTGCTTCATTTCTGTCATATGGTTAATAACTAATATTTAATCTTTATTGTACTGATTATATTAGTACCCTTTCGTTTATTCTCATTTTAGCAACTAACCCATCTATCTTACACATTATAAGAAGCTGACGTGGAACCTTTTTTTTTAATATATATATATATATATATATATATATATATATATATATATATATATATATATATGGTGGACTCTCCTGTCGTATTTTGACGTATCAAACAGGGTCAAACAGCTCAATTCCTAGGAACTGACAGTCAGACACCAGGATATGTGATTTGATTATAGTGATGAAGGCTTTGTGCAGAACCAACCATACTTTTTGAAGGGTCGAATACAAGGTCCCCAAACCACCCTCCTCAGGTTTTGAATTCAGAGTTGTCCCTCTCCTAGACCAGTTGCCATGCAAGGCTGTAGAACCTAGTCTGTCCTGCTATTTACCCATAGCTGGAGGGAAAAGAAGAGGATTCATACCTATCCCAAGAGTATTAGCATGTACATAAATATAATAGATTTGACTGAAACTCGGCTCTCCGATTCCTCAGTTTGAGCTGCTATCTACTACTCAATTCGTCATATATATATATATATATATATATATGGAAGAGGTTATGGTAGCTCCAACGAGAGAAAAGTGTGTATATTAAAAAGAAAAGAGAAACCGCAAACTTTTTGGGTTCTAATGTAGATTTAAAAAAAAATATTATGCTTTATTTTCCACAATTGAAACGCGTGTAGCAAAATTATGAAAAAAAATTACGGAAAAACTTTTTGGGTTGCAATGTGGATTTTTTTTTAAAAATATATATGATGCTTTATTTTCCATAATTTTGCTAGACGTGTTTTTTCAAAAATATATATATTATGCTTTATTTTCCATAATTTTGTTTCACGTGTTTATATTTAAAAAAATCTAGATTACAACTAAAAAACTTTTGCGGTTTCTCTCTTTTAATATATATATATATATATATATATATATATATATATATATATATATATATATATATATATATTAATTAAAAAGAAGAGAAGAGAGGTGCAAATGCAAAACGTTTTTGGTTGTAATGTATATACACACACACACACACACACACACACACACACACACACACATATATATATATATATATATATATATATATATATATATATAAAAGAAAGAGGATGAAGTGGTTCAACGAGAGAAAAGTATGTATATTAAAAACAAGAGAAGATAGGTGCCGCAAACGTTTTTGGTTGTAATTTGGATTTATTTAGAAAAAAATATTATATTACGCTTTGTTTTACATAATTTTACGACACGTGTTGTTGTTCTCACGACCGTCTTCAGGTAAAAGCGGAGATTGCCACATATTATTAAAAATAATTAATTTTTTCCTTATGTTCAATGTTAAATATTCTCGATATGAGACATTCTCTGTTTTTGTGTTAGTAATCCGAATTTCTTTCTTGAATTGGCAATGAAGAGTTCTGCGCGAAGGGTCATAAAACAATTAAGGTTGGTCCAAGCGAAATGATGAATTACTTATCGGCATTTTATCTTTTAATGTTTTACTGACCCCTGTGTGTTCTTGGATCTGTTTCCATTTTGGTGTGTTTCTCTCAGGGGAACTACTCACAAGCACACATCCAAACCCCACACAACTTAAGAAGTACGTTTGTGTGTATGTGCGTATACTGGTTCCATGTAGCTTGGGAAGTATGTGCGTATATATGTGTGTGTGTGTATATGTACTGATTCCTTGTGGTGGGATGGTGTGTATGTGCGTATGTGTGTGTATGCGTGTATATGTACTTTATGAGTTTACTAATTACTCGTAGTAAGACAGTATATGTATGGAGGGGAAATATACGCACGCATATATACACGCATGCTGACAGAAACGCACCAAAATGGAAACAGATCCAAGAACACATAGGGGTCAGTAAAACATTAAAAGATAAAATGCCGATAACTAATTCATCATTTCGCTTCGCGCAGAACTCTTCATTGCCAATTCAAGAAAGAAATTCGGATTATCAACACACAAACAGAGAATGTCTCATATCGAGAATATTTAACATTGAACATAAGGAAAAAATTAATTATTTTTAATAATATGTGGAAATCTCCGCTTTTACCTGAAGACGGTCGCGAGACCAGAAACACGTGTCGTAAAATTATGGAAAACAAAGCATAATATTTTTTCTAAATAAATCCACATTACAACCAAAAACGTTTGCGGCACCTATCTTCTCTTGTTTTTAATATATATATATTTATATTTATGTATACACAACAGAAGCAAATTCAAAAGTGTGCTTAAACTGTACTCAAATAATAGTACTTTATATATCAAAGGTAGTACTAAGATATTATTTTCATGCGAAACTACTTATATGATTGCCCATTTACTATAGGTTTCGCACATACCGCGCGCTTACCAGGTAGCCATGATCAATAGCCGTAACTTAAGAATGTTTTTGTAGTGCCCACCCACATGATCATGTTATGAAAATAATACATATATATATGTGTGTGTGTGTGCGCGCGTGCGTGCGCTTGTTTGTGTGTATAAGGTATATATTAAAAGACATACGTAAGTGAAAGAGAGATGAGTATGAGGATTTACTGTGTGAATATATGAAGCCTGTTATGCATATCTGTGGCTACGTAATTGTGTATATAAAAATGTAGTGTGGTAGTATTTCACTGTCTGTTTGTTATCATACATACCAGATTATGTTTATTTGGTCGAAGACCTTAACCGTTAGGAGCCCTGACCAACGCTTTACCGGTGGTAGAGAAAAATTACGTAATGCCCATCCACCGGTTGAACAGTGATAGAGAAAATGACTTAACCAGCCACCGGTTGAATAGTGTGTAAACACTTTTTACTAGTTTTATATCTAACGTGAAACATTACATACCAATTATTTGCGAATTTTGACTCGGGACCTCAGGCAGAAGAGTTAAAATTGTTTAGGAACGCAGGCCACAAAGGGTTAATGAATACTAGTATTTATCAAAACGGTTAAATCAGCTTCAGGTGAACACGTTAAATGTAAAAGAAAAGGAAAATGTATAAAAACTTAACACTGCGTGTGTGTACAAACATGTGGATGTTTGCCTTAATAAATTCGTCCCACCCGACAAAATGGTTCTTACCTCACTTTTACCATGTGCTTTATTCCGTCGACATATTTGTTTTCGCAGCAAATGTGGCGTTGTTGGAGTTGTCATTTTACAAAGTGACACCAAATAAAATCCACAAGTCTCCGTTATTAAAACGAATCAACGAGACAAGTAGTTGTTGAGATTGTAGGTCAATATATTGAGACGGACTGGGACGATCTCATTAAAGAAAATCGTGAAAAAAGAAAATAAGTTTGATAGAAGTAGGAAGGGAGATTGTGAGTGACATGGCGGCATTGCTTAAGAAAGTGGGTAGAGAATTAAGTGTAATAAAGAGTGCAAATAGAGAGGAAAATAAAGCTGCAAGACTGAAAGGAAATATCGAAGTGAAGAAAAAAGAAAAGAGTGGCTCATAAAACTTTGATGTACCGTAATTCCCTATGTATAATACGCCTTCATCCATAATACGCACCCCTAAAATTGTGCTGTAAGTGTTGGAAAATGCTTCTACTCACGCATAATACGCACCCCTTGTTTGGGAATCAAACCCTATAAATTGTACCTCTCCAATTTTATTACAGCCAGCATCTCTTACTCTTATTAAAAAATTGTTTTAAGCATAGAATAATATTATTCTAATTTAGTTTTATGATAATTCTTATTTTATTTTACATTTTTAACTATTGTTAGGTACATATGATTGTATTTGACATCCTTATGGGGTCGCAATCGCCGAATGTTAGTGTCAAATTATCGTATGTTTATGGTGAGTAATCATTTCGCAACTGAAATCCACCTATGAAACGGCAATTTTAAAGATTTTTTTGTATCTGTGCATAACACGCAACCCAAATATTGCTTATTTTTTTTTTTTTTTTAGAAATAATTGGTATTATACATGAGGAATAACGGAAATTAAAAAAAAGAAAAGGTGAAAAAATAGAAGATGAAATGATAAAACAAAAGATTCTAAAATAGAAAAGAGGAAATAAAAAAGAGAAAAGAAAAAATGGATAAATAAATGAACAATAGAAAAAGAGAGTATAAGGAAAAAAGAGACGAGTGAAAAACGTGAAATTGTTGAAGGAGAAAAGAGAAATTAAAAAAAATTAAATTGACAACAGCAAAGAGGGAAAATATGTGATGTAAAACAGGTGGAATTTGACAATGGTAAAAAGGATAATGAGAAAAAAGTGGGAAAAGATGTAACGTGAAACAGTTGAATGAGAAAAGACAAGCCTAGAAAAAAAAACAGATGTAAATTGACAACTACAGAGTGGGGAAAATGTGAAAATTTAAAAAAAGATGTAAATAAACAATAGCAAAAAAATATAATAAAATAAAATAAAGAGAAGAAAAGTAAAAATAGATGCAACGTGAAATAACCGGAGAATAAAAGGTATAAAAAATAATATGTAAATTGACAATGGCTGACGGAGTAAAGACGTGAGAAGTACAAACAGATGTAAAAAATAATATGTAAATTGACAATGGCTGACGGAGTAAAGACGTGAGAAGTACAAACAGATGTAAATTGAAAATAGCAGAAAGTGTAAAAAGAAGAAAAGTAAAAACATGTGCAACATTAAATGGCGGAAGAAGAAAACAGAATGTAAGAAAAAATGGATGTAATTTAACAACTAGAAAGAGAGTAGACGAGAGAGAGAGAGAGAAACATGGACGTGTAAATTGACAATAGCAGGAAGAGAAAAGTGAAGAAAAAATAACAGATGTAAAATGACAATGGAAGAAAGAGAAACTTGTGAAGTAAAAGCAGATGTAAATGATCATGTTAGAATGAAAAATGAAAATAAAAGAAAAATTAAGAAAAGGGAGAATAAAGATGCGAGAAAATAATGAGAATGAAAATTGCAGTAGAAGAAAATTTCGGGGGAAGAAAAGAGACGTAAATTGTCAATGGAAGAAGAAGAAAGGAATAAAAAGAAGTTCTCTTAAATTGGCAATGGCAGGAGAAGAAAGATGTAAATTGTCAATGGAAGAAGAAGACAAGGAATAAAAAAACGAAGTCTTAAATTGGCAATGGCAGGAGAAGAAAGATGTAAATTGTCAATGGAAGAAGAAGACAAGGAATAAAAAACGAAGTCTTAAATTGGCAATGGCAGGAGAAGAAAGATGTAAATTGTCAATGGAAGAAGAAGACAAGGAATAAAAAACGAAGTCTTAAATTGGCAATGGCAGGAGAAGAAAGATGTAAATTGTCAATGGAAGAAGAAGACAAGGAATAAAAACGAAGTCTTAAATTGGCAAATGGCAGGAGAAGAAAGATGTAAATTGTCAATGGAAGAAGAAGACAAGGAATAAAAAACGAAGTCTTAAATTGGCAATGGCAGGAGAAGAAAGATGTAAAATTGTCAATGGAAGAAGAAGACAAGGAATAAAAAACGAAGTCTTAAATTGGCAAATGGCAGGAAAAGAAAGATGTAAATTGTCAATGGAAGAAGAAGACAAAAGGAATAAAAACGAAGTCTTAAATTGGCAATGGCAGGAGAAGAAAGATTTAAATTGTCAACGGAAGAAGAAGATTGTTTTAAAAACGAAGTTTAAATTGGCAATGGCAGGAGAAGAAAGATGTAAATTGTCAATGGAAGAAGAAGACAAGGAATAAAAAACGAAGTCTTAAATTGGCAATGGCAAGAGAAGAAAGATGTAAATTGTCAATGGAAAGAGGAGTCAACGAATGAAAACAAAAATTTAGATTGGCAAAGGCATGAGTAGAAAAGAGACAGATATAAATTGACAATGGAAAGAGAAGTCAACGAATGAAAACAAAGATTTTAATTATGTTTAGGGAGTATAAAAGGAGAAATTTAAAAAACTGAATAAAGGAAAATAGCAGAAAGAGAATAGATGAGAAAATTAAGAACAGATGTAGTTGAAAATGGAAGAAGGAGAGTTAAGTACAAAATCATATAAAGTAACAATGGCTGAAAGACAAAGGAGAAGACAAATAAAAACAGATGTAAAATGACAAAGCAGAAAAAAGTTAAATGACAAAATGTTAATAAAAGGAATTACGAGTAGAAAAAGAAAAGAAGAAAAAACAGATGTAAAGTAACACCGACAGAAAGAGAAGCGAAAAGAAAAATAAAACAACAAAAAAACAGATGCAAAAATTAAATACCGGAAAACGAAACAGGAAAAATGAAAAGAAAGAAAATGATGTAAAAGAAAACATCAACGAAGAAACATGGAGAGAAAGAGAAAAAAAAAAAGAATAACGTTACGATGAAAAGCAGAAGAGAAAAAGAAGAAAAATAAAAACAGAAAATGGCAATTGCTTAAAAAAAGAAGACGAAATAACATGTAGAGTTACACGTGCAGAAATAGAAAAAAAAAAGATGGTACGATAAATAGATACAAATTTGGAATGGCCGAAGGTGGAAAGAACAGAAAAGGAAAATTATGTAAACTGACAATTGCAGGAAAAAACGAAAAGAGAATTAAATTTACAATTGTTTCAGGACAAATAAAGAAGAAAGAAATCATATTCAATTTTACCATTAAAGTCTCCTGGAGAGGGGTTGTATTATCTGTGAATTACTGAAAAATTATCAATAAATATTTAATTTTATTTATTACTATAAGTTTAATGTGCTTACGGCCATCACTGAAACCGTCTACCAAGCCCTTCAAAATAACGGTGAGGCTCGTGCCGTGGCCTTAGACATCTCCAAAGCGTTTGATAGGATTTGGCATGCCGGCCTTCTTCGTAAGCTCCAGGGTTATGATATTACTGGTCGACTGTTTGATCTGATACAATCATTCCTGTCAAACCGAGAATTGAAGATCGTTCTCAACGGATTCTCCTCCAGTTCCTATCCCACGAACGCAGGTGTTCACCAAGGCTCCATCCTTGGCCCCACTCTTTTCCTTATTTTCATCAACGACCTTCCTGACGCCATAGATTCCCGTTGGCATCTACGCGGACGACACTACAATTTACTCCTGCCTCAAAAACAAATCTAGTGTCGGCGACAAAACCAATCCGGCTGCAAGGGGTCTGAAATGGACCTCCAAACGGTTGTTATCTCGGGCAAGAATTAGCTGGTCAACTTTAACGCCTCAAAAAACTAAACTACTCTCTGTTAACCACCATAGAGATCCTTCTCTGCCCCCCCCTTAGAATGTCTGATAGTCAACTTTTTGAGAGCAATTCTTTTGCGTCTGCTCGGTCTCATGTTGACTACTGACCTGAGATGGAACAAATACATTGAGTCAATTGCTTCTTTTTCCACCGCGAGGAAAGTTGGCTCTCTGTGCCGCGCCAGGAAATTTTTCTCTCCGGAATCTATACTTCAAATACACAAACAACCATCTGCCCACATGGAGTATTGCTGCCATATATGGTCTGGGGCACCTTCTGTTTTACCTCGGAGTTCTTGACAAGATCCAGAGACGGATATGTAATGTAATTGGCCCTGATCTGGCGTCCGCCTGCAGTCACTCTCTCACAGACAAATACTTTCATGGTAATTGCTCCGATGATCTGCTTTCACTGGTTCCCAGACTCCATGAATTCAAAGCGCCCATGAGGCTGCCATCCCCCCTCACCCCTTACACTGTAGAAAGTTTTAAATGTAGCCGTCTTTTTCTACTCCAATAGCTTAATACCTCACCCTCACGCCTGTGGAACTCCCTTCCCAATTACTGTTTCCTGAGAGCTATAATCTCCAACTATTCAAATGTAATGTCAATCGACACCTCCAGTTACCTTGATCTACCCACTATCCTTCTCCTCATCATTTCTTCTATCACTCCTATCTGCTTTTGTTCCAAATCTTCTGCATCCCCCCTGTATCCTAGTGGCTTCACGCCTTGCTCGGGGCGTAATGCTTAAAAAATATCTTGATATCAAACACTATAATTATAAAGACAGATTGCCTTAAAATCGTTATCTTCCAAAATTACTCTGATCGAACGTTTTGGGTGAAATGCAATATTTGTTTTATATACATTGGGTATCAAAATTATTTAACAAATCGTTTTTTATAAATTCCACAATAAAAAAAATGTTCAATTTAAATGATACTTCAAATATTTTTACTAAACATTTTAATTTTAACTAAACATAAAAGAAAAGTGAGAGACATCGTGTTAAATACTTTTCATATTTATTGCCCACCCACCACAGACAAATTGTACAGGACTAGTTAGGACATCATAGAGACTTTGAGGTATTATGGTGACTGTAGTAAGAATGGTAAGTAAGAATGTGTTGTTTTGGTGTAAGGAATACCGTGGTATATTTGGGTCAGTAATCGTGGCTAGCTTAGATTTAAGGTAAGACTGAAGACCAGCCTTCCCCTAAACCTCACTTTTGGCCTTGTGCCACATTTTGTATTTTTCAAAATAAATATTGGTATATAGACTTTATGAATTTAAGCGCAGTACTAGATTGGCAGTATGGTCCCATCAGTTTACAGCTGAAATGGCTAGATGTAATCATAAGTCCTATGCTAACATTTTTTTCTGTCACTTCTCGTTTGTGGAACTCTCTTCCGACTTTCAAAAAATTAAATGCAATGTCAATTGTTATCTTCTGTCTTCCTAATTCTTTTTCTTTTATTTACCTCTCTCCTTAATAGTATTATATTCTCTAACTCTCAGTAATTCCTTGCGTCCCAGTGGTTTCATTGTCTTGCTTGGGGTGAAATGATTAAAAACATATCTGATATTATATGTTTATAAAGTGTCAATCCTGATTGTAGGTTTCTGTCCATAACTCCTTAATACCTAACGTCCCCAAAATGGGATGGTGGACATTAATATGTTAAAGTAAATTGTGACTGGGCCCTATAGCCTTGGTTGGCAACCAGTCTAGGTGAAAGAAAACTCTCAATTCAAGCCAACTTCTACTTTGTAGGCCTTGCTTCTTTAACTTCCAAGAAAAGGGACGGGATAACCTCAACTTCCCTAGAACAAAAGGAACCGGCAAGCCACTGCATTATTCTGCTTTGAAAATCGCCATGAGCCACAATTGTGAGATGGAGGGGGAGTCGTGACGACAGCGGCGCAAAATGTGCCAGCTGAATAAATGATGGTAAAAGAAAACTGCGGATGGTGTAACGTTAATCAGCGTGGAAAATGGAGTCGGCGTTCTGAGTTCAACTTCTATGTTAGTCTGCTGTATTCACTTCATACTTATTCTCTTGGGAAAGGTTCGAATTCCAGCAATATGTTATTTTCTTTGATGGTCGTCTAGGAAAACGACTACGCTGATTTGAAAACTGAGAAAAAGTCAAAGAGTCATAACAAATATACAAGATAATAAAGAAAAGAAATCAGTGGAAAGCCATGACCACATAGGTCCTGAAGGGATATGATTTTTTTTTTTAAATAAAATTGATAAAAATACAAATGAACTCGAAGTAACGAAGTGATGTAATGGATTATATTTTAGTCTCGTAGAATATTAATACCACGTCTCACAAACAGGACCAAAGATTAATTTCGCAATTACGAAAATTATAGACATATTTAAAGTCATGAATAGAATGCGCCTTTTTAAACAAGCTTAAAGAAAACGAAAGAAATTTAAAGATTTTTTTTTTTTTTTTACGAAAATGCAAATATTGCAACAGATTTAATAGAAAAAAGACGGGGGAAATAATTGCAAAATACAATGTAAATAGAGAGAAAGAAATAGACAGAAAAAAGGTGTAAGTAAAGGACTGAGAGTCAAGACAAGAAAAGAAGAGAAAGACAGCATAAATGAGAGGAGGAAGAATGAAGAAAGAAAGAGACAGAAAAAAGGTGTAAGTAAAGGACTGAGAGTCAAGAAAGGAAAAAAAAAGAGATAGCATAAATGAGAAAGAAAGAAAAAAGAAAGAAAGAAAAAATAAGGAGAATGAACTTAGTAGGAAAAAAATTTTAGACGACATTTAAGTCTCGACATTTGCCTATGTGAGACAATAAAAAGTCTTTCGTGTGACCTTTTCTCGCGAATATTAGAGTTTTCAGTGAGTGGTGGGCGGTTATGTTGCCATTTGGCGTTGTATTTGCAACCATTACAGTCTATTTTTTTTAGATTCGAAAATTTTAATGATCTCTTTTGACATTTTATACATGTAAATACGTTTTGCATTAAAAGTTGCGAAAGAATAAACAGTTTAAAGATGAAAATAGGACATAAAAATTAAAGTAAAAATAAACTCGACTTAACTCGTGCAAAAGCGAGGAAGATATTTAAAAACAGTTTAAAAGGAAATTAAAGGCACGACTAAGCAGATAAGAATGTTGGTTTCAATAGAAAAATAAACTTGCATCGATATCAAAAGAAGGAGAATGGATAAAAAAGAGATTAGGAAGAAGAAAGAGACATAGTATCGTGATATGTCTGGTCATCCCATAAGTTCTGTCGGAATTTTAACTTTTTGTTAAAATGAACGAAATTTAAAGAGTATTTTATAATGTCTAATGGAGCTGAACATTATTTTTATGTATAGATGCGTTCAAACTGATCAAATTTTATTTCAGAGAACAATAAAATTAAATTTTGTTTAAAACCCTGCTAACATGGAAGTACCCAAGAATCGTTTGAGGCACATAATGCTTTATGAGTTCAAGAAATGAAACTCAGCAGTCGAAGCGGCTAGAAACATTCACTCGGTTTATGGAGAGGAATGTGTGAATGAAAGAACTTGCAGAAGATGGTTTGCAAAATTCAGAGGTGGAGATTTCACCCTTGATGATGAAGATCGAACCGGACGTCCAGTTGAGTCTGATGAAAAGCTTCTTGAAGCAGCCCTTGAAGAAAATCCTGCTTTATCAGTTGAGGAATTGGCAGTGGTTCTCAGTTCAAACCATACAACTGTTCATCGTCATCTTCAACAACTTGGAAAAGTTCCTAAACTTGGAAAATGGGTGCCTCATGAATTGTCTGAAAAGAACCTCAAATCCCATAATTTATTATTTTAAACATTTAAACATTATTCAAACTTATTATAATTTATATGGAAGCATATTATTATTTATATAGAATTATATTTATGTATAATTAATTATATAATACATAATTATATAATCAACTAGCAGCATGGCCCGGCGTTGCCCGTGCTTGATTAAAAAATCGTACGACTCATACAGCAATCGCTATCACTTAACTTAAAATATTTTTGCCCTTCCTTGCTTTTAAAGGAGTACCCTTTGCTTTGCTGATGTTGCTACATGCCTTACTTCTTGCCTATCTCACACTGTGATTTTTTTCTAAGCTCTATACTAAACATTAAAACTGTTACGGAAAAAAAAAAAATAAAGAAAATGAACACAAAACGACCAGCTTTAAAAAAGGACTAGTAACTGGAAAAACAGAATGAAAAAAGAATGTTAACAGCAAATGTTTTTTCACATTTAAACCCAGTTCTGCGGAATCAGAATCAACGTTGAGTTTAAGCAAGCGAATGAGCCAATTGGAGTAAAGTGCCATGCAGATTTAAATTTTTCTCACTTGTGACGAATGCAACTATCGATTTTTTGTATGCTAACATGCTAGTTAACATTCGTGTCAGTCAGACTCTCACGCTGGCCAATAGAATCGTTCTGCCTATTCCTGGCAGCCAGCTATAGGCTCTCACTCTGGCCAGTACAAAATGGCCGCAAACTACATAAAAACTGCCGTAGAAGCATGAAAAAATTGATTATTTCCACTATCGATGGGAGTTGGGAAATGCAAAGTCGGCCTTGGCCTTCCGGCTAACTTGCATTAGTAGTAGTAGTAGTAGTAATGGTGTATGTTATGTTTCTTGCTTTGTATCCTCTAGAGCCGCGTCCAAACTTCTTAGGCTATACAGGAAAATTATCATTTAATTGATAGGACTTTTCTTACTATATGGGATATCCCTAATAGGGCGATGTTCTGGGAAACTTGTATTTTGATGTTATATCTACAGGATATATATAATTTTTACATACGAACAAAACAAATTATTCACTACAAAGATGCAATCTAGTTTCGATGCACATGCATCTCGACTGGTGAGAACCGAAAATGGTTATTGTTCTCTTATAGGGGAATTGTTTATAACGATTTTCTGTTCTCATCAGTCGAAATGCATACACATCGAAACAAAAATGCATCTTTGTAGTGAGTAAGTTGCTTTGTTCGTATGTAAAAATTATAATAAATAATTATTGCTCTACACTTGATATTGAGCCCTCTTTTGAATTAATACTGTGAACGTTAGAATTTATATTATTTTTCTTCTCATTACATTCGGGTATATATATATATATATATACGCGAAAATATTAGCAACATAAAATTCTTGACAATTTTTAAGAAAAAAATTATAAATAATTTACAAAAAATCAAGAAGAACACCCAAAATAATCTTCTTCTATGTGCCGTGTCCGATCAAAACATTGGCGATCATAGCTCTCCACATTTTCCTGTCCTTCGTAGACGTTAGTAAACTTTTGGATTTTTTCTATCACTACTAATCCATGTTTTTCCAAACATTATGTGGCTTATAGCCTTGTTTTCTTTTGTACCTTTTCAATATGACCTGTTATTGTCAAATTTTCTAAGCCTTCTTTCCTCATTGTATGCTCTAGAAATGTCAACTGTCTCTTTCTAATGTTAAGTATGTGTCCTTTATGTTTACATATTTCTCTAAAATTTCGTCGTTCCCCACACTGGAAATCGTTGTTAAGAAGTAAACGATGCATCTATAATATTTTAATTGGGCCGTTTTAAAATCCCACTGTATTAATGCCCTGCCAATGCCCACACAGTACTAATGGGTGGGGGTATCATGATTTCAAATGACTGACATTTCGAGTGTGTTATTTATTGCACGTCTGAGGTTTTTTTCAATCATAGTATCCTTTCAAACTGAACGAAAAATAAAATGATATAAAAAAAAAATGAATGAAAGTCTTAAACGGTTTGGAAACTTGAATAATTGCCAAAGCAAAGAATGGATCTTTAATAATAAAGAAAAGGAAAATATAAAGGGAATAATAGAACTTTCATTAATTCTAAAAAAAAAAAAAAATAGAATTTCCTATTTGCTTTTGACCGGAGCTGGCATTGAAAATCGTGTAATTTGTGGCGTTTAAATAAAAGAAATCAAAACATTTAAAATAAAAGAAAGAACGGACAATAGAAATTCCACCTTTCAGGAATGCAATGGGAAATGTGTAGACTTTTCATTAAAGATGTTTTAACAGGCAGGAGTCTCATGAAATAAAAAATACAATTGAGAATATAAAAAAGGAAAAGAAGCGCTGTATTTTAACTGAGTTTTGCTCATTCTTGAGGCGGGGAATCATTTTCAAAGACGTTGGGCAATAAAAATTAGCCGTTCAATAGGCGATATTTGTTTGTAGTAGAAAAATCAACAATTTACCTAGAAACATTTTTTTACATCTCCTTGGCCTTTTTGAGCAGCGTGATAGAAAACAACCATAGTTGTCTCCCCTCCAAACTACTCGATATTTTTTTAAATCAATTCACCCCGATCAAGGCGATAATGTCACAAAGATGCAAGGGGCTACTGAGAGTGAAAGAGAATGAGAAGATTTTACAAGGAATCGGAAACCCAACACTGAACAGGAAGCAAGGGATAAACCTCTAATCCTGTTCAAAAGACCGGGGAGGAGTGAGAACCTGAATAAAAGAAATAGTCGAAACTCATGGGCAATAGTCAAATTGCATTAAATAAATTTTCGATACAAGCTTAAATATAAATTCGATAATATAATATGCAATTCGATCATTTCTTTTATAGTCAAGTAGTTCAGAGGGGGAGACAACTATGTCTGCTTTCACTACACAGACATGTAAAATATCAAGAGAATCCTGTCCTAATTTGATTGACCGAAGAACAAATCAAACGAGTAACATAACCACTAAACCAGAATTCGTATACCACAAGATAAAACAATATTAAGTTTAGCGCACAGATACTGCACAGTATTTAACCACCTCTCCACGGGGGTAGGATGTGATATAAGGTCGGTTTAATATGGAGTGCCCATACGCGTACACAGAAGCCAAGGATAAAATTATCACAGTCCCCACGATATCTGTTATGTTATTGTCTGTATCCACCATTGTTATTATTATTATTATTATTATTAATCTCACTCTTCCACATAAAGACACATCAGCTTCGAGATATATCTGAGTAGTCAAATACTTTAAAAAATATCAAAAAGGAAATCTCAAAGCTTTTTAGAGCAGTATACAGAAACACGAAAAAAGACCAAGAGAACGTATCCTACACTATGATGCCAGTCGGAAGGCTGGGTGGGGTGCTCTATTCCGTTATTTACTCACCGGTCCACGGTGGCAGGGTGTGACACAATACGTGATACCAAACACAGATAAAGGACAAAAATTGCCCAATCCCCAAACTACTGTCACACTCATGTCAGTATTTCACTGGCCTATTCTCATTTTCTGTAATAAAGAAGGTGCATTCCGATATAACTGTTTCATGCTTGGCGCAATCGTCAGTCCGCGAATGTTGGATTTTTCTTAGACTATTTATATATATGGGTCAGTGGTGCATTGTGGGTAATTTATTCTGTTGGATATTTTAACGGGAGTGGCTTGTTTGTTTATTTATTTGTTTGGGTTAATTTACTTGTTTTTCATTTTTATTTTGTATTATTTATTAACGTAGTAAAAAAATTAGATCCTAACCCTAACCCTAACCCTAACCCTGCCGAGAAAGTCCTAAAAAAACCATACGCTCAGTTTTAGAAACACTGGAGTGACAGGGTATAATCGATTTCTATTTTTAACTCATATTTGGTCATTTGCAGTGTTGTGCAGTAATATGAATCTATTTTCGAGGTATATGAAGATATTTGTTAGTCATCCATGATGCCATCCGACTTTTATCACGCCCAGACACTATTGTCTCGACTGTCGATTAGTTGTCCTACAGCCATTGTCTGCAATGGACGTCACTCCACGGAAGCGTACGAAAACTGTAACGCTGCACGAACACGTTGGCAAGCCTTACCAGTGAGCAAATCAAAGTACTATAGACTCTCCTGGAAACTCTCTTGATTTAAATGCAATCGAGAATCTGTGGTGAATCTGCAATGAATGACTTTGTAGAATGGACGAACGAAATACTGACATGTGCTATTAGTCATGTTTCAGTGGAAAAATACGAAAAATGTAAATAATAACGGAATTCTTCGTTTTGTTTCAATTAATTGACACAAGGGTGTATGGTTGTCAGCAAAAGGGGCATCCCAACATGCAAATTACAAAGTAAGGATGCAAGAATTTAAATATCTGGGAAGTGTTTTAACAAAGGACAGAAAGTGCGACACCAAAATCCGAAGTTGGGATAGCCAAAGATCCCTTTCAAAAGCTAATCTAAGTATTAAGAAACAAGAAAATTTCGTTAGAAACAAAGAAAAGAGTAATAACATACCTTCTATATGACAATGAATGCTGGACAATCTCCTCTCAAATAATGAAAAAAACAACAGAAATATGGTTCTACAGAAGGAAGCTGAAAATACTATAAACTAAATAGCAACGATGAAATTTTCGAGAAAATGGAAACAAAAATGACATTTAACATCAGGAAAAGACAGTTGAAATTTTTATGGGAAATAATGAGGAAAGAGGACTTCGAAAATTTGATATTCACTAGACAGATTGATAACAAGAGGGTCAGAGAAAAAAACGCGTAACCTAATGAGTTTGTGTAAATGGATGGTTAAACAGATTTTAGTAGAAATAGCAAAAAGACAAAATCTACTAAGTGCTACGAAGGACAGGAAATTGTGGAGGGCCATGATCGCCACCGTCATGAAGAGACATGGCATATAGGAGAAGCTTTCTTATGTTGTTCTGTATACCGGATGTAACAGTAAAATTGTCCAAATCGTGCAACAGCAAAATTGTCCAATTGTTAGATTAAACTTTGAACTGTTATATCTTAGAAGTGATTAAAGATATCTTACTGGAATTCCCCAAGGTTTTTATAACACTATTGGACTCTACTTTGAGCAATAAGAATGCATTTAGCTCTAAGTTGAAATGATTATCACACTTGCTGTTGTGAACTCCTGGTTCAATTTTCCATTCTACTCTTCCCTCTTTTTTAAACTTATTCACCATTCTCTTGATGGTTCTTGAATGGACTTTGAAGATGGAAGCCTGCGTATGAATGTTGGTACCATTACTGAAGGCTGGGGTTATCTTTTTCCTCCCACCATTGCTCAGTTGGAAAGATATAGTGGGGCTGACACAAAACAATTTTAACACTGTTCTCTCAATGTAATTTTTAGTGACTCTTACTACAAAGTGTGTCATGATGGCTAAAAGTCTTATCTGAAAGCCTGGAAATATAGAAACTCAGTTTAGTGTATTTTTAGATATTAAACATTCTGTTAGATGGACGATTATCCCTGTTGTTACACGTTTGGACAATTTTGTTGTTACACCACGTACACAAACAATAACACATTCAATATACTGACCCAGTAAATCATTAATGATCTCGTTACGGACTTCCCACTGAAACAAATATTTATTTATACAAAGCATGTCCCAAAACACCTTAAACTTAGCAGACGCAAAACCAAGAAATAAATATTCAACACGCATACAACTGAGAAATGAAACACTCACACTTCAATGCCTATGGCACAGTCACCAGCAAATCACGTTCAAATGGCACTGATATCTGATATATTGGAAGACTAGAGTCGACATTCTCCTTTGAATCCTTAAGCAAAAGTCAATCTGCCTGCGGGGGATCCTTGTGTCTTTTGAAAAAGTCAACAATTACTTATACCGCTTACACCAGGTAATGGCAGGAATCGATTGTGTCGACGCGGTAACTGTTTTTCTAGTCTTTCATTAAAATCGTTTCTTTTTCTTTTCATTTTCTGTGATTTATCAGTCAATTGCGCTAACTGTTATTACAGTATATGTCTATAATTCAAAGAAGAAAAAGAAGTCTGTTTTCGGGTCTTCATTAAGTGTATATCGACTCGGGTAACTTACAGTGGAAACTAGGTGAGAAATAAATGTGAAGTACAAAAAAAAAAAAAAAAAAGAAAAGAAAAAAACAAGACGAAATATCCCGAGATATGGGAAGTGTAACGAGAACAGGCTACCGCCGTAGATTAAAATGAAGGGTTCAGATTCCGCGGCTGGTCACACGGATCGATATAGAACTGGTGAAGGCCGAAGGGCACAACGACCGAAGTGCTGTAATGACAAAAACAGAGATGAATGGTCTGGTTATAAATAGTGTAAATAAGTATCCCTTAAGTTCGATCAATAATCAATAATCAGTTCCTCGTTAAAGAATTTATATTATTAACTTTAACTACATCTAAATTTTAAACACAAATCTACAATAAATCATTTTTTTTATTTATTTTCAATGTCATAACCCATCAGTAAGTTGACGATAATGGCCCTCCACATTTTTTTTATGTGAATCACTGTGACTACTTGGGAAAAAGAGTGTGAGGTACCCCGTTGCATTCGCCACTATTTGAAATTCAGAGCAGATTTTCTCCCTTCAGAACGTACGTGACTATGCCTCTATGTAGATTCCTTTTTATTTATTATCTATGAAATGCCGTAACTTGGTGCCCCGCCAGGTTGTGTAATGGTTAGCAAGCTTGTCTTGTTAAAACAATTATGACTGAGTAGTGAGTTTGATCCTTACTGGATGTCCCATACTTTTGGCCTTGTGCTACGCTTGGAAAATCACAATATCAATTTTTGTTCCTAGCCCGTGTGTACGGGCTCAGGATCCCCACATTAAACCGACCTTGTGTCACAACCTGACTTCGTGAGGGGTTGAGTAAATACAAATTGCCATAACTTATTTGGAACGATATTTGGGATAAGAGGAGCTAAAATTAACACTTCTCAATGACAGATTTTATTATTTCACAATAAATATATAACAGTTAACACCAAGCCATAAGAAAACAGAATCAAATAAACATAACAATAATAATCACAAGTATAGGATAAGGAGAGCTAAAAGCAACATTGAAATATGAAAGATTTTATAATGGAATTTTCCTAGTAAGCATATAACAGTACTCAACTGTCCTCAACCCGTTGTTGTAAGTACTGAGCCATCAATAAAAATATCATGTAAATATAACAGTATTAGTCTCAAGTATGGGATAAGGGGAGTTAAAAGCAACATCGCAATATGAAAGATTTTATTATGGAATCCAGAATTTTCTCAATAAGCATATAACAATACACCACTGCCCACGACCCGTTGTTATTAAGACTAATCCATCCGTTGTAGAGTAGTTTTCACAGTGGAGGCTTGTATTTCACTGAATCAGTCCTATACAAATGTACAAAACGTTAGGAACTTGAAATAATAGTTAATGACGCAGCAATCTAGTTGTGGTGGTTGATACTTTAATGTCCGACATCGACTGACTCAGCAAGTCACTCTGAGCACCCTGGCGACTGTTACTACTACTACTTATTATATGTGGGAGAGACTATTAAGAATAGAATAGGTGTGTTTCAGTATAACACCATCAAAAAACAATATCATGAAAATATAACATTATTAGCCCCAAGTATGGGATGAGGAAAGCTTAAAAAAATTGCAATATGAAAGATTTTATATGGAATTTATAATTTTCCCAATAAGCAAATAACAGTACCCCACTGTACCCAACACTTTGTTGTTACCACTAAGCTATTAGCAAACTATATCATGTAAATATAAGAGTATTAGCCCAAAGCATGGGTTAAGGAGAGCTAAAAACAACGTTGCTATATGAAAGATGTTATTATGGAATTCAAAATTTTCCCAATAAGTATATAATTGTACCCCACTGTCCTCATCCCGTTGTTGTTACCACTAATTCATGACCAAACAATATCATGTAAACACAACGGCCTTAGCCCCAAGTATGGGGTAAGGACCGCTAGAACAACATTGCGATATGAAAAACTTTATTATGGAATTCAGAATGTTCCCAACAAGCATATAACTGTTACCCATTTTTCCCATCCCGTAGTTTTATCACTAAACCATCAAAAAAACAATATAATGTAAATATAACAGTATTAGGCCTAATTTTGGTTTAAGGAATGCTAAAATCAACATTGACATGTTAAATATTGTATAATTGAATTCAGAGATTTCCCAATAAGCATATATCAGTAACCCACTTTCCCCAATCCGTTGTTCCATCAGCAAAGAATATTATGTAAATATAACAGTATTAGGCCGAAGTATGGGTTAAGGAATGCTAAAATCAACATTGCCATATGAAATATTTTATTGAATTCAAAGATTTCCCAATAAGCATATATCAATAACCCACTTTTCCCAATCCGCTGTTGTTAAAACTAATCCACCAGAATATCATGTAAATATAGCAGTATTAACTCTAAGTATGGAATAAGGCGAGTTAAAAGCAACACTGCGACAGATTTTATTATTAAATTCAATATTTTCACAATAAGCGTATAAAAGTCCACAAC
Organism: Acanthosepion pharaonis; assembly: GCA_903632075.3. Classification (NCBI taxonomy): domain Eukaryota; kingdom Metazoa; phylum Mollusca; class Cephalopoda; order Sepiida; family Sepiidae; genus Acanthosepion; species Acanthosepion pharaonis. Next base: position 1,324,019 of record CAHIKZ030000609.1, read on the forward strand.
TGTTTCCAGCCCGTTGCTGTTACCACTAATCCTTAAGAAAATAATATCATAAATATAACAATGATAACCCTCGACGTTTTAATGAAGCTGAGGACTAAAAAAACACAAACCTTTATTCTATAAGTCAATGTTGTAACAATAAAATTGGTATTAACCAACCAATGTTTAGAAAGATTTTCACAATAAATTTATATGAGAAAAATATATAACGTGTTGTTAGGTTTATAATTACTATTCTCATTTGAAAAATATTTATAATAGCTTGTTTTGAGGTGTGTCAGCTTTTATTATGGATATAAATTAAGAGAAATATAATCTTTTATTTATAACTAAATAGAAATTATGTAGGACAGTCTTAAACATTTGACTGACACAATATCACATAAACCTCAGTAAATATTATTTTATTATTTTCCATATTAAATCGAGTTACTTAGCATTCTTTAAATTTCCTCAGTCTTTCATTCATTGATTTCATTTTTAACTTCGTATCTAAAACATGGTGAACAATTGTCAGAATGTGGAAGAGTATTGTCTTCCATGAAAGTAATATTCGAATTGAAAGTTCTGTTTTGTAAAAGAAGTTAATTCTCTTCATTCATATTGACATTATCGTGAATTTTGCAAAGACCCACATTTATAGCACATACAATTTCTTACATTGTCCGGACTGTTGTCCCTAACTTCATTGCCATATTCACAACGTTTCGGCCGTTGTACGCTCCGGCCTTCTTCAGGTGATTGGACTTTCGAATCGTATCCTTTATTTCGTCCACCGGGGTAAATTATTCTAGTTCCACACATGTCTTATTTCCCTTTAACTCAATGTTCCCTTTAAGTCGACTCTACAAGTTTTTGGTTCACCACTGCTCTGGCCTGGTACTGAACTCGCGACTCTGGGTCTAGTCACTGGACCCAACTAACGTCTTTATCCACTGGGTCATGTATCTATGTGTACGACCAATCTCTACCTAGAGATTGGTCGTATTTGTAGCTGAGTCTATAGGTAGATATTGATCGTGATTATAATTGAGTTGCTAAGTAGATATTGGTAGTGTTTATACTTGAGTCTATAGGAAGAGATTAGTCGTGATTATATTTGAGCTGCTAAGTAGATATTGGTAGTGTTTATACTTGAGTCTATAGGTAGATATTGGTCGTGTTTATACTTGAGTCTATAGGAAGAGATTAGTCGTGATTATATTTGAGCTGCTAAGTAGATATTGGTAGTGTTTATACTTGTGTCTATAGGTAGATATTGGTCGTGATTATAATTGAGTCTATAGGAAGAGATTAGTCGTGATTATATTTGAGTTGCTAAGTAGATATTGATCGTGTTTATACTTGTGTCTTTAGGTAGATATTGGTCGTGATTATACTTGAGTTGCTATTTAGATATTGGTCGTGTTTATACGTGAGTCTATAGGTAGATATTGGTAGTGTTTATACTTGAGTCTATAGGTAGAGATTAGTCGTGATTATACTTGAGTTGCTAAGTAGATATTGGTCGTGTTTATACGTGAGTCTATAGGTAGATATTGGTAGTGTTTATACTTGAGTCTATAGGTAGAGATCGGTCGTGATTATACTTGATTTGCTAAGTAGATATTGGTCGTGTTTATACGTGAGTCTATAGGTAGATATTGGTCGTGTTTATACCTGAGTCTATATGTAGAGATTGGACTTGTTTACACTTTGTCAACATTCACCGTGTTTATACTTTATCATATGGACAAACATTGACCGCGTTCATACTTGAGACTATATGTATATATTAGTTGTCTTCTTACTTGAGTTCACGATCATGAATCCGGAATGGAACACATTTTGGTGGTAATGTTCTCTTCTCTAGTGGATGCAATCGGTTTATTCTAGATCCTTCCCATATAATCATTTTTTTTATCCTAGAAATATAAATATATATATAAAAAATTTCAACATCAGTTATTTAATAGTAATTTTCTAGTGAAGCCCTTGACTTGCATAATAAATCGGACAGTGTAAGTTCCAAATTGTAAATTTCCGCTACTAAGACTGACAGAAAGAAAAAAGTTTTTAAATGCAAACAAAGCTCTTTTTCTCTTTCGACCCGATTCGAAATCAGGACATACATATATATATATATATATATATATATATATATATATATATCGTTGATACATACATATATATATATATATATATATATATATATATATATATATATATATATATATATATATATATATATGTCGCTGATTTCGAATCGGGTCGAAAGAGAAAAAGAGCCTTTTTGTTTGCATTTAAAAGCCTTTTTTCATTTCTGTGGTAAATACAATATAAGGTCAAACCGAACATTGTTGATAAGAAAAATTACTGACAGGTCTTTTTGTTGAGTCAGATAAATCACAAGGCGCAAACCAAATAAATGTTGCAATAGAAAAAAGGTGAATTAGGTCAGTCGATATAAACCTGATCTGAACAACCGAATGTTTCGATTTTGGAGGGTTTTAAGAAACGTATGAGAAGAATAATTGATTCAAAACGATCTGTAGAATATAAACCCAGTCTCTTTTTAATCATAGTCTATGGCTTTATTTCTTCAGTATTTATTTGCACTTTATTATTTGGGAGATTTTTTGCAATGGTCAATGTGTATTTTTAATCAGTTGCTTTCATAGCCCTCTCTTCCCCCCTCTCTCTCTCTTATCTATCTATCTATCTATGTTATATTTATTTCTTTTCGAAATTGTTCATATTTTCTACCTATAGTCATATTTTTGTATCTATCTATCTATCTATCTATCTATCTATCTATCTATCTATCTATCTATCTATGTTATATTTCTTTCTTTCTTTTCGAAATTGTTCATATTTCTACCTATAGTCATATTTTTATATCTATCTATCTATCTATCTATCTATCTATCTATCTATCTATCTATCTATCACATAGATGAGTAGACAAACATGCGAACATCTAAAAATTTCAAAAAGAGACAAACTTTGACAGGACAGGCATACATACAAAGAATTTCTGAAAAGTTCTTTGCCCGACCAAGAACTCATTCCAACTGAAAAACAAAAATTCTATTTATGCATTCAAATTTTGGAAAATGGGTCAGATCTAAAACTTTTCTGAAGCTCCCCTCTTATACATAAATACATCAGTAAGTACGTGTTCTAAAGTTAGAAAAAAGTATTTGTCTTACGTGCTGTGTTTCTACTGAATGTAGGCTATAAAATAAAGGGTTCAGTTCGACATTCCAACCACCTGAAGAAGGCCGGAGCGTACAACGACCGAAACGTTGTAATAAATATGGCGACAAAGATGAGGTCAATAGTCCGAATAATATAAGTAGTGTACATAATACCTCATCTCAGAAATATAGACTCTTTTAGTTCATTTTGTCTCTTCTACAGATACACTATCTGAGAATGTGTATGTGTGCGTGTATCATAAAATATAGTTTTAAAATATGCTATATTTATAGGGTAAAAGTGAACAATATCTGGGACAGTGTGTGTGTGTGCGTAAATATAAGTCTGGACACTGAGTTCAACACTGAGCGGTAAGAGTCTGTTACATGCTTGAATGGACACATGGCACAGTGGATAAAGGCGTTAGTTAGATCTAGTGACAGGACCCAAAGAGTGTGAGTTCAATACCTGGTTAAGGCGGTGGAGAACTTTCAGAGGGAAATTAACAGGAGATAACTGATAACTGACATCCATTAGATATGGCACGTGGAACTAGAACAGTCTACCCCAGCCAGCTAAATAAAGGGTTCAGTTCGACATTCCAACCTCCTGAGCGTACAACGGCCAGAACGTTGTGATAAATATGACAACAAAGATGAGAACAACATTCCGAATGTAAATAGTGATATTTAATTATATTACGCAGTTACTTGATCCGAGGATAGGTAAATATTGATCGTATATATTTGAATCTATATGCTTTGGGTTTTGCATATGTTGTGGAATAGTAAAGGAAAGTTTCATTAGATAATTGGTAATTTCCAAAGTCAAAGACTGGATGATATAAGTTACTTCCTCCGGTCTTATATAGACAGCTGAGTGGCCAGGGACCAAGAGTATTTTTGTATTTGTATTTCCTTAGTGCGAGAATTTTATTATGAATACACTCCAACAGGAGCGCAAGATAACCTCATCTGTGATGTTATGAGTTGGGGTCATGACAAGTTTCGGGTCTTTTAACAACAAGAGACCCTACCGAAACAATACCTATTCCGGCAGGCAACACTGAATGAAATTTCCATTAAGCACACAACAACGGACATATAAATAACTGCCACTGCTGATCTTGAAATAGCAAGCGACCAATCAGAAACGCCCTACGTCACTTCCTCCTCAGCTAAGACGAGAAAAAACGAGAACAAACTGAATGCTCGTCTTTTCCCTCGCGTCCAACACGCGGAAAGACCCACACTCACAATGAACACTGCTTAACATAACAGTTAAGTAATTTCTACTTGTCGCCAGGAAATTTCTTAATCTCCTATGAAATGGTACTTTACTAAAATAACATTCATACACATTCGTTAGTCAAAGAAATTATGATCAGAAACGTTACTTTTCGTAATTCAGATTTACTGCTACAATTGTAGTTATTTTACACAGTTAAATATTATTCGATCATATATGAATCTTTTGAGCATTTATTTAGTAGATGTGGCCCTTTTGAGGGGTCTAGGATGTCTTCCCCTTCAACAGGGGATGCGGTCAATGTATTCTAAACCCGCCAAAGTAGCAGTAATTCACGTAGGAATATTAAAATACAACAGTTTACGAAAACGATTCGATTTCTTGATCTTGTAATGACAAAAGTATGCAGGTGTAGGTTTTAAGAAAAGTTTATTCAACTAAGAATACACGGTTCGCGTATAGTGTCCATTTATAGTCCCATTAAACAGAAAATAAGAGGAGAACATTCCTGATTATTCATAGCACCTGTTTAGTGGCATATCTATGGATTATTTAATGCCGAAATCTAAATATTTTGAATGCAATTTTATGGCTTTAAATAAATATATTTGGTACATAATTTTATAATTTCCGAGTAAAGCTAAGTTTTTGTTAGGTATATAGTTTGATAAAATGTATTGTTGGTAGTTTTACTATAATAATGTATTTTTATAGATTTTTTGTGTTGCATTTTCTATGAAAATGTATTATTGCTCATTTTATTATAAAAATGTATCCATTTATGTTTGGGTGTTCACTATTGTCCCATAGCTGTGACCCTAAATGGCGCTACACCCCGGGTCAGGATGGACCTGGGAACAACAGCAATTAAGAGGAGATTCTACGCTCCTCAAAATCTCCAATTTTCCTATCAGAGACCTTTCTATTGGATGTAGTTGATCGTCATACTCTGGGCGAGGGAGTATTAGTAATTTCTTTTGCAAAAATATATTGCTGGTATTTTTTTTAATTATGAAAATTTATTGCTGGCATGTTTACTATAAAAAATTTTATACTTTCAGTGTTTTTACTCCAGTTTGGGGGGGTATGGTTACCAATAGTTTGGACCCTAACAGGTGATACCGGCCCAGGGTGGAACTTGGAACAATTAAGACGTGGTTTCACGATCCTGGGAACCTCCCGATTAGAGATCTTTCTGCCGGATGTAGTTTATCGTCTTACCCAGGGAGCGAAAACAACTAGACATCCATAGCATGTCATAGAAGACCAAAAGATAAAGCCTGTGTTTTTAATAAAGCAGATATGCAAAGTGTCATACAAATGGGACTGTGGAAACTGTGTACGACATTCTCGTGGAATTAGAACTGCGGGAAATGCCTTATCATTAACTTTATTTTTTCCCTGATATACATATCTGAAATCAGAAAAAATCAAGTAAATCTCAAAATTCTTGCGAATATTAATTCATTTCTTGACACCAGCGTTAGGCTTTGATGAACGCGCAATGCGAAAAATGTAATTCTGTGCAAAAGAACAAATGACTGTTGAGGGATTGAAACATCAATAACGGAATAGTTATACAAACTAACTACAATACAAAGTATGAGATGAGAGTACTAATAAATCATCAGTTACCTCCCCTTAAGATCTAGGAGGTATAAAAATCACGCTGTATAATCCGTCAGTAGACGAGTAATCAGAGTAAAGTGCAATAAAGGTTTGACATAAGTTTATTCACTGGTTCTGTTTTTACTACAATTTATTGCACTTTACAATGGAACTTTATATGCAGACAGAACGATTTACTTATGACTCAAAAAGCGAAGTAGCAGGTAAACGCTGAACACACTGGCTTGAAACTTTTAAGAACTTCGTTGAAATTCTACTTCTTAAGAAACCAATCGGCTTATTAACAAGCGTTCTCTTCTGGTTAAATATGTCTCATTCAATCAACGATATCATTGTAGACTGTAAAACCTATGAAGATTAAACTGTAAGAGGTTACACAGAAGATTCTAGTATATATATTTACAAAACATATAATTAAGACAATTATTTTTTTAATAAATACATGTGTACTAATAAATCTTCAATTACCTTCCCTTAAGATCTAGGAGGTATAAGAAACACCCAGTAATATCCGGCAGTAGACGAGTAGTCAGAGTAAAGTGCAATAAAGCTTTGGTATAAGTTTATTCACTGGTTCTGTTTTTGCTACAATCAGGTAATAAAAATATCTACCTGAATATTTCTTACATTTTCCAAACTTTTCCCATTTCTTTTCCTTCAAATCTAAATATCTGTAAACTCGCTTACTGATAAGAAAGTAAACTGATTAATCAATTGTCAAAGTAAATTCCATGGCTGACAGCGACCATTGCGTAAACTTATCAACAACAAAAGACTGATAGTTGATAAAATGTTTTTACAGAACTAGAGAATATTCAAAAAAGGGGATATTATGCAGAAGAAATGAAATATTTGAACCTCCAATTTAAAGTACAGGATATTTATTCTGTATAACACAGAATTGTGGCACAAGACCGAAGGGAAAACGGAGAGGAGCTGGTCTTCATTATCTGCCCTAGTTAATCCGACTCACGACCCATTCATTCATTACAATTTATTTATCGATCACCTCTCAATCCTGCATATACTGCGTATTCACAGGAAGCCTACAAAACACGCCATGGTTTAAAAATTTGATGAAAGTCCGAAATGTTCTTTTATTTTTCCATTTTATTTTTTTTTTTTTTTTTACAAAAATATATAAAAATTTCATGATTCATGAAATGATGGGGAGGGAAGGAACCCAGAAAACGAACCAAAATGTAACACAACAAATATAAAACTAAAACAAAAACAAATGTTACTAAGACCCGTCCACCCCACAAAATAATAATAATAGTCGCTGTATTTTGCCGATAGACAGAATCAAGAAGCACACCAATGTTTAAAGTACAGTGGTCAAGAAAAAAAAAAGATTATTTAGAAAACAGTAATATAGACTATCAGAAAAATCATCATCGAAACGTAACATGAAACGAGCACGAAAATGCTGCAATTACAGAGTCTATCAATTTTAAGTTGTTATTGATTGATCTCTTTTACGGCACATCAACCCAGGTGGATCATTTAAAGCCGAAAAAGGTTTTCAGGCAAATAATTTGAGTTCCTTTTGGGAGCAGGAAACTAAATAGAGGAAAATTCGTTTTTTTTTTTTTTTTTTTTTTTTTTGTTATTGTTTTGTTTTTTTGGCGGGTATTGTAGATTGTATAAAATTGTTTGAAAACAATGTAGATAATCGGGTTTGATAAAGAACTTGTTTTTATGTTTTCCTGTAGAGCCTAATTCCTTTAATGAAACTTATGATGTTACTTGGATCAGTATTTTCAAATAGGTCCTTTCAGTTATCGGATTTGTAGTATTTATTTCGGGTTTGCTGAGAGTTATAGCAATTTAGTAGTATGTCTTCAACAGAGTATGATTCTTGGCAATGGACACATCAATTTTAAGAAGATAGAATGTATGATTTTCAGTAAGAGTAACTCACAAATTACGAAATGAAGATATTGAAACCAAGTAAGCATATAAATATAAATATCTGGGAAGTGTTTTAACAGATCACCGAAAATATGCCACCATATTGGGATAACGAAAGATGACTTCAAAAACGCTAAAATTGAGATGAGAAAATTTCGTTAGAAACAAAGAAAGGAGCGCTGACGTGATATGTAATGCCTATGGTCTTATATAACAGAAAATATTGGATAATTTTCAAGTAGAGGAAGAGAAAGTGATATGGTTTTACAGAAGAATGCTGAGAATGCCATGATCAAGGAAGATGTTATAAAAAATAGTGATAACAAAAAGAACATTGACATTAATGAAAAAGAAGATAACTGACACATGATGAGGAAAGACGGTTGGGATAATTTAACACTCACAGGACTTACTGAAGGCAAAAGGAGTAACCGATGAGAAATCTGCCTGAAGAGTTTGTGTAAATGGATGGCAGAACGGGGACTAGGAGGGATATTAAAGGAACAAACTTTGTTTAGAATTACAAAAGATAGAAAGTTGAGGAGAGCCATCACCTACATTCTGAAGGGACACAGCACGTTAGAAGAAGATTAGGAATGAGTATATTTAATTTTAATTTTTTGGTTGTCCATATGAGATAAACTCAACTTGTAAACACATTGTATTCTCCTGACAAGAATCTGAAATATGACAAGATGGCCAAGGAAAACGATTTTACGTTATTACTAAATCTCAATTATTTTTTTACAACAATGTTTACTCTGTACAAGGCACAAGATCTACTCAAGGTAGAGGCTTACAGAGTAAGATGCATAGTTTATGAGGATATATGGGAAAGGTAACAGTTAAACATGAACAGGTTAAGATTGTAATGATTGGTGAATCATCCTTCTGGGTGTCGTTTCCACAAAGCAGAGGTTCGTGAGAAGAAGTTGCTCGAGGGGTACTTACATCTCACCAATGGAATACAAAGGGAAGGAGGGTAGTTGGCTACTATGTGCATGATATGGTGGGTCTTAACCGTGATAGAACTGGTGGAACTAAAGAATGGAATTCGTCTGAATACTTCCCATAGAAATAGTGATAGAACAGCGAGAAGCTTATCAGATTTTGTCTACTATTTAAATTGCTCGGACTATAATCCTCATCTTTGTTGCTATATTTATCACAACGTTTCGACCGTTGTACGCTCCGGCCTTCTTCAGGTGGTTGGAATGTCAAACTGAAACCTTTATTTCACTTGCTGGGGTAGACTGTTCTAGTTCCACCTTTCATGTCTAATGGATGTCAGTTATCAGTTATCTCCTGTTAATTCCCCTCTCCAAGTTCTCCACCACCTTAACCGGGTATTGAACTCACACTCTTTGGGTCCTGTCACTCGATCTAACCAACGCCTTTATCCACTGTGCCATGTGTCCTTGAGTGGATAAAGGCGTTAGTTAGATCCAGTGACAGGACCCAAAGAGTGTGAGTTCAATACCCGGTTAAGGCAGTGGAGAACTTGGAGAGTATACTTAAAAGGAGCAGTGACCGAAATAAAGGGTTCAGTTCGACATTCCAACCACCTGAAGAAGGCCGGAGCTTACAACGGCCGAAACATTGTGATAAATATGGCAACAACGATGAGGATGATAGTCTGGGTAATGTAAATAGTGTACATAATACCTCATCTCAGAAATATAGGCAGATACTGAAGCTTTTGTTTGTGGGAAAGAGTTTGTAGAGTGGAAAATATTAATTACCCACAAGGACGCAGAGACGCTTTTGAACTCTACCAAGACTTGAAAGTGAAAACTGGGCAACTCCTGCTCATATATAACAGCAGTACTCTATTTTCGGCCTGATGTGACTATTGTAAAGTTAGAGGATAGGGTGAGGAGTCAGGTACTTACTGGTACGGTTCAGGGAATCGAACATTTTTCCAGCATCTTTAGGGATGGATAGTATGGACGGCTTCTACATTGAGATTTCAAGTCCGCTCAGTGATAATAGAACATCACTAGTTTTGCTTGTGATGCATTGAATGTGAGCAGTCAGTTTTTTTTCCCCACTAAGCTGTCAGAGCTCGGTCAGAGGAGAGATCCGCTGCCAGACTTTAGTCATCTAGTGTTTGGGAGGTGCATAGATCGAAATTTACTGAACTTGAACGTTGAAGGCAAACGATTAGGCTTACAGCCAGATCATGTTGAAACACCGCTTCTCGTACAATCACCATAGTTAAGCAGCATCGAGCCTGGTCAATACCTAGATGAGTGACCGTTTGGTGCCGTAATATGCCTGGTGCTGTAAGCTTGGATGTGTGAGTGGTGTAATGAGTAATGACTCGGAAGCAGAGTTCCAATTCCTGTTGGGTTCGTTATATTCATTTACGCGCTATACTCTTGGGAAAGATATGAATTCACATATTCCCCCCACTGCCCCAGATATAGGTAAATTTGTAAAAATTGTATCATTAAACCATTATTATCCCCCCCCCCGCAAATTCTTAGAATTTAAAAATATTTACTGGCTTTAAATAACATTTAAAGGGTTAATAAGTCGTAAAAGACGAATCAATCCATCAACAAACCACTATTTTTAATATTTGAGTGCTGCAAATGAACTAACTTAGCCAAAGAGATATAACTCAATTCCCAAAGTTTTGAAAATCCAAATTCCAAATATAATCTTTGTTTTAAATACCATTCTGAAAGATGTGAAAATTATTTCTCTGTCTGTTTTTGCTAAAGGCTCCAGCTTTCGGCCGTTGTACGCTCTGGCCTTCTTCGTGTGGTTGGAATGTCGAACTGAACCCTTTATTTCGCTCGCTGCTCCTGTTAATTCCCCTCTCCAAGTTCTCCACCGCCTTAACCAGGTATTGAACTCACACTCTTTGGGTCCTGTCACTGGATCTAACTAACGCCTTTATCCACTCAAGGACACATGCCACAGTGGATAAAGGCGTTATCCCCTGTGCCTTTATCTGTGCTTTTTGAGTCCATACATTTGTAGGTAAACGTTGCTGTAGAAAAAGGATATGTTCATTTTTTAAGTGATTATTATGAAACATGGTCGCCTCTGGCAACGCCGATTTATTTATAAATAAATATTAACAAACGATTGTTTTTGTTTTCCTTTCTAAAGAAAACTAGTCTATGCAAATCGGATTACACAGGTCGTTCCGGAAGTCATGTTGGAATTAGTTGGATAAAAACAATCCATATTTTCTATCGATACCATTACTGCCTTTCGACATCAATGATCTTTCTACTTAGCCAATCAACTTCAAATAAAAGCTTATGATTATTGGGACAAAACAGTTTAATGGCGAATGTTTCAATGAGCAGCTATTTGAAAATATTATGTGGTAATAAAATAAGCTCATTCCATCTCCTCTCTCGCTTATAATCATCCATTACTGAATTCGCCGAATAAAGCTTCTACTTGGAGTTGTTATCATATTACATATTACCTGTAAATACAGGGCATCCCCATAAATTTCACATCATGTCGCAGGCCAATAATTTTGGCAATTCTTGTTGAAATAACCTCAAATTTTCACAGAATGTATAGAAACAGATCAAGATTTTATATTTAATATTTTATTTTTGCTATCTCAATGAGAATCTGCCAGAGGGGTGGATCGGGCGATAGTTTTCTGATGAAATGGCCGCCGCGGTTACCGGACCTGTTCCCGTGTGATATTTTTTTATGGGGATGTGTGAAGGGAGTGATCTATGTCCCCCACTTCTTCCTGCTGATGAAATCAAGCAGAGAATCACTTCCGTACTGGATAATGTTACTGGAGACATGCTACAACGTGTTTGGCAAGAGCTTAACTACCGACTTGACGTGTGCCGTGTCACAGGTGGTGTACATATTGACCACTTATGAAATAGATCCCATAATAAACTTATGATGTTCAACACCCAAACTGTTCAATTTCATTGAGCTAGACTTAGTAGTTTTCAAGATACTTGCTTTTAAAATGATGTCAATTTTGCGGGGACACCCTGTATGTCCATTCAGGAAATATCAATCTCCGACAGACGGAGTAATCGAGTGGTTAAAACATTAGCGTTACGATAATGAATCTCACTGTGGTTGATTTATCAATGAGTTGACATGGTAATATTAGCCTGAGGAAACAATGCCAGCATGCTGGGATGTAGTGAAGTGGAAGTTTTCAAACCAAATGATTAATACTAGATTTTTCATTATTTAATGTTACATTTTATTCAGCTCCATGATTTTGTCATCTACTCTCGGCCAGTCTGTGTTGTGACTCTGAAGAACCCTTCTTTGTTATGCGGACCTTACATTTTCTAACTGCGATGTATGAGAGACCTCCCAGCTACGATTGTTTGCATAACTGCGTGTATTAGAAATCATTCCCACGCTCGAAAAGCCGGATACAGGTGTAAAGTTACGTGCTTCTCTTTTCAGCGGCCGTTAGTTATTACTTTTGGTCTTTAGCACACAATAACATTTTTCTGCCATCTTCACACTTAAAGTGGGAAATTCATATTTCTTCTTGTTTAGGTGTTTATTTTCTGAACTGAATTTATACCAGCTTTTGTTTGACCTGTTAAATCTTTTAATGGTCCGAGCGAACAATACCCATTCTTCCAGAAATCCTTCCAAAGGTCACCTTAAAATATAGCATAAAAGAAGACTAATTCTTTTCAATTCTCTTTTCTTCTTCACTGTATAAGCAATCATTCTTGAAAACCAATTTAATGAAATCTAAACCCCAGCAATACACGAAGCAGTTTTTCAGTTCACTGACGGAAAGTGACAAGGTCGGTTGCTTGTACATTGTTTAAACGAGAACTGTGAGAGAGAAACTATTACTTAGGTTTTATTCCCCTGAATTATTCATAAAACAACACCAATAGAGAATAAAGAAAGTAATTAAAACTATATTTTATCTATGTTTGTCTTATCAAGCGAGAATACATATGTCAATATTTATAGTCTTGAATAGAAAGAATAAACTTGGGAACTTAATAAATTTGTTATTAGCTCATTTGGTTCTTTTTCATAGAGTGGGAAAAATAAAGTAACCTTTTTAACTTTTTAAAATTTAAAATTAAATTTTTAAATTTAAAAAAATATTTTTTTTTAACTTTTTATTTTAATTTTTTTTATTTAATTTTTTTTATTTTGTTTTAATATTTAAAAAAAAAATTAATGTTTTTCAATTTTAAATTTTTTTTTTTTATTTTGTTTTTTAAAATCATTTTTATCTTGCACGAAAAAGGTGCCGATGAGCTAACAGTCTTCAACCCAGAAAATAAAATCGTCGAACCGGGTTCGAATTCCGCTTCGGACAGTTCTTGTTTACTTTGCACGAGTAGCGGAGATAAAAGTATTAATCCATCTCCTTCAAAGTAGCCGCCGCTAGATGAGTTGCATTATTGGTTAATTTAAGTTCTTCTTCAGATGATAAACTTTGGAATTTCTAACTGAACTTTTTATGGTAAAATTCATTCACTCGTGTCACATGGATATAAGCCTTAAATGAATAATCCAAAAAGTGACTTAACCCAAAGAGTTGTGGGTTCAATACCTGACTACGGTAGAAGAAACAAAACTTGAAAAATTACCAAAGGGAAGTAACTGATAGTGAGATATCCCCACAAAAAAAAAGCATGACACATGGAATTAGAACAATATACCCCTGTGGGTTCGATTCGAAATTCCATGGTATATCACCTGAAGAAGGTCGGAGCGTACAACGGCTGAAACGACATGAATATGGCAATAACGATGGAAACAACAGTTCTAACGATGTAAAAAGTGTCTTTTTCTTTCCAACTTCTCTAAATCTTCGTCGTTGCTCACATGTTCATTTCATGCCATTCTCAGCATCCTTCTGTAGAATCAAATTTCTATCGCTTTAAGTTTCTTCTTCACCTGTGAGGAGTTGGTCCAGCATTCACTGCTATGTAGGAATGCATATATCACGTAAAAATTCAATACCCTTTTGTTATCTGTCTATATTTCTGAGATGAGGTATTATGTACACTATTTATTCGGACTATTGTCCTCATCTTCAGTTCGACATTCCAACCACCTGAAGAAGGCCGGAGTATACAACGGCCGAAAAGTTGTAATAAATATGGCGACAAAGATGAGGACAATAGTCCGAATAATGTAAATAGTGTACATAATACCTGATCTCAGAAACATAGAAAGATACCGATCTAACTAACGCCTTTATCCACTGTGCCATGTGTCCTTGATAACTGATAGCTGACATTCATTAGACATGGCACGTGGATCTAGAACAGTCTACCCCAGTGAGCGAAATAAAGGGTTCAATTCAACATTCCAACCACCTGAAGAATGCCGGAGTGTACAACGGGCGAAACGTTGTAATAAATATGGCGACAAAGATGAGGACAATAGTCCGAATAATGTAAATATTGTACGTAATACCTCATCTCAGAAATATAGACAGATACTGAAGAAGGCCGGAGCTTACAACGGCCGAAACGTTGTAATAAATATGCTGACAAAGATGAGGACAATATTGACTCTGATATTACTTAACTATTCATTATTCGTTTCTTTGTTTCTAGTTTGCTCACCAATTTATTTTTTAATTATTTCTGTTCAGATAACCTGACTGCATTTATCAGAATTTTCTTTCTTAATGAATCCCTGATCTTACCAAATTGACCCCAGGCACAGTTCATCAGACCTCTTCAGCTTATCCTCATATACTGTAACCATTGGGAAAACCACAATGCAGATTAGCATCGTGCGTATATTTGTACGCCTGTACATGGAGAAAGAAAGAGAATAAAGGAGAATTGTAGATACAGATGATCGTAGCATACATGATAACAGTTGGCCTACATACATCATTTAATCAATCAGCGGATAAAAAAAAACAATCTTGTTGCTATGGTGATTTAGCATGGCTATACTTATATGTAGTAATACTTAACTGTCTAGCAACAGGGAAAAGCCAGGTTTGTTTGGGCTTCACGACTCTCGAGTGCCACACATATCGTTTGTTTACAAGAAGATATTGAGCATTAGAAAGAAAACAGGAAATTCAAGAGGAAAGCATCCTGGAAGAAAATCTGATTCAACAGGAATACTTGTGCTGATGATTTGACCTTTGAAACGATGATTACCAAAGTGGCATTAGTGTCTGATTGATAAGATCAATAACTGATCAATAAAGGAAAGTCCAGCTTCTGGGCCGATATAAAAGGTATCATCGTTCTTATCAGAATCAGTCATCGATATGTTTATATTTTACTTCAGCTAATTTTATAAACCATCGAGGGAAAGACATGAATAAATTGATGGGACATGGAATTTTTTTTAAATATATCATCCCCAAGCAAGACGGTAGTGCCACTAGCACGCAAGGGGTTACATAGGGTGAGAGCAAGAGTGAAGAAAGATGTTTGGGGAAAGAATATAGAGAAGGACGGGGATCAGGATCAAGGCATCAGAAGATGTCGATTGACATTGCATTTGAATATTTGAAGATTATAGCTATTAGGGAAACAAGTAAGAGGAAGGGAGTTCCACTGTCGGGAAGTGCGAGATAAGAAGCTGTTGAAGTAGAAGAGATGGCTGCATTTAATCGTTTCGATAGTGGAAAGGTGGGACCAAGATGCCAAACTATTAGAACGCTTAAATTCATACAGGAACTAGTCAGAGCAGTTGCCATGAAAATACATGTAGAATAGATAGAGGGAAGCCACATCGTCTGTAAGAAAGTGACTATAGACGAGATGCCAGATCAGGACCTATCATATTGCATATCCGTCTCTGGAGTATGTCAAGGACCTCGAGATGAATAGCGGAGGCACCAAACCATATATGGTCAGCAGTATTCAACGCAAGGACGAATGGTAGATTTGTAGAGTTGAAGGATGGGCTCAGGAGAGAAAAAACCTCTGGCGCGACACAGGGAACTAACTTTCCTTGCGATAGATGAAGCTAATGAATTTACAAGAAAATTATCAATTATTAAAATAAAGAAGATTGGAATCAAGAATATTTAAAAATTCTTCTTCTTGTTCTATGTAGTCCTGGGTAAGACGATAAACTGCATCCGGCAGCAAGTTCTCTGATCAGAAGCTCGGAGATTTGGAGGAGCGTGGAACCAGCTCTTAATAGCTGTTCTTTACAGGTCCACTCTGACCCGGGATGGAAGCACCTGTTAGCGTCCCAGCTATGGGTAAATAGTAAAACCTCCGAACAAAACACTATGAAAGTATAAAAATACATGTTTATAGTACCAGCAATATATCTTTATAGTAAAATTACCAACAATACGCTGATACCAACAAATTGTAGCGACTTCAACCAAATCTGTTTAAAATGCTACCATTCTATTCGAATCTATTACATTCACTTACGTGCTAATACCCTTGGGTAAAGTCTGAATCCTTTTCTTCTCCCCTCAGCTATGGGTAAATAACAACTGGTCTACAGCAGAATGAAATAGCAACCTACTGAGGGAAAAAAAATCTGCCTCGTCAATCATGTATCTTTCGATACATGATCGCCTAAGCGTGTATCACGCATGTCACATAACTGATTGAAGTGCTAATACCCTTGGGGAAGGTGTGAACCTTCTTCTTCTTCCACCAGCAGGACAGAACGGGTTTTATAGCCTTGGAAGGCAACTGATCTACTGCAGAGAGAAATGGCAACCAACAGCGGGAAAAAATCTGCCTCGTCAGTTATGTATCGAAAGATACATGATCGCCTAAGGATGTCCTACTACACCCGACGTACTCCTCATGACCTTCCACCTTCTGATTATTCGATCCCTATGTAATTAATCTTAATGGCAAAAACTCCAATTCTCTGGAAGTCTGTAAAAGCTATTTAGACCAGTTCATCGGGTAAGAAAGATGCCAAATTCTGAGAGGAAGGAATCATGAAGCTGCATCGAATGTGGTCAAAGGTAGTATAACAAATTGACGCATATGTGGTTGAATACAAAAACACGGTTATTTTAATAAATTTATGAGCTTTACAGAGCCTTCTTAACAAGAACTTATTTCGCTGTTATTTTAATACGAGACATTACTCCACACTAATAAACAAACATGCCTTGTTCTACCATAACATCGAAATATTAGTATCTAGGTGGGGTGATCAGGCTGCTAATGAATTGCCTTTTCTTTCGTGCTAACTTTGTTTTACAATTTTTTTAGTTTTTATTTTTTACTTTTAAAAATCTAAATTTCTACTTACACGTGATAACGAGGTTAATTTCATCGATAAAATTGGATGGACAGTTAGTAAGGCCGTTATTGGGTGCCGGTAACCGCTACACAACCTGGCCAAGTTGAATCGGCAAGCCGTGTCCAAAGTTTTTAGGCTAATGCCCATTCAACAAGCATGAACCCATCTCAGTCAACACCCTTCTGCCCACTGGGGCGGTTAGTGGGGGGCTTAAATAGCGGAGTAAACTTTAACCTTTGATAGAAACCAATCTAAAAGAAGGAAGACAATGAATTCAGATACACTGAGAAGGTAACAAGAAATCATTCCACTATTCACAGATAATAAAGAAAGAAACCTGTGGACAGCCATCATCGCCTACGTGCTGTAGTAACAGGACGTGGATAACAGAAAATATCAGGTCATCCCATAAGTTCTGTCCGAATTTTGAATAAAGAAAACAAGTAACCAAATGTTACATTTAATTACAGATTCAATCAACAATGTATTTCCCTGATTATCTATGACTTCCTTCCATCTATTAACAAGATTACTAATTCCATTACTGTAAAATACTGTTGGCTTTGATTCGAAGAACTCACAAATGTCAGTTTTAACTTCTTCCTGTGTTACAAAAGCTGTTTCTTCCAAATGATTCTGTAAGCTACAAAACAAATGATAGTCTGAAGGAGCAAGATCGGTAGAATAAGGTGGATGAGGAATTTTCTCCCAACCAAGTTCTTCGATCTTTTGTGACGTGATTCTTGCTGTGTTGTGTCGCGCATTGTCCTGATGAAACATCACCTCTTTTCGATTCACTAGAGCAGGTCTTTTTTCCTCAAAGCTTGGTTCAAACGCTCTAATTGCTGACAGTATATTTGAGCATAAATTGTTACATTATGTGGTAAGAATTCAAAGTGGATTATTCCTTGGCGATCCCACCAGATTGAAAGAAGAACATTTTGCCCATGAAGGTCCCTTCTTGGCTGTGGCTCTACCAAGCTACTGTCTACGACGCTTAACGTTTCGATAAAAGATCCATTTTTCGTCGCCAGTCACAAGTCTATCCAAAAAAGGTGAAACAAGTTGGCGAGAATAGAGAGAAGAGCAGATGTCAACTCGGGATTTGAGGTTGTTTTTAGACAATTCATGAGGCACCCATTTTCCAAGTTTAGGAACTTTTCCAAGTTGTTGAAGTTGACGATGAACAGTTGCATGGTTTGAACTGAGAACCACTGACAATTCGTCAACTGATAAAGCAGGATTTTCTTCAAGGGCTGCTTCAAGAAGCTTTTCATCAAACTCAACTGGACGTCCGGTTCGATCTTCATCTTCAAGGGTGAAATCTCCACCTCTGAATTTTGCAAACCATCTTCTGCAAGTTATTTCATTCACACATTCCTCTCCATAAACTGAGTGAATGTTTCTAGCCGCTTCGGCTGCTGAGTTTCATTTCTTGAACTCATAAAGCATTATGTGCCTCAAATGATTCTTGGGTACTTCCATGTTAGCAGGGTTTTAATCAAAAAAAATTTAATTTTATTGTTCTCTGAAATAAAATTTGATCAGTTTAAATTCATCTAAACATAAAAATAATGTTCAGCTCCATTAGACATTATAAAATACTTTTTAAATTTTGTTCATTTTAACAAAAAGTTAAAATTCGGACAGAACTTATGGGATGACCTGATATATATAACTAAGAGAATGCCTCTGTTGATAACGTAACAATTACAAATGTTGTTTTAATCTTCAGGCGTATGGTTTAAAAGACTGTTCTAAAGATTCTCTGATTGTATGATAATCTTCAGTGAGTACCTGAAAAAAAATAAACTGGTCAAATATTTAAAAAAGATAAACAATGTGTGAAAAGAAAACATTTCAAACATTTTTGTTTGTAGCTCCTTTCGTAAATTTCCGTCCTGGGTATGACGATAAACTACATCCGCGTCCTGGTGTGACGTCGTCCCCCGGTCGCAGCGTCGACTGTGTCGTTCGATCCCGGTCGCGGCGCCAATTGTGACGTCACGTGCTCCCCAGGCTCTGATATCCTGGTCACGGACAGCACCAACTGTGACGTCTTTGCCGCGGCGTCAGCTGTTCGCTCCTCGCTGCTCCAAACGTGACGTTCTAACCCTTTGGTTAGATTGATACCAGCCTCGTCGTTCCCAACCCGCTTCCAACGCCTGGTTACCAGGGTAACTGCACTGATCTCCAGTCTGCCTACCCACGTTGTGAATTGATCTTAGACAGACGAGATCAAACAGGGGTTGGGGCCGTAATGCAAGTTGAGTCTAACGGGGGTGATAACACACAATTATGTATAAAAAAAAAAATAAAATAAAAACTCACAAGGTCCAAGGTATCAAAGAAAAAGGTAACAAACTTTTTATGTCTATTTGCTCGGTACATAGGACTATGTCTACTTCCCGACTCGTTCTGTGGATTGTGGCACGACGCTTTTACTAGGCAACTTTAAGGCTTCAAGTTGTCTGCTCTCTAAGAAATTTGTGTTTCGGTGTGTCTTTGGACGAAAGTCGAAAAAAAAAAACTTATTTCTGTGGTCTGATTCTAAGTCGCTCTTCAAACTACTTGTTCTTGGTTGAAGAAGTGTCCAGAAGTGTGCGTGAATCTTGGTCAGCTATCTTGACGCGGTTTCAACACTGGGCGCTCATCTCTGCTTGTCGTCCACGGCTCAAAACTCTTTCGCCGTCCGCTGCTCAAACTCTAACTCAAACTTCTTCTCTTGAGAGTCTGAATTACTGGTCACTCATCTCCGCCGTCGGTGCGCGAACTAACTTCTTCTCTTCGGCTTGGGTCGGACGAACTTCTTCACTTCGGCTTGGGTCGGACGAACTTCTTCACTTAGGTCAAACGAACTGGCCTCTCTTGCCCGCAAAGGGGCGAACGAACCTGGCCCGCCGTCCGCGGCTCAAACTGATTTCTGTCGGTTGGGGTTTCGCTTTTATTGACGCAGTCAAAACTGGGGTGGATCTGTCGGCGCCAGGGGTTTCTTCGATAATTCTAAATACGTATCCACCCTTCTTATTTCTGGTTAGGGATTTTCCATTTTCGGTAACTCACTCTCACTCCCACTTCCTTACTGTACCCCGCTTCTTCGTATCGGCTCCTTACACTTACACTTCTGACAGGGGCGTCGACCGATTCTCCAATGAGGTCCTGGTCGGGTATCTTTCCTCCTCCTTCGTGTGTCATGTGATCTTATTTAGCCAATGACGTCTTTAGTCGGGCGTGGACAATCCGTGGCTTTGTTTTGGGAAAGAAACACCTTGCTTAAAAAACAAAAATAAAGGAGGAGGAAAGATACCCGACCAGGACCTCATTGGAGAATCGGTCGACGCCCCTGTCAGAAGTGTAAGTGTAAGGAGCCTATGACCTGTTTTCATATTATTTTTTCTTTCTTTCTTCTTCGTTTTCTCTTTCCTTCTTCCAGGTCGCTTGAACGTAAAGAAAGAATTATTCATAAAACCCGAAATATTTTTCGGCCCTAAATAATTATTAAATGGTTGATAAACCGTAAAAAAAAACAAATCATATATCTATGAATATTTCTTTTCAGCTCGTCAGGTATGCATGGTGCCACCCTGGGTAAGACGATAAACTACGTCCAGCAGCAAGGCCTCACATCAGGTGGTTTTGAGGAGCGTGGAACTACCTCTTCATTGCTGGTGTTCCCATGTCCATCCTAACCCGGGATGGTAGCACTTGTTAGGGTCCCAGCTATGGGCAAATAGTTAACCCCGAAACTGGAGTAAAAATGCGTTTTAATACCAGGAATACTTTGTTGAAAAAAAATTATCAGCAATAAATTTTTGAAGAAAAAAAATATTACCAACTATACGTTACCAGCAATACATTTTTGAAGGAAAAATTTATTGCCAGAAAAAGATTTTTGACAAAACAAAATATTACCAGCAATAAAATCTTTGTCGGCATTAAATAACCCATTGAGGTTGATATGCCGTAAAACGCAACAAACCAAATCAAACCAAACCAAACCTATCGTATATTTCAAGAAATGAATTATAATTCTAATAATTCGAGATTAATAGTAGACAACATTCCATAACATTTGTGCTTCTATCAAAACCTATCAAATTCGGAAACCATGAAGTAGCTGTCAACGGCATTGGAACTCATATGTCATACTTCAAGAGCCTGTCGTTCATGGAGGTCGCATTACCGTTGACAAATATCACATAACTCAAGTTACTGTCAGAATTCTTTTTCTTCAATTCTCTACGCCATGTTTGTTTTACGATCTCGTAATAATAAAAAAAAATTCAAAAATAATCATTTAAGTAATTCCAAAACAGCAAATGTGCTTGATTTTTTATTTGTTTATTGAACGTCAGTTATGGGTCATTTGATGTCGAAATTAAATTTTCTTGGGAGATTTCAAGAATGAAAATATGATATACATTATTCTGCTTTCACAATTGAATACATGGTAGATAATACTCAGCTTTTGTGCATATACATGTTTGTGTGGACATAATTACTAGAGGCGGTGATATGTGTGTTTTATGTTGTAGTTTTGTTGAAGTTTTATTCTGGAATCCAGTTTGATTTCTTTTTGTAAAATGTTATATAGATTAATGTCTTGAAAGACTTTTTCATTTTGTTGTTTCGTTAGTCGATTGTGTTTATCGGCATATCATCTTCTATCGGTTATTTATTGCCTAAATCTAAATATTTTGAAGACATTTTTATGGCTTTTGTATGCCTTCAACTACAAATAAAAAATATTGTTGATCGTCTTTTACATATAAATGTGAATTGCCGGTATTTTGGTATCTGTCTATATTTCTGAGATGAGGTATTATGTACATTATTTACATTATTCGGACTATTGTCCTCATCTTTGTCAACATATTTATTACAACGTTTCGGCTGTTGAATGCTCCGGCCTTCTTCAGGTGGTTGGAATGTCGAACTGCCATCCATTAAACATGGCACGTGGAACTAGAACAGTCTACCCTAGTGAGCGAAATAAAGGGTTCAGGTTGACATTCCAACCACCTGTAGAAGGCCGGAGTGTACAACGGCCGAAACGTTGTAATAAATATGGTGACAAAGATGAGGACAATAGTCCGAATAATGTAAATAATGTGCCGGTATTTTACAATAAAAATGTATTTTTATACTTTCATAATGTCTTGTTTGGGGATTTACTATTTTCCCATAGCTGGAACCCTAACAGGTGTTACCACCCAGGGTCAAAGTTGACTTGGGAATAACAACAATTAAGACATGGTTCCACGATCCTCAAAACTTTCAATCTCCCGATTAGAAGCTGTGCTGCCGGTATAATTTACCTTTATAACCAGGACTCGGAACTTTGCCTACCTTTCTGACTCGATTGTAAAACCGGACTCACTTTTTGACTCGAGTGAAAAATAGAAACTCTGTCTACTTTCTTGATTCGAGTGTGAAACCGAGTCTTTGTCTAATTTTGATTTGAGATTAAAGTCGAAAATATATTGATCATTTGGACTCGAGTGCAAAACAGGCTTACGGCCACATTACGTTGAAACACCTGTTCCCGTACGATTACCGAAGTTAAACAACGTCGAACCAGGCTAATAACCAGATGGGTAACCACTTGGGAATACCATGTGCTGTATGCTTAGATGTGCGGTGCTGTAATGGATAATAAGTTCCAAGTTGTTATATTCTCTTATGCGCAAATACCGCTGGCATGAATACATCATTTCTCCTCCAAGCTATGGGTTAATTAGTAAGACTTGTTTCACGAAATATTTTCTGACTTTAAATAGCCTGCCAAATTTTGATAAACCGAAGAAAACGAATCAATCAACGAATCGAGTGTATAAACAAGAACCGTTTATTTTTTGACTTGGTTATATAACCGGGCTGATGTCTACCTTTCCGTCAATTCATTGTATGTTTCCCTACAGGATTTATATTCAAAATTGAACCGAATATCCGTTGAGCAGTGTGTTCAAAATATTGGCTAATCATATAATACTTCTTAACGATTGAAAGAACGTATTTTGGTTCGAGGGAATCATTTTTTCTGGTCATTTGAAATAGTGATAACAGAAGTTGAGCAACACTTTACGACGTCAATAAATTATATGCAAAATGATGTATTGCTACTTGGGAATAAAATAAAATGAAGCTATTCAGTACATTTTACAAGAACTGACGTCGTTTATTAAGTGTTGAGCTCTCGTTAAATTGACCAATCTAACCTTCTGGCCCAAGTGTTGTAAATAATAATACTTAAAAAAAAATATAATGCAAAAAAGCATTTGATTTTCTTTAACGGTATATCAACACCTCTATAGATTAATTAATGCCGAAATCTAAATATTTTTCACATAAGTTTATACTTTCAGGGTAAATGTATGTTGTTTTTTTTTTTTTAAATATATAGTTTGTAGCTGATGAAATGTAGTGTTAGTAATTTTGCTACAAAAATGTATTGCCGCTAATTTTACTATACAAATGTATTTTTATACACTTTTAGTACTGTATTGTTGGTCATTTTGCTATGAAAATGCCCTATTGATTTTGTTTGGGGTGTTCACTATTTGTCCATGGTTGGACCCTAAGAGGTGCTACCACCCGAATCAGGATGGTCCTGGGAACAAAAGCAGTTTAGAGATGCTCCCACGCTCCTCAAAACCACTCCTGATCAGAGGCCTTGCTGCCGGATGTAGTTTATCGTTATACCCAGAACGATATAATTATTGTCATCTAAAAATTTCTAAAATAATCAGGTCCATTTGTTCGGTTAGATACATTCTCTTCATTTCTTACATCCTGCATCGCGAAAATATTTCCTTCTTTATCGCATCTTAACAATACTGAGTCTCATACCAGTATAGGATAAAAGGAAATTGAGCACAGAATAGGTTGCGCTGGAGGTAGCTTTGCCCAACACCGCAAGTTGCTACAAAACCAAAAGTCATGTTCTTGAATAGCCTCATCAGATCGAGACTTTTATATGGATGTCATGCATGGCGACAAACTCGTTTAGAAATATCTAAACTGTCAGATGTGTACAACTGCTTTCTAGGATCAATGGTTAAAAAGGCTTTGAGCGATTGAAGCCTGAGGGTCTTCGCAAAGATCATCCTTCTTTGAATGTTGGGAACTAGCGCTACAGATTCAAAAAGAGCTTTACCAAGTAACAGAAACCACATCACTTGAGGACTACCAACAGCAGTAACAACTAAAATGGATAGAACATCTAAGTAGAAGAGAAAATAATGACACAATCAAGATTTTGACATTCAATGCTACTTTAAATAAAAGTTTAGGAAGGAAACCCCTATCAATTCGAGAAAGGTTGATAACAACTACTGAACATGAGAAAGCTATTTTCCTGTTTGAAGAAAAGATTTTATAAGTTTCAATCGAAAGCAGTACTGGCTGCTCCGTTGCAGGGAAACGACTATTATTATTACCATTATCATATCATGGGAAAGATGAGAACACCATTGAAAGCAATCGCAAAGAATGACTTGATTTGTTTCCATTGTCCTTAACAGACATTTAACGATTCGCTTCATAAACGCCAAGTTGCGCAACGGGAAAACAACCAATCAAAAATTAAATATATAAAAAAAAACAACCAATCACAATTTAAAAGTAGATTCCTTTGTTCGTTACCACGAGCGCCCGAAGACCGCTTTTTGTTCCTTTAACAAAAAGGATCAAGCGAGTTGATAGCACGTCATTTACAGGATGGAGCCCATAGAGACATTAATGTTCAAAGGATAACTTCCTGGTCGATGCATCTGTGGAGGTTTAATGTAATGTCTGCGTTAGGTCGGTTGTTTAAAACATTTCAAGCCTCGTTAGGTTAGTTAATGTGGAAATATGAATGGAGCACTCAGTAAGGATCAAAATCAGTATCCATTACTTTACATACTCGAGTTTATTTCCATGGTACAAAATTAAGCGCATGTTGCTTGAGGAACTTAAATAAATGGATACCGGGACAGGGTTTAGGATAAATAAAGAAAAGACAAAATATATGTGATGGATAAATTGTTGTCTAAATGACACAAAAATGAAAATAACACTAACATCTCATTTTAACAGATATATTTACCAAAATTACACAAAAATATCTTGAAGTACTAAAGAGTAAGGTTATTCAATAAAACCACCATTGTCTTCAAACGTGGCCTCCAGACGGCTTTCTACTCACCCTATTATACTGTGTAGTCGACAAAAACAAAAACAAGCAATGTGTGAAATATAAAATGGCGACAATTTACCCATCGCACACTGCATATATATATATATATATATATATATATATATATATATATATATATAAGCAAACACACACGCAAAAATAATTCCTGTTGCACAAGGTTGAATGTTTCTTGTATGTGAACAATATCCAAACAGACACAATACTTCGAATAATTTCTGTAAAGAGAGATGTGGCCTTCGTTTTAACCCTTTATCGTCTGTTCTAAGCGCAACTACTACAACCTTCGATGTTCCCGTTCTCAGTAGTAGTTGTAGTAGGAGTAGCGGTACTTAGATGCTAGCGGCGGTATTTCGCTTCTTCGCCCTCAGCTTCAGTAACACACAGCGGACGCTTACTTTTCAATCTCTGACGTCCTTCCACTCAGTTTGACTGCATTCGAAGACAGACGAACCCAAAACTCTCTTCCTCCTCCGTTTGGCTCGCCTCTTTATTAAGAGAACCGGCCTACGTTTCGCAGACTGGTGACGTATCTGTTTTTCTAGTGTGAACGAACTGACATACTACCAAAGTACAACTTCGCTCCTCCGAGAATAAACAATTTACTTTTTCATCTATTGGTTTCCAAGGTTCACAGCAAGATGCTATTATTTATCACCTCGCTATTAATTATTCTGCTTCTCTTTGTAAACTACAGAGATTCTTTTTTTAAAAATAAATTCTAGATCAATACATCTTTAATTTTAACTTCGATTCTTATAGTGTCAAAATCTATTTTTTTAAAGTTCCAAATTATTATTGTTCTAGTAATTTTCTATTATTAATTTGATATCCTTTGTACAATTACAAAAAGATTGTATTTCGTGTTCTAAATTAACTTTCTGTAACATTTACATTTCAAAGTCTTTACAGCATATTAACATCTTGGCTTTTCGAAAACTCCTCTCTTTCACTTGGTGTTTTCTATTGTACAGCGTATCTTCCTTTATTATCATTATTATTATTTCAGGGATGATATCACCCCTGCCACATAGTATTAGCCACTTTTAACTTTTCCTAAATATATAAATGATATACTCATAGAAATATATCCATTGTCAATGTTCAGAATAATGTATAAATAGATGTAAATTATAGTAAAATAATGTGTAAATATTTGTACAAGATTTCCAATTTTTACATTCTTAGCTATGTTACTGAAAATACGTTAATTGTTTTCTTTTCTTTTTAAAGTGGACAAAGTTATAATAATTTTATTCGATTTTTCAAATTTCATATTATTAAGAAGATTACTGAAATTCCACAAAAAGAAAAGCCCAAGTTGCAAATTACCAATTGTAGATACGAAAATCAAACAAGTACAACAATTTCATTATCTGGGAAATGTTTTAACAGAGGACAGAAAGTGTGGCACTTAAATCAGAAGACGTATTGGTATAGTGAAAGATGCTTTCCAAAAGCTAAGCAAAATATTAAGAAACGAGAAAATTTCGTTAAAAACAAAGAAAATATTACTGAACTTTTACGGAATACCTGTCCTTCTATATGGCAATTGGTTGATTCATTGACTCGTTTTTCACGACTTATCAACCCTTTGCAGGTTATTTCAAACTAGAAAATATTTTTTAGACTGTAAGAATGTTTTTTTGTAGATAATAATGATTTATTCATAAAAGTCTTACTAATTAACCCATAGCTAGGGGATGAAGAGGTGGATTCATACCCTTTCCAAGGGTATTTGCGCGTAAGAGAATATAACGAACCCAACGAGAACCGGAACTCGCCTCTCCGATTAAAAATTTCGAGCCATTATCCATTACACCATCCGCACATCCAAACTTACGGCACCTGGTATTCTCAAGTGTTCACTGATATGGGTACTGACCAAAGTCAACGTTGCTTAACTTCGGTGATTGTACAAAAACCGGTGTTTGAATGTTATGTGGCCGTAAGCCAAGTATGGCATTAAATACTGGCCAATTTCCTCTCAGATGAATAAGAGACTTGAAACAGCAGAAATATGGTTCTACAGAAGGATGCTGAGAATAACATGGATGGAACATGAGAGCAATGAGGAAGTATTAGAAAAAATGGAAGCAAAAAGTTATACTTAACTTTAGGAAGAGACAGCTAAAATATTTAATATATATAATGTGAAAAGACGCCTTGGGAAATTTGATGCCCTCAGTACAGATTGAAAGCAAAAAGGACTCAGGAAAAGATTGCATAACCTACCTAGAGAGCTTGAATAAATGGATGACATTTTTTTTTTTTTTTTTGCTATAAATATATTTTTGGACATATTGCTATAAAAATGTACTTTTGGTCATTTTATTACTGATGTTGTTTATCTTAATTAAAATTGGTGTTGTGTTTTATGTCGTCATGCAAACTATGATAATAATTTTTCTTTACTAGTTTCTGAGTCGGCAAATTTAAAAACTTGATTGGTTATAGCTTAAGAATAAATCATGCAAAAAATTATTTGGTCGTTGACTACATATAATGTAAAAAGAGGGCTTGGAAAATTTGATGCCCTCACGACTGATTGAAAGAAAAGGGACTCAGGAAAAGATTGCATAACCTACCTAGAGAGATTGAGTAAATGAATGACAGTGTTTAGGAGAGATTTTAAAAAGACAAACATTAAGAACTACAAACGACAGGAAATTGTGGAGAGCCATGATCACGAACGTCCTGAAGGGTCATGGCTCACAGAAAAAAGAACAGAATAGCTTTTAAAAAAATCTACATATTAAGATAAAACAATGTCTAACGCTCGGATCCAAATAACATTTGAAGAGCTCTTGCACACTCTGTCTAAAAAAGAAATCTTTTGTACGACTACAAGGAAAATGCAGGATGCTCCAAAAGTAACGCCCGTTTTTTATTTGTTAACTTTTTTTATTTATTAACTTTTATTGAACAGAAAATAATTTCAATAGTTTTAGAAAATTTATAAGAACTAGAAAAACACGTGAAAATTCTTACAATTTAAAAATATTTTCTGGTTTTAAATAACTTGCAAAGGGTTGATAAGCCGTAAAAAATCAAATCTTATCAAATCCGAGATAATAAAGAAACACTACATGCGGAAAATAACGATCGCCTACGACCTGAAGGAGCACAACACAATTGTTTTTGATTTTTATTAACTCAGGCGTAACTCTCTGTCAGATTTTAATTTTTGATTTACTATGGACTGTCAAATTTTAACTTCGGAATTTATTCTGTAAGGTAATTTCGTCTGTTTCATTGTACTTTAAAAAGTCATTTATATCTATTAGGTTTTAAGTTATATTATTCAACATGGCGCACACTGATATTAATCTGTTGTCTGCTGAATTTGGTCTTCTAATATTTATTGCGCTTTATAAGGATTAAATCTATTCAGTATTTTAGCATTTTATACTAGAAAGACCCGTGAACATTTTATGGTTTTCATATTTGAATTTTCTGATGAATCTTGATTATTAAGTTAATGATTGAATACGATCATGGCGAGTTCTATGAAAATGAAATATCTGTAGAATTTCCCCAATCACGTCGTTAAATATTTGAGTTTAACAACTTTAACAAAATATTGCAATAACAATCATAAATATGAATGTTGGTCATTATTTTAAGAAGTGGGTACAAATGAAAAGATTTGAAATTGAAAACGTTTTCCATTTCACTGACACAGACGTGAAACACTTTTTTTTTCTTTCTTTCATTTCAACACTGAAATCAAGTAGTATCTTTTCTCCTCTTTCCATGTGATCAAAACGAAACATTCCATTATTTATGAGACAGAACGTAACAATCGTGTGAACTAACAAAGGGAACAAGAAACACAATTATAACAGGATTGTCACATTAAAATAAAATGACTTTTCATGATAAACTATTTAACATGTTCAAAATGCCCCCCTTTATGTTTGATACAAAGCTGAACCCTATCAGCAACACTTCCACAAACCATTTGACACAATTCGACATTAATTTCAGATAAATTTATCAGAAATGACTTGTTTTAATTCAGGAATCGTTTTCGGTTTGAGCCTGTAAAGGAGATCATTCAGTACACTCCCACAAGAAAAAGTCCAGAGGTGTTAGGTCTGGTGATCTTGATTATCTACCTCAGCTCGAAAAACAAAAGTGGCGTTACTTTGCCGCATTCTGTATAATAAAAAGCTTAATTTTCAATCAAACCTACATAAAAATCTGATTGCTGCCCAAATAAACAATCTTATCTCTCTCTCCCTCTCTCTCTCTCTCTCTCTCTATATATATATATATATATATAAATTCATTGATTACACAACCACATGCTTACCTAGACGTCTTACATTACACCTATCTGATCACAGCTCCATTAGAACCCATTTAAACACTCACACAAACTTACCAGACTCCATTAGGAATATATTAGTAGAAAACCCAAATATATTAACTGCATCCACCTGCAAAAAAATGACTAAAAATAATGGAAGCTTTAATAATAAAAAAGAAAAAGCCAACTCTTAACAATATTAACTACGAACAAAGCCACAATGTGCTAACCGTATTCGGAAATTAAAAACATCCCTACCACACACTAAGACATACACAGAACACACACACTCAATTAATCTGAAAAATCGAATCATCCTTGATAATGGCTAAAGGTATAGCTGAAAGCGCTCGGAAATATAAAACATTTGGACAGTTTGTACACACCCTTTGTCCAGAAAAGAAAGCTCTTGTAAATTAAATAAAAAGCTTAACCTTGTCTGTCGTTTTAATGAAACATGCATAAAGGAAGGATTGCTGCCTAAAATATACATTATATATATATATATATATATATATATATATATATATATATATATATATATAAAATTCAACATGAAAAAGCCGATGGACATAAGAGCACAACTAATCCAAACAGATAACTGAAATTTTTATATAAGATCAGCGTTCCGTTTAAATATGATCACGTCGTCGTCACGTGAATGTTGAATTTTATATGTTCTAATGTTAATAATGTTTTATAAATAAGTCCTGATGATGGTCTAAAATAGACCGAAACGTCCGACGTTGATTTTATATTAACATTAATACAGCATAATTATATATTAAGATTTTTTTGTTTTTTTGTATATTTTTCTTCATACTGTAGGATCTATATCCATATATTTGCTTACACACACACACACACATACATATATATATATATATATATATATATATATATATATATATATATATATATATATATATATATATTATATTATATCATATTATATTAAAAAGAAAGAACAGTAAGATATATAATCCGGTGTTCTTATTGATATTTTTATTTTTACAAAACAGTGCTCAATGTAAATTTACAGAACATTTAAAAAGAAATATAGTCTATTATTAATTAAGAGTAAAAATAATATTTTAAAATTGTAGTTCAGTATAACGTATTCTAACCCAAACACCCTTTTAAGAAAGAATATTTAAGTATACAAGTACGAATTTAACGGGAAAAAGGCCGAAAAACTTTTTGTCGTTGATAAAAAAATCCCCAGACGACATGCGTTGATCGGATGTCAAAATTCGCTGAAAAATGCACCCCTACCCTCCCTAGACTTAATCTTTATTTCGAACGTAACTCATAAGTGATACAACAATAGTTAATAAAAATAAACCTTTCTACTGCCCCTGTCTAAATAATTGGATTCCTCTGTATCCTTGGAAACAAAAAATTATTAATTTTATGTGCGTTTAAAAGTCAGTAAATTTAAAAATAAGTTATTCCAAAATTCCCTTGAAGATGAAACATAATTTTATATAATTAAAATTGAGGTTTTAGCTTCGGTTTTTAAAACATGGTAATTCGTGTGTAGCGAAAAACCATATTTTAAATCAGTTAATTTATAATATATATATATATATATATATATATGTGTGAAAAGTGTATATAAATATAAATAAATATGAGTATGTATAATAATGTATAAAGCGTGAAACCCAGGGTCACAAACTCACATCTATCCAACCAAACATAAATATATATATATATATATATATATATATATATATATATATATATATATATATATATAGGTACCTCCACGAGATCGCTAAAAAAGAGCATAGCATGAAAAAGACGCCAAACTTGATGAAAACAAAATTTTATCGTCTAAATGTTTGTTATTATTAAGAGGAAAGGTCAAAAGTATTTTTGGGGTATTTTTTTCCATTTTTAATCGTTCCTAGCACGTCCGAAATTTTCGTTAAAAAATCTAGTTTTTTTGAGTCAGCAAAATTGACATTTTTTTCCATTTAAAAAAACTGGAAATCTGACTTTGAAATTTTTTTTAAATATCAATTATCATTTTTTCAAAACTTATTTTAAGAAAATCAGAAATTATAATGTTTATTTAAAATATTTTGAACCAAACTTAACTTAGCTTTTGTGCCAAAAAAGATGTAATTTGAAAATAAAAACAAAGCAGGTCATAAACTTTCGCGTCTCTTGACATGTGATGAATGATATATTTACGAATTCCATGAGGCTAATTTGTTCTACGGAAGGAGAAAAGTGAAATAATTTACATTTACGTGAACAAATTATTTACCCCGTTATTTTTAACGAAAACTTTCAGCGGTCTAATTTTTTTTTTTGTACTTAGCTTTCACCTTTACGTTTATGATGCTTTATGGGAAATATATTCTAAAGAAATTAAAATAAAACTGTTAAGAGTGACATTAAATTTCATATTTCTTAAGAAAGCTATCTAATTAATTTATAGGTACCTTTCTTATGAAATTTTTTCAGAATTGTGCATAAAATACTATAATTTTATGTACATTTATTACATTCTACTGTTATTTGTATTTGCATTCATTTTATTATTAATTTTGATATTTCATTTATGGAAAAATGTCGTAACTGAGATTAATATAAAAAATAAGATCATATAAATTTCATAAGATGATACTGATACTTGTAGGTACCCTTCTCAGTTGAAATTGAAAATCAAATTAACTTCTTCACACGTGTTTCGCAAAAAGTAAAGGCCTTAATAGCGGAGAACAATGCTTAACTCAGATAACGCAACTTAATTATATTCTGGTTGGTCTTCCGTATTTTATAATTACAGCTCGATTATAAGCACAAAATTACATTTCTTAATTACTGGGGATCTGATTAGTCAAAATGATACAATTTACAACGCGCTAAAAAAGATCTATCTCATAAGGACACTTATGAAAGCTGATGCGGCTTTTTAACTAATTTTATAATATTTTAACAACTTAAATGTAAAATCTATTATAATTAATGAAATAACAAATAATTGTATTAAAATTCATTTTTCATCGAAAATTTTTTGCTTTCAGAAAATATTGTCCATATTCATAAAAACAACTAAAAGTAAATAAAAGCATTTGAAATTAAATAATATCTTTGTTTTATTGAGTTTTGTATGTTACAATTCAGCGCTGATTTTCAGGTACTGCGTATCCAATTAAAAAAAAAAAAACAAACCTGATTTGCATTCCTCAAAGCCCTGTGCTTTTAATTATTGTAATCACTAAAACCGATGCGATCGAATTTCTAGCGTTTTCATAAAATTAGTTATTTGTAATAAATATTTTTTTAAAATATTTCTACCATGACTTTCATAAAAAAACATATTTATAATAATTTCGATCATCTGTGAATAGTTCCTGAAAGTTTCATTAACATCCGATAATTATTTCTATTTTTGCACGATTTTTCAAATTAATGTGTGTCATACCAAAAAAACGTGCTAAAAATTGTCTATTTTATTTACTAGTTCCGCTGATACAAATAGAAACAAGGTTTTTTTAATCAAAATTTAGAATGTTCTAAAAGAAGGAAATTTTTTTAAAAATAATTAAAAAAAACTTTTGGTCTTTCCTCTTAATAATAACATAAGCATTTAGACAATAAAATTTTGTTTACGGCAAGGTTGGCGTCTTTTTCATCAAGCTATGCTCTTTTTTTAGCGATTTCGTGGAGGTACCTATATATATATATATATATATATATATATATATATATATACAGCGTGTGAGTCTTGTAAAGACTGGAACAGCAACAACAAATGTAAATACCTTTGTCATCGTTATGTCACACTTAGAAGAACAAATAGACAATGAAGTGTCAGGCTTCTTGGCATCAGAATTTGAAGAAGAAGGAAAGTGATATGGAGAAAAACCTCAACATCCGTAAACGGACTCACTAAAATTATTCTATAAATGTTGAGTATATAACTGGTTAATAAAAGTACAACGCCTCTTGCGTGCGTGGAACTCAAAAGTTCTTTAGTGTGTATTCAGTTTCAGTGTCCTTCAAAAGCAACAATGGGTAGTTTATGTTACATGTTTATTACATGTAAATAATTGGCGTCGCCCAAAACATTTACTTTTTCACAATCTTCCGCTGAGAAATGTGTTTAAAATATTGGCTAATCATTTGATACTATTTGACGATTCAAAGTACGTATATTGGTTCGCGTGAATCATTTATTCTGGTCATTTCAAATAATGATAACTAAAGTTACGCAACATTTGACGGCGTCAATAAATTATTTGCAAAATTATGTATTGCTATTTGGGAATAATATAAAATGAAGCTATTCAGTAAATTTTATAAGAACTGACGTGGTTTATTACATGTTAAGCTCTCGTTAAATTGGCCAATCTCACCTTCTGGCCCAAGTGTTGTAACTAAAATAACCAAAAAAGAAAAGAAAAAAAAAGAAAAGAAAATATAATAAAAAAAACATTTGATTTTGTTTATCGACATATCAACACCTCTATGGATTAATTAATGCCGAAATTTAAATATTTTGTAAATAATTTTATACTTTCAGGGTAAATGTATGTTTTTTAAATATATAGTTTGTAGCTGATGAAATATATTGCTGGTAATTTTACTTACTAATTTTGTTAGTAATTTTTTTTATAAAAATGTATTGCTGGTATCTTTTATATAAAGATGCATTTCTGTTAATTTTACTATACAAGTGTATTTTCTCTACATTTTTGGTGTTGTATTGTTGGTCATTTTGCCATGAAAATGTATTGTTGGTCATTTTTCTATAAAAATGTACTGTTGATTTTTGTTTGGGATGTTAAGTATTTGTCCATAGCTGGGACCCTAACAGCTGCTACCACCAAGGTAAGGATGGTCCTGGGAAAAAAAAGCAGTTAAGAGATGCTTCCACGCTCCTCAAAACCACTCTTGATCAGAGGGCTTACTGCCGGACGTAGTTTATCGTCATGCCCAGAACGACATAATCATTGTCATCTAAAAATGTACTGTTGGTATCTTTTTTATAAAAATGTTTGCTGATAAATTTACTATAAAAATGTATTTTTGTACTTTTTTAGTGTTGTATTGTTGGTCATTTTGCTATAAAATATATTGTTGGTTATTTTACTACTGATGTGGTTTATCTTGATTAAAATTGACGTTGTGTTACATGTCGGCATGCAAACTATGATAATGGTTTTTCTTCACTAGGTAAATTTAAACACTTGATTCGATATAGCTTAAGAATATATCATGCAAAAGTTATTTGGTCGTTGACTACACATAATATGAAAAGAGGACTTGGAAAATTTGATGACTTCAGGACAGATTGAAAGCAAAAGGAACTCAGGAAAAGATTGCATAACCTACCTAGAGAGCTTGAGTAAATGAATGACAGTGTTTAGGAGAGATTTAAAAATAACAACAATTTTTAAGAACTACAAACGACAGGAAATTGTGGAGAGCCATGATCACGAACGTCTTGAAGGGTCATGGCTCACAGAAGAAAGAAAGCTTTAAAAAAATCTGCATATTAAGATAAAAGAATGTCTAACACTTGGATCCAAATAACATTTGAAGTTCTCTTGCACACTCTATGTCCAAAAAAGTAATCTTTTGCACGAATGCTACAAAAGCAAAGCCCGTTTTTTATTAATTAACTTTTTTATTTATTAACTTTTTTATTTATTAACTATTGTTGAACAAAAATTAATTACAATCGTTTCAGAAAATTTATATGAACTGGAATGACCCGTGAAAATTCTTACAATTAAAAATATTTTCTGGATATGATCAATGAATAGATTATTTAAAAATAAGTGTGTGTGACGTGACGGTTATCGACTAAAAAAAATGGAATCCATGACAGGAGTTCAAATTTTGACCGAGTCTGTAGTATTTACTTCACACCAAGGCATTTGGAAATGTCGAGGACCCATCGGAAACAACAACAACAACACCAATTGCGTAGCATTGTGTCCCTGTGATTCATGAGGATTTTACTATTTTCAAACGGATCACTTAAGTGAAGAAAAAAATGGGTGAGAAACCGCTAGCCTTAAGCAGTACATTATTTTTTTAACGCCTGCCTGTTTCATCGAACGTTTGTCAAACACGTCATTTTTTACGATTGCTGAATGGTTATGGAAAAGTTTTACTTTCCCATTTAAAAAAAAAAAAGAGAAAAATGAAATCTGAAATATGCACCTTCGAATGATAATACGAAAAATGTATGAAATAATTTTTATCAATAGAAAAAAGATCGAATTATTTTAAATAAAGTCATTATTTACATATTGTAACGCACAAGATGAAATGATTTTAAGGTTAAATTAATATCGTATTTAATTAGCTTAAGCTAATATAATTATTATTCAGATTAACATATTGATTTGAATTGGCAGGGATGAGATTACAGTGACTGCATTCTCAACAGAAGTGTAAGATTTCCCACTTAAAGCAATCCACTTTCGAGTATAAACTGATCATATCTACTTTTTTGACTAGTTAAAACCGGACCTACTACTTTTGGGCTTTGATAAAAATCGAATTGTGTCTACCTTTTTGGGGTCTAGGTAAAACAGGTGTCGTGTCTACCTTTTTTTCACTCTAGTTAAAACCCGATCTGTGTGTACTTTTTTGACTGTAGGTAAAACAGGATATAAATCTGAATTTTTGAGTTCAGTGAAAACTGAAAACTAAAGCTGAAATTTATTTTTTGACACCAGTATAAACTGTGTCTTTTCTTGATTTTGATTAAAATCGGAATTAAGTTTACGTTTTTATTCGAGTGTAAACCGGAACAGTGTCTACCTTTTCTATTTTTGTGACGTTTATTCCACATTAGAATAACCCCCAAAAAGGGTCTTACGTCTTTAATTGAACCAATCCCACCCTCAACAACAACCATAAAAACCTTAATGATTACCCTCGTTCTCAAGTCCCGTGCACCCTAAATGTGGAGTAAATGATCAAGGTTCAAATACAGCTAACAATTCAATGCTAATTTTCAAGGCATCTCTATTTATGATTCTCAAAATATGTGTTTGTAAAAACTTTAATAAAAATAAATAGTTTAAATTATTACAATAATATTATTTATTATACAGTTAAATTTATATAATTAATTATATCTATATCTAAAATTCTCAGTGTGTGTGTGTGTGTGTGATCGGATGTTGTTTATACATTTCCACAGTTTTCATCCGATTTTGATGATTGTTTTTTTGTTTGATAGATAATTCTTCAATGCTGGTTTTGAATCCAACTTGTTGGTGACAATGGCTCTCCACTACTTCCTGTCCATTATAATTCTCAGCAACGTTTTACTATTTACTATCTGTTCTTGGATATATATACTTCATAAAAACTTTAATAAAAATAAATAGTTTAAATTAGTACAA
The DNA here is from genome assembly GCA_903632075.3 of Acanthosepion pharaonis. NCBI lineage: Eukaryota > Metazoa > Mollusca > Cephalopoda > Sepiida > Sepiidae > Acanthosepion > Acanthosepion pharaonis. The sequence continues at coordinate 1,361,100 of CAHIKZ030000609.1, forward strand.
TAATATTATTTATTATTTTACAGTTCTCTTTTTCAGACCACCTTCAAATTGCCCCCCCCACTGGTTTGGAGATGTGCCTCAGTTACACCCAAATGTTGTTACTTATATTGATTTCCAGGTGGACTGACTTTTAAACTTAAAACTGCTCCAATTAAACGGCAAAATTCCGAGTAATGAAAGACCCGGGCAAAGACGGGTTATACTGCTAGTTGTTCTCTATACTTGGAAGATTAGTGCAAAAGTTTTAGTATATCTCAAGGGATAGAATAGAAAGAAGAATTTAATTCTGACAACTAAGATGGAAAGTATTTGGCACATCGCTGAAAACAAAAAAGAAGAGAACGAGACGTAATTGAACGAGAGTCTTTTAAAAGAAAGTTTAACATACCAAACGTCTTGGAATCTTCTTGGCTTGTCCATTTTTGTCTCTCTTCATTTGGCTCATTCTTACTTTAACTCTACGTTGATTGACAACACCGAACTGCCAGGTAATTGATTGCAACATTCATGTTTGTGCACACGCTTTGTGGACCTGTGCGTGCGAGACAGACAGATAGATAGGTAGAGATCTTAGAAATGTGTTTATACAGGAACAAGCAAAGAACTGCCTCGTGTGATGTCAAAGGAGTTATTCCCATGTCGTGTGCCGTTTTTGTTTATGCAGTGAGAAAGCAAGGTCAACGATAAGGACACAATAGACACTCACATTCCAGAAACAAAATCAAATAAAAACGGCTCGAGTAAGAGAGAGAGAGAGAGAAGGAGGCGAACGACTTATACAAGAGACGCTATTCTCCGTGCAAAACCTCCAGAAACACGTCAATTAAACACAGCTCTATTCTAACCTGGCAACTTGGACTCTGATAAAAACCCTCGATATCACCGATCAAGAAATCGTCTGGTTTGGTTGATTCCTTTTCTACGGCTTATCAACCCTTGGCAGGTTATTTAAAGCCAGAAAATATTTTTAGATTGTAAGAATTTCTTTTCAAGATAGTAAAGATTTAGTGAAGTCTTACTAATTAACCCATAGCTGGGGGGAGAAGAGGTGGATCCATACCTTTCCCTTGGGTATTTGCACGTAAATGAATATAACGAACGCAACGGTAATTGGAACTCGGCTCTCTGATTAACAATTCCGAGTCATTATCCTTTGCTCCAACTGCACATCCAAGTTCACAGTAACTAGTATTTCAAAACAGTCTCCCATCTAAGTATTGACCAGGTTCGACGTTGCTTAACTTCGGTGATCGTACATGATTCAGTATTTTAATGTGATGTGGCCGTAAGACAATTTGATTTATTCTTTAAATTTAAGTGAGTAGATGACATATTCATACTTACATCAGGGGAGGTGCTGAAAATCTTATACTTTAGGAGGTGCTTCTAAAATCTGATAATATTACCAGGTATCATTATTTGTATTCTGACCATTGTCCTCATATTTCTTCTTGTTATCACAAAGTTTCGGCCGTTGTACCTTCCGGCCTTCATCAGGTGTATATCGATCTCGGCAACCTACAGGGAATTCCAAACTAAACCCTTTATTCAATCTGCGGGGATAGACTGTTCTTGTTCCACTGGTCATGTACAGTTTTTATTTTTAGTACTGCTCAGTTATTGCTTGCCCGTTTCCTCTGAGTTCATGTACACACTACCCAGTCCAGGGATTGAACTTATTTTATAGGATCAATAGCCTAGTGGATTTAAGCGTTGGTTTATGAATTTGGTGGCATAGTAATTGTGAGTTCAATGCCTGGACCGGGCAGTATGTACATGAACCCAGTGCAAACGTGTAGTGAGCAGTGATAAAAATAAAAAGTAGACGAGATATGCCTAGACATGGTCAGTGGAACGAGAACTGTCTACCATCGTAGTTTAAATAAAGGGTCCAGTTCAGAATTTCCCAGTAGGTTACCCAAATCGCTATACAGCTGATGAAGGCCGGTGGGAACATCGAAACATAGGCAGAAATTACCAGAGCTGAGTTTTTTTTGTTTTATTTTTTAATTATACTATGTAAGATTTTGTGATGCAAGTCAATATTTTCCCAATAAAATTGGCATTTTTAAGATATATTTACATTTAATATTAATACAAGTTTCCTCTGGACATAAAGTGGGGAATCGGTTTTCTGTTGTTTTTAAGTAATAAATTGATCCCTCTTTAATTATAGTGTCAGATTTTTAATTGGTCAGTCAATATTTACACAATAAAATTGCTATTAATCAGCCAATGTACGCAAAATTTTCCAGATATATTTTCCATTAAATATTACTATTTCCACCAGAGATAAAGTGAGGGATCGGTTTTCTATTATTTTTAAATAATAAATTGATCCCTCCTTAATTGCTACATTGTCAGATTTTATTATGTAAATCAATATTTTCACAATAAAATTGGTATTAACAGTGGAAGATCGTTTTTTTAATGTTAGTAAAAAATAGTGATCCACCCAGGAATTTTTACATTAAGTTAGATTTTATTATGCAAGTCACTGAGTTCATTAGCCAGATAAGAACAAGAAAAACTAGATTTAAGAAATTGACAAAAGAGCTTTGCCAAGGAATGATTTATTACGGCTTATCAACACATTGTGGGTTAGTTAAGCCGAAAAATATATTGGATTCTAAGATATTTATTTTTGCTAGAAAATATTGAATTAATAATTTTTGGGAAATAACAATAATTTTTCACAGATACAAGCTCTATTATTTAACCCATAGCAGAGAGAAGAAGGGGTGGATTCATAGCTTCCCCAAGGATATTTATGTGTAATTTAATATCTGTCTATATTTCTGAGATGATGTATTATGTACACTATTTACATTATTCGGACTATTGTCCTCATCTTTGTCGTCATATTTATTATTAGCAATATTAGTAATAATAAATATGTCGACAAAGATGAGGCAAATAGTACAAATAATGTAAATAGTGTGTAATTTAATGTAACGAACTTGACTGGAATTCGATGAAGGATTGAAGATTATATTAAAATAAACATTTGATGTCTTTTTTTTTGTCATTTAAGCTGAAGATTTACTCACATACACACACATGCACACACACACACATATATATATGTGTGTGTAAATTACCTATAAAAAAAAATTCAATACTCCATATAATTGTTATTCCGGAAGTGTTTATGAGTTTCAAGAAAACTTGTACAATATTAATTCTGGATAACCTACAGAAGCTGGGGGGGGGGGGATTGAACCATACAATATTCCTTTTTCTATTTTTGAGTGTCCTACGCCTCTTACCCTGACTATTGTTATTTATGGAGCTTAAGTAAGCTAGTTTATTAATAAATCCACTTTTGGGGAGAGAATTTTCGTATACTTTATTTTTTATTAAAGATACTCTTATTAGATGACAGTTTAATAATTCTAGAATTAATAGTAATTGGTATTCGCTTCAAGATAGGATAGGATTGGTTAGAATCAACGTCAATGTAGTTAGGATTTTCGTGTTCCTTATGATAATGTTTGAATGTATTAGTATTCAGGTCAAGTGTGATGAATAACAACCCTTTAAGATGTTTAATAGAAAAACTGTTAAAATATGTTATTCATGTACAAAGAACAAGTTTAAAATAATTGACTCCCAAAAGAAATATATTCTAAACAAATTCAGTGGTGTCAACAAAAATTCTATAATTGTATATAGCTTGTTGAAATGTAAAATGGTGAGATTTGGTTACTAATAACCCGGGAAAGATTAAGTTCCTAATCATGACAAGAGATGATCGAAGGCACTTGAATAAAAAAAAAAACATGGGGAAAATATGAATAATTAAACAGACATACCTTGTCAGATGGATAGATAGATAGATAGATAGATAGATAGATAGATAGATAGATAATGAACATAGATAATGAACAGACATAGATAGATAGATAGATAGATAGATAGATAGAAAATTATCTTTCTTCGTAAGCAATCGCATGTTTAGTCACATGATATGTGATACAATGAAACAGTCTGTATATATATATATATATATATATATATATATATATATATATATATATATATATATATAACGTGTTTTAGTGTACTCAGCAATCTTCAATCTGCATGTCTGAATCATCTTCAATAAGCGAAAGCAAGATCTAAAAGGTCAGCTAATCTAACAGTGATCTCATCTCACAATCATCACACTTGCTCCATATGTGGCCTCCTTTGTAAATCAATAGCGGGTCTTAAGTGCCACTTAAGATTATTGCACAAAGTTTCATAACTGAATCAACTAAGCTGTCAGATCCTCATACGTCAAAACCGACGGGAGAGTCCGTTATTATTATTATTATTATTATTATTATTATTATATATAAACACATATATAGCTATAGAGGTGGTTAAATCAAATAACTATATATTAGTAACCGTATATGCGCGCATTAGAATGATAAGCAAATAAATATTTACTAAATTTACTTTAAGGTGCAAATTTCTTTTAAAATCATAAATAATATCTCGTGCTTGATGAATTGGTAAAACAACGAAACAGTATGATGTCGATGACTATATAAACACTCGATAAGTTATTATTGTCTTAGTGACTTTATTGCCTTGCATTGGTGAAATAATTAAAATATAAATAATGATGATAATACAAGTAGAATGCGTTTCTACCTTTTACAGTTTTTTTTCATTGGCCAACTATATTAATATGCATGCACACACATACATGTAAGGATATTAAAATAATCCTGTTACAATTGTCAAATCTCTTAAATAATCGTTGGCATTTAATTTAACTATCGGATTCTTTCTCATCAGATGAGTGATCGTGTCTGGAGTTTTATCAGACGATTTCCAGACAGAAAATGCTATTTTAGCAATAATCGCCCCTGCCTTGACATGATAGAAATTCTTGAAATATCACCCCAATTCGAATGGCTAAGACTTTTCCCCGGGGTGGGCGAAAGCATAATATTCGTGCTGTAAAATGTCAGTTGTTTTCCCTCCACGTTTTTTTTTTTTAATCAAAAAGTCATGTAAAAGATCAAATAAATAAACCCGTAAAGCTATTCAGATTTGCTTTTATAAGCGAATGAAAAAAAATACCTGGTAACAATAAGATAAGAAACAGAACACACATGAAGAAATGATCAGGTAACTTAACTGTATATATATATATATACGTCCTTAGTTGTGTGGGGCGACGTGGTGTAATGGTTAGAAAGTTTGTCTTGCTAGATCAGTTACGACTCAGTAGTGAGTTCGACCCTCACTGTGTGCCCCATACTTTCGGCCTTGTGCCGCATCTAAGCTACGCTTGGAAAATCATTACGTGTGTGTGTGTGTGTGTGTATTGGAGGCCGCTTACAATTTATCAGCGCCGGACATGAAGGGATTCAATAAATATAATTTTGGTCATTTGTGTTAATTTTAGAAAGTGGGTCTGTTCGAGAATTTATCCGCACCCTCTCATATACGCTTATATGTGCCTGTGTGTGGATGTTTGTGCTTATATATACATATGTTTCTTTATATTTACCCATATTGTTATGACCTGAAGAAGAATAGGCTCCACCAGGTCGGTATGAATGAATACAACTTCGACTTTCATATCATCGTCCAGGGCATGACGATAAACTACATCCAGCAGCAAGGCCTCTGATCGAGAGGTTTTGAGGAGCATGGAACCACCTCTTAATTACTGGTGTTCCCAGGCCCACCTTGACCCGGGGTGGTAGCACCTTTTACGGCCCCACCTATGGGCAAATAGTGAATCCCTAAAGTGGGGTCAAAATATGAAAATATAAAACTACATTAGAAAAAAATTAACCGCAATACATTTTCATAGTAAAAAATGTGTTCAAAATTACACAATGATCAATTATAACATCAAAATACTTTTTTTCTGTGTGTCTATTTGAAATTAATTGTTTATCAGATACACTCAACAAAGATTGGAGAACTTAAAGAAAGAAAATATGAATGCAGTAAAATGACAGAGGAAACTCTTCGACGTGTTAATGAATCATGCAGGCACAGAAATTAATTATGCTTCAAAAAAGGAAGAGGACATTTTGAACAGCACATATAACAAATAATTAGTAAATGAAATTTTAATGCCAAAAGTATTGGTACTATTGCTTTGCTAACGGAACGCAGATTGACCTTGAGCTCTGCTGCTCATGCACACTAAGTTATAACGTTCTTGCTTACTTTCGTTGTTTATAGCACTGCTTGGAAGGAAAGTGTGTAGAGTGTGGTCGTCTCACCACACCACAGAGGTTCTATCAGTGACCATGGCTTGGCAGCAGTTCTTGGCCAAGACATCTTTCTTCAGGTCCGACAGCCATCACATTCCCTAGATCTTGCCCCTTGAAACTGTTTCCTCTTCAAAAGTCAAATCCCATATGAAAGGGAAAAGATTGTAATACGTCGAGGAAATTCAAGAGAATGCAACGAGGCAGCTGCTTGCTATCCTCAAAACGGAGTTCCAAGAATGCTTCCATCATTGGGAACGACCCTAGATAAAGCATTTTGTTTTGGAAAGGGACAACTTCGAAGGAGATTAAATGCCGGATTGGTATATGTTATAGTTTTCTTTTTATGACACCAGTCCCGATACTGTTTGATTAGACCTCGTATATATATATATATATATATATATATATATAATTGCTGTTTTTGCTGATTCTAAATGGTGTCTGGTTACTCAAGTCAAGACGTTGGGGTGTCCAGTAACGATCGAATTCACTATTCAGTATGTATATGTATGTATAGATGGCCACTCGTATTCCAGGATACCCGTCTCCTGGGGCGGCTAGACAATCCTTATTGCAGACGCTTGCTCAGGTGCATTTGTGTTTATTCAGCACTCACAGAGCCCACCTGTTGTTTATACTGCAACTATGCTGAGCAGACCTTAGTTACAGTTTATAGGAAAGAGTATGTTATCTAGCGTGATCAACAATTTGAACAAGGCCAGCACGCTCAAGCCCTCGGCCACGGTGACTTGGGACTTCGTGCTAACACAGCTTTCGACGGTCCCCAAGGATTTCGTCTACCCAATTTCACTTACAAGGCTTGGATCGACGCGTGGTATGGTTTTCAGGAGCACCTTCCAAAGGTGCCGCACGCTGGGATCGATCCCCCCAGTCCGATCAGGAAGTCTACATCCTGACAAATCGACCGTGGTGAGATTCGAACCCGGGTCTCAATGTCAGACGGCGAACGTTCTCGGTCACGTGCTGATACTACTCAGTAATAATGGTTAATCAGACAAGCTTGCTAACTATTACCCGACAGCGGGGATCTCGTCTTAGTTCGGAATGACAAAAAAAAAATATACTTACAATCCAAAATATGTTTTCTATTTACATTGTCCAGAACATCATCCTCATATTTGTTGCCATATCTATCACAACGTTTCGGCCGTTGTACGCTCCGGCCTCCTTCAGGTGGTTGGAATATCGAACAGAAACCTTTATTTCGCTCGCTGGAGTAGACTGTTCTAATTCCACGTGTTATGTGTAATGTATGTCAGTTATCAGTTATCTCCTGTTAATTCCCCTCTCCAAGTTCTCCACCGCCTTAACCAGGTATTGAAATCACACTCTTTGGGTACTCTCACTGGATATATATTTTGGATTTAAATAACCAACAAAGTGTTGATAAGCCGTAAAAAAAACTTATTACTAATGGTTAACCAGACTATTTTACTAACCTTTACTTTACGGTGTAGCGCCCTTTTAAATCAAAAAGCTGTTCATTTTAAAAGAGAAAAATGTAAAGATTGTTGTTGTTTTCCGTCTATTGTAAATCAGTCTTTAACAAAATAAAGCTTTCACAATGAAGCAGTTTGTTTGAATTTTTTCGTTGGCACGCAATTTGTATGCAAAATATGTCGGCTAAGAAGTTAATACAAGAACGAAAGCTTTCTAAATGTCATTGTTTAATATAAATCACTGAAATCCAACCTAAGATCCTGCAAATTAAAGCCATTCAAATGTCTTTCCCACTTAGATAGAAATATCAACATGTCTGTGTGGTAGTTTTACAAGTATACAATTGACAATTGAGAAAAAAGCCTTTTTCTTTCTTGCAAAATTATGTCTAACATACGTTGAATTAAATCGTTTATTAATTAAATTAATCTTAATTTATTTAAAAATAAAAACAAACGAATTGCTGAAGGTTTATGTAATTTTATAATATCAGAAAATAATATTAAAATAGTCTTGAAAGACCCGAATATATCACCGTTTTTCCTACTTGAATTTTCTGATGAATCTTAATTCTTAAGTTAAATTTAGCGTGTTCTATGACAATAAAATATCCATAGAAATCGCCCTATTACGTCGTTAAATATTTGAGCTTAACAAATTTATGAAAATATTGCAAAAACAATTACAAATATAAATGTTGGCCGTTATTTTAAGAAGTAAGGGGATGCAAATGGAAAGATTTTAAATTGACAACTTTTTTCCATTTCACTGAAACAGACGTTAAACAATTCTATCTTTCTTTCTTTTTCCATTCATTCATTTTCTCACTGAAACCAAGTAGTGTCTCTTATATGTCTTTTTGTTCTCCCACGTAATGAAAACGGAATAATCCGTTATTTATGAGATATTGGTAGTATTCGTTAAACATTTCTATCTTCCTCTCTTTCTTTTTCTCACTGAAACCAAGTAGTGTCTTTTCCCTTCGTTTCACACGATAAAAACGGCGTAACGGCCTTGCAAACTAAGGAACTACCGTAGGGATAGAAAAATTATTACATGATTCTGGTTAAGCACCTTAATAAAATTGTATTATAATTGTTTATTTTAATTTAATTCTGTACCTTACTTAACGACTAAATGGTATTATCATAAATTATCATGTGAATTATATCTATTCCCTGTTTTATTTAGTTATACGCAATTTATTTTATTACCATAACTCTCTTTATTTTCCTACATGAAATCTCCCCCCGCCTTACAACGACATTCAGCGTTTTAAGGCACGGGGGCCACTCAAAGTAGGGGATTACGTTTGGTGGTCATTTATGTGTATAGAAGTGGAAGATTGCGTGTTCAAATCATGTCGGGTCACCACAATCTGTAGAGGACGCATTTAGGTTTGAGTGTTGTTGAATTAGGAACACGTGCTGTTTATTCCTGCTAGAAGAAGGTCCAACTACAAGAACAATGCCAGACTCAAGTTAAGTCCAACCGAAGAGGTAAAGAAAACAAACAAGACCGATACGTATATGTCAACAAATATATGTATTAAACAACAAATTTACAATGACAAAGACATCAATATTTGTGTCTGTGTGTGAACGTAAAGAGTGTGTATGTTGATGAATGTTCGTATGTACGTGTATGTGTGTTTCATTGCGTTTCCCCACAAGTGGGCGAAAACGCAGATCTATAAAAGAGATCACATTTTTAAATGTGTCCGCTGAAATGCAAAGTAGAAAGAGAACAAGGCAAGAAGTCGCCCAGTATTTATAGTGTAGGGAGAGCGATCCCTAGTGAGCAATTAGGGAATTAAGGAGGAGCTAAGTCCGGCAATGATTAACCCTAGACTTGAACAGGTTAAGATTGTAGTGATCGGGGAAATATCTTGTTGGGCAGTGGTTCGCGGGAAATTACTTCTCACCGATGGAATACGGGTGGTTTGCAACAATGTAGATGTGATGGCGTGTCCTTTGCTGTGACATTTATTTTGATATTATTTTATACGTACAAATCTCATTAATAGCTCATATTTATTTGTTTTATTCAGAAATATTTATTTTTAATATGATTAACTTCTAAATTCTCAAACATTTTCAAATTAACCATAGCTTTGCATGGCAACAGTTTTCCTTAACTTTTTCAGTTGTTCTGATTACCTGACTGAATGAAACTTTAGCAACAGAATAAAAAAAAAAAAAGGAAACGTCCAAATGGTTATTTACACTATTTACAGCATTCGGACTTTTATCCTCATCTTCACTGCCATATTCATGACGTTTCAGTCCTTATACGCTCCGGTCTTCTTCAGGTGATATATGTTGGAATTTCGAACAGAAGTTTTTCTTTATTTCACAGGGGTAGATTTCTTTTCTAATTCCACGTGCCACATCCAAATGGTTTTCACGTGTTCCATCTTAAGCGTTCACCTAGGCTGGCATCTCGCTCTCACCCTTTCACTGTCGAAACTGTTAAATGTAGCCGTCTTTTCTATTCCAATAGCTTCATGTCTCGCATTTCACGCCTGTGGAACTTCCTCCCTTTTCCTATTTCCCTGATAGCTATAATCTCCAACTATTCAAATGTAATGTCAATCGACGTCTCCAGATGCTTTGATGTATCCCCTATCCTTCTCTTCATCCTTTCCTCTATCACTCCTCTTTGCTCTCTGTAACCCCTTGTGTGCTAGTAGCTTCCCGCCTTGCTTGGGGTAAGAAAAAAAATTTTTTTAAATTAAAATAATAATAATAATAATAATCAAGATAGTTTACGCCTAACAAAACCCGTCTAACCGTATATTACTAGAGCATAACACTTTTAAAACAAGTAAGTATAGTACGGTGGGGTAATAGATAGCGTCTCGGGTTGAGGAATCGGAAAGCCGACTTCGAATTCCAGTCGATTACATTCACTTACGTGCTAATACCCTTGTGAAAGGTATGAATCCTCTTCTTCTCCATCTAGCTATGGGTAAATAGCAGGACAGACATGGTCTATTAGCATGGCAACTGGTCTACTGCAAAAAGAAATGCGGGGAAAAAATCTGCCTCGTCAGTCATGTATCGAAAGATACATGATCGCCTAAGCGTGTATCACGCATGGCACATAACTGACTGAAATATAGGAAATAAAGTTCTCAATATTAAGAAATACGACATTAATTGTAAATAATACGTTCAAAGATATCTTCCATCTCCGAATGTCGTATAAGTAAATCCGTTCTTCAGGGGCAAAGTAAATCTATTCAAAGACGATATTTATCATTCTTCTGTCTTGTCTATATTATCCCTAATCTATTTTCTGTCGTTAGTTTCATCAGTATCATAATTATCACCATTCTTTTCTATTTGATGTAAATCATTGATGACATTGATGAAATAATTTCTGTCTGAATTTCTGGGACGAGGAGTGTTATCATTATGCATTTTGTTGTCATCATTGTTATTATCAAAACGTTTCGGCCGTTGTACACTCTGCTCTTCATCACGGAATTTCGAACTAATCCCAATTTTTTTAACCTTAAGGGAATTTCGAACTGAACACTTTATTCAATCTACAGGGTTGATTAATTCTCGTTCCGCTGCCCATATCTTGTCTAGTCCTTATTTATTTTGCTCAGTTACTTCCACTGAGTCTGAGTTTGCACTACCAGACCTAGAGATTGAACTCACAATTACAATGTCACCAAATTCACGAAGCAACGCTTTAATCTAATAGGCTATTGACCCGTGAGACAAACCTAAGTGTAGAACGTGGATCCTTCCAGCTAATCTATCTAGATGCTGAAATTGACGATACTGCTTGTCACGCTTGACTGAATTAAGATAATTTTGTTTCTGTTACCTTCCATGTTATTTCTTCTTTCTTACATCATCTCTCTTTATTGCAACGTCGTTCAAATGTCGAGACTCGTTTACCAGAACTTGCCAAGTTAGGAAACATTCTTTCGCGGAGTTGCTCTTTAATATGGGTGGATCGAAGACAAAGAATAAACCTTATTTTCATACGAGGGAAAGACTGATTTTATTTTCAAGAAAACTGGAAATAAAGGGAATCACTTCTTTAAATAATGAATGCTAGGTAGATAACCTTAGAAAGAAAAAAGGTTTACATTTTTATGTAAAGTTTACACACCTATACGGCAGTGAAACTTGGGCAATATCATTACAAATAAGTCTTGAGTATGATGATAAAGTACATCCTGCAGCAAGCCTCTGACGTCTACACCTTTAACAGCAATATCATAGCTGGACAATTTAGTCATAAAAAGGCTTGAAGCAATCTAGATGTATTTCTATCGATAAATATTGGTAATACTATGAAAGATCATGCGATAATACTATGACAGGTCATGCGATAATACTATGAAAGATCATGTGATATTACTATAACAGATCGTGCCATAATACTATGACAGGTCATGCAATTAACGAGGAAGTTTTGAAGATAATAAGAAGAACAAAGAAATTGTAGCTAAAATTAGAAAGGGTCAGCTGAAATTTTAGAAACAATGAGGAAAGAAGGCTAGAAGACCTTAACACTCTCAGGAAATATCGAAGGCAGAGGAGTAAAAAAAAGTGAGAATCTTACTTGACTAATTTCAATAAAAGAATTACTACCAAATAGGGAATAAGGGTGTCATGAGAAAGTTAGTATCATTGAGAGTAGCAAAACAGAAAGCTGTGGAGAGTCATGATCATTCACATTTTGAAGAGACATAGCATTCAGAGAAGGAAAAAAAGCATGTAACTATCTTTCTAATAATTTAGAAACTCTTTAGAGATTCTTCTTCTAAGTCTTGTATCCCTTCAAGACGTGAATGATTAAGACTCTCCACAACTTCCTGTAACCTTCTCAGTACCTTGTCTACCTTCCATTTACACAAAATAATTTCCTCTCTCTTTCTCTCTGTCCATGTTGCCGTCAATAAGTCCTGCGAGTGTAAAATCTTCGAAACCCCTAATTATCTGTCCAAGAAATTTCTACTCTATGTTTCTACGTATAATTGTACCTTTTGTTTTCATTCTCCTTAAAACTTACTCGTTGCTTACATGCTCTGTCAATGGCATTCCCAGCATCCTTCTGTATAACCACATCTCTGTTACCTCAATTCTTCTCCAATTCATAGTTCACAATTTGTGCTATTTCTCTCACTTACAACCATACATTCAGTTTTCTTATAATTGACAATCTTCTATCTTTCCTTCAATATCTTCTGTAGGATTTCTTTAGTTTTCTTTACCTGTTTGATATTAATAACGTACCATCTGTATATCTTATCTTGCTAAGATTGTGCCTACCAATAATAAACACTAATCGGATTTCCAGTTCTTTTAGGATTGCCTCAATGTAAACTTTTAATAAATCCGGTGAGATGACATCCTTGCCTTCTGTTCCATTCTGATGTTTTTTACTCAATTCATTTTCTATCCAGATGGCCTTCAGTTTTTCTCCCAGTATAAATTCTGGATTACTCGAATACCTTTCTCCCAGTATAAATTCTGGATTACTCGAATACTTTTCTCCCATCACAAATTCTGGATTACTCGAATACCTTTCTCCCAGTATAAATTCTATATCATTCAGGTTACTCTATGATATGTCCCGGAAAGGGATATATTTGTTCGAAGTAGCAAAGTTGTTTTGGACTACTGTAACCGAGTAGGACAATCTAGCAGGTAACCGTAATAGACTGGTCCTCGTCGTAGTGGTAGGCAATATGCGTAGGCAACAGGCGAAGACTATAGGCGTAGCCAGTAGGCGTCGTCCTGTACCTCCACATCAGTCTGTATTTATGGCTGACACCAGCCAATCAAATTACTGTGAGGGGGAACCCAAGTGTATACATATTCATTACATCACCCTAGTAGTTCAAACAGATGTTTTTGCCTCACCATATCAAATGATTTTGCATCGTCTATGAAACGTAAGTATACGTCCTTCCGTATTTGTAGACATTTGATATTTGCTTGTTATTTTTTTGTTTTATCTTTTTTTTTGTTTTATCTTTTCATTATATTTTTCTTTCTTTTTTCCTTTCTTTTCTCTATCTTGCTTCTTTTCTAACTCTCTTTCTTTTCATCGTTTTTCTTTCCTTTACTCTTTCCCTTTAGCTCTTGAATTGTCTTTTCCTTTTCTCCCTTCATTTCACTTTTCTAATCCTTTTTACCTTATCTTTTTATATTTATTCTTCTCTTTTCTTAATCATGTTCGCTTATTTATTTTTTCTCTTCTGTCTTCTGCTCCAGAATTCAATCAGTTTATAAACTTCTAGTCTCGAAGTAAATTGTCCCTATTCTTGAGAAAGGGAGAATGCTGCTCATAAAATAGTCTGTCATACGAATGGCAATTTCATTGCGAAATATTATTGACAAAGTATAGGTAAACGGATTTATAAAACAAGTGTCTTATTAATTACTTTGCTTGGGTAAAAAAAAGAACAAAGAAATCATTCTTACTGTCTAGGTTTGCTTAACGCTATTAAAATCAAGTTTAAGGTTATTTGGTCCAAAGTTTCATTATTTAAATATCTTAATTAGTAATTCACAAATTTATCATTTCCTGGCAGAAGTATTTACTGGGAGTATGGTTACCAGTAAGACATTCTGTTATATCGCACTTGGACAATTTCCCTCTAGATGAGAAAAAAAGAAAGAAGCAGCAGAAATATGGTTCTACATAGCATTTTTTCGGATTACATCTCTATTTTCGTTGTCCTCTTATTACCGAGAAGTAAAAACAAGAACAAATCTATTTCCATACCTGAGGATGTCTGTAGGAACAGACGAAAGCTTGTAAAAAATTAAAAAGACCTTATGCAACTGGAATTTATAAACAGGATCATATCATTCATATACAGGTTCGGGGTTGGTGTATCTTTTGATATTGTTTGCGAAGATGTATTCTCGCTCGCCATTTAAATCATTAACCTCTCTATTTGTTTTATTATATGAATGATTCATTAATTTATATATATATATATATATATATATATATATATATATATATATATATATATATATATATATATATGAGACTTTTGGCAACTCTGCAAGAGTGTGCTGAACAACAGCAAATCATTTATCCCCTTCTATTCAATAAATTCAATGTCCTGACATCTACAGCAGATAAGGTTGAATGCTTTGCTCGGAAATTCTCATTCATCTCAACACTCGGCTCAACTGGAGTACTCACACCTTGTTCCCACCCCTATAACTCAGGCTCAACGTATAACCCCGTCGCTGGTCTCGGGCATCATTTCTAAATTGGACCACCATAAGGCATGTGTAAGTGACGGGATACCAGCCGTCGTACTAAAGATATATGCTCTCCAACCTATAGAACTCTTGCATCATTGCTTCCTTCTTCCCAGCTCGTTGGAAGTCCTCGTCTGTCGTCCGTGTCTTTAAGAACTCTTTAGAATATTCTGACCCTTCTAACTACCAACCTATCTTAATCAATGCTGAAGTGGTTAAGCATGATACCTCTCACGACCTGCTCACTGATAAACAATATGGTGTCCGTTTTGCCCGACATGCTTACGGTCATGACTAAATATGTATATAAAGCTCTTGATAATAACGGCGAAGCTCATGCTGTGACTCTAGATATCTCAAAGGCTTTTGACAGATTTTGGCATGCTGATATTCTATGCCAACTTCCGGTCTATGATATTACAAGACAATTATTTGAGTTAATCTAATCATTTCTATCTAATCGTAAAATAAAGGTCGTTCTGAACGGGTTCACTTCCAGATCCTTTCACACGAACGCAAGTTCCCCCCAACGTCCTATACTGTTTCAGACCTTCATCAATGATCTTCCTGATGTCATCAGTTCCCAAGTAGGCGTCTACCATTTATTTCTGTCTTAATAGTAAATCCGTCAGTGCTGACAAAGTTAACCTGAGCGCTGCTCTCGAAAAGGACCTCCAGTCAGTGGTTCACTGGGTCCAGAAATGGCTTGTAAATTTTAATTCCTCCAAAACTAAACTTCTCTTATTTAACCACCACAGAGAAACCTCCCTGCCCGCCATCAGACTGTGACTCAACTCCAGGAAAGCGTCTCACTGTGCATTCTTGGCCTCATGTTTTTCGATGACTTGAGGTGGAACAACTTCATTGAATCGATAGCTGCATTTATTGCCAGGAAAGTTGGATCATTGTGTCATGCCAGAAAGTTTTCTCGTCAGTGTCCATTTTAAACATCTACAAATCTACTATTCGTCCGTGCATTGAATACTGTTGCCATATCTGGTCTGGTACCCCTGCTGTTCATCTCAAAGTTCTTGACAAAATCCAAAGATGAATCTCAAATGTAATCGATCCTGACTTGGCATCTCAATTTGTTATAATGGAACACACCTATTCTATAGTTAATAGACTCTCCCACCTATAATAAGTAGGAGTAGTAAGAGTAACGAGGAGTCGCTCAGTGGGTCGGTCTGAGTTCAGTCTGAAGTCGGACGACCGGCTGACCGGTTGAACTCTCTGTCTTCGGGCGGGGAGGAACCCGAACGAGGCTACGGCGAAAGGCGGAGTCTCTTTCGGGGAGGTAAACCGACCCTGAACCCGTTTTATGCGAGTTCAAATGGGCATATTTTTGGCCGAGTCCACGGGCTCGGAGATTCCACGGGCTCGGAGATCCCACGTTAAACTGGCCTTGTGCCACATGATGTCCTCCTTGACTGAATATCGCTCAGTGGGTCGGTCTGAGTTCAGTCTGAAGTCGGACGACCGGCTGACCGGTTGAACTCTCTGTCTTCGGGTAGGGAGGAACCCGAACGAGGCTACGCCGAATGGCGGAGTCACTTTCGGGGAGGTAAACCGACCCTGAACCCGTTTATATTTTTGGCCGAGCACACGGGCTCGGAGATCCCACATTAAACCGGCCTTGTGCCACATGATGCCCTCGTGGGGGGTGACTGAATATCGCTCAGTGAGTCAGTCGATGTCGGACGACCGTTAGTCGGATACTAAAGTATCAGTGACCACCACTAGATTTCTCTGCGTCATTACCTATTATATCAAGTTCCTAACGTTTTGTACGTCGAACCTATTTTAGGACCGACTTAGTACAAATACAAGCCTCCACTGTGAAACCACTCCATAACAATATATATATATATATATATATATATATATATATATATATATATATATATACGAAAAGTTTTAATTTAATAATTAGTAAGTTTCATGCTTTTTGCTTTAGTTAATTCATACTAAGTCTGAGTGCTGAAACTATTTAACCAATTCGTGCATGGCGTTTAATCTTTCTAGAGGCGGCTGGGGTGGTTACCGATAATTTTAAATCCGCCAGCCATTATTAAGTAAGATAAATTAGGCAAAAATAGCTAAAATTTCTTTCAGGAGAAGAGAAATTCCATCTGATCTGAAGCTTTACAAAAGTAAAAGTCGAGTTACAACTTCAGTCACTTTCTCACTGACGTAATGTGGCTTCCCTCTGTTTTTTCCACAAATATTTTCCTTGCTACTGCTCTAGCGAGCTTTTTCACTGGTGTTCCGACTACATGAATTAACGCGTGCTACTAGACTGGCATCATGGTCCCATCTTTTTACTGTTGAAAGAGTTAAATGTAACCGTCACTTCTACTCAAACAGTTTCTTTTCTCAGACTTCTTGACAGTGGAACTCTCTTCCTCTTACTTGTTTCCCTGATAACTACAATCTTCAGGGATTTAAGTGCAACGTCAATCGCCATCTTCTGTTGTATTGAACCCCGTTCATTTTTATCATTTCCTCAATCCCTTCTATATCCAGTCTTTTCTCTCACTTTCACTCTCTGTAATATATATATACCACTAATATATATACCACTAATATTAATTATATATATATATATATATATATATATATATATATATATATATATATATGTATATATATAGCTAATATTAGTGGTAAATACACATACATATGCAAAATATATAAATATATATACATAGGTGCATACACATACATGTATATTTTTTTGAATAAAAATTCAAGAGGATAGAATCCACGTAGAACTCAATGTCCAGGACAGAGTAAGGGTATAATAAAAGGCTTAAACACTAATATTCCATGGTCATAATTTATTCCATTGGAATCGTAAATACGATAACGTTTATTAATTTTATTCTGTTTTTTTTTTTTTTTTTTTTTCCAAATAATTCTGTGTGGTGTAGTGATTAAGAAAGCTTAGTCTGGCTGACCATTATTATTGACTACTGAGTTCAATCCTTAGGTGCTCCATATATGAGGTGATCGATATTAAGATAAGTCTCCTAGGACGCACATATCGTAAAATCAATCAACCAAAAATAAACTGTGGTAATCAAAGATTTTATAAGTATCGTAATTGAGACATGTTTATTCAGCCTATAAATTATTTTCTTCTATGATTTGTTACCAAGAAACACAGATTCAACATCGAAATAGGAACTAAAATCTCCCTGCGTATTAATGATATTTACTAACTTTAGCTTACTTTGGCACAAGGTCACAAATATAATGGCATCTCGGGTGGATGAGGCGTCTTTTGTCTTTATTAAGTTTAGCTTAGTATTGGGGCAAGTATGGGGCAATAAGTTAGGATCGAGCTCACTAATCAGTAGAGATAAGATCATTAACCATTACTCCACTCTTGAAATTATTTTATCTCCACAACTTTGAAAGACCTATGTTCTTACAACTGTCCCATAATATATTATTTACATTATTCGGACTATTGTTCTCATCTTTGTCGCCATATTTATTACGCTCCGGTTGGAATGTCGAACTGAACCCTTTTATTTCGCTCACTGGGGTAGAGTGTTCTAGTTCCACGTTCCATGCTTAATGGATGTCATTTATCAGTTATCTCCTGTTAATTTACACTGCCTTAACCGGATATTGAACTCACACTCTTGTCACTGGATCTAACTAACGCTTTTATCCACTGTGCCATATGTCCTTTAGGACATCTTTGTATGAATTTCTGGGTATTAGAAACCTAATGTCTTCAGCAAACATTTTTACCAGTGCTCATATTGCAATTTTTGCTTTTATCATAACATATTTTTACCAGAGCTCATATGGCGACAAAGATGAGGCAATAGTCCGAATAATGTAAATAATGTACATAATACCACATCTCAGAAATATAGACATATGTCCCGTAATAGTAGTTATATTTTCATACACATTTGCATACACGAAATCTAACAACTATTTTTTAATATGTATTTTTTCAATACCTCTCCCATAATCATTGCTACACTTGTATCCACATTTAATGTAATAAATGTAAAAAGAATTATAGGACATGTACTTTTTCCTACATTTGTCCCATAATACTTATGCTTGCACACGTATTTAATATGATAATTATAGCGACTATTTTAGGACATGGATGAGTAAGTCATATTATTATAAGGCATCTGTCCCGTAAGTGCTGCAATTGCATACACATTTTATATGCTAAATGTAACAAATATTTTGGGGTACCTAGTAATATTTTTATTATTGTGCTCCCATAATAGTTGTTTACATTCGCATTTAATATAATAAATGCAACAACTTCTTGAAGGAAAAGTCGTATTTTTAATAACATTGTACCATAAGAGCTATTATACATACCTACGTATTTAATATACGAATTTTACCAACATTTTGTGGACAAGTGGTATTTTTCTACCATTATCCTATAATAGTTCTTACACCTGCATACGTATTTAATATACTAAATTTACCAACTAACTTTTGAAGGAAAGTTGAATTATTTCTACCATTGTCCAATAGTAGTTGTTACAGCTATATACGTATTTAATATACTAAATTTACCAACGTTTTGGGGGAAGTCCTATTTTTTTCTATCATTGTTCCATAATTGTTGTTACAACTGTATACGTATTTAATATAGGAAATTTTTCAACTTTTGGAGGAAAGTCGTACTTTTCTACCATTGTTCCATAATAGCTGTTACACCTGCATACGTATTTAATACATTAAATTTTTCAACTTTTGGGGGACAAGTCGTATATTTTACTACCATTATCCTATAATAGTTGTTACAGTTGCATACCCATTTAATATACTTTAAATATAACTATTATATAACAGGTCGTATTTTTACTACATTTGTCCTATAACACGTGTTACTTTTGAATATACATTTAATACACTAAATGTAACAAATATTATGGGACAGGTAGCAACTTTTTCTATCGTTGTCCCTTAATAGTTAACATTAGCATATCTTTTCATATTGGATAAATCAATGTTGTATGTTCTTTGCTAATAATTGAAAAGAAAATCATCAGATAATTACTAATAAACAAACGTATAAAAGAATGGAATTTATAAGCATAACTAAGAAAACAGGTTTCTGATTTCGATCGCTTCGATAACAATTTGGACAGTTTTGATCTAGGCTGCCAAAAAAGCAGATGTAAGAAATACAGGGTGCGATCGGTAAATTGTCGCCATTTTATATTTTTAATTTCGCGCATGCGCGTTGTTTGTTTTGATTTTGTCGATTGCACAGTAAAGTAAGGTCAGTTAGGTACCGTGTGGGAGAAAAAGGGCCCCATCACGCAATTCATTCCGCCAGAAATTTAGAAACAGCATGCTGTACAATACGAACATTCCAGAATATTTGAATGTCAATCTAAGGACAGTGCAGAAGATTCGGAAAGAGTTGGATGAGTCTAATGGAGATTACGAAGGTGTTCGGAGGGATCACTAGTGATGGCGGCGCCATGCCTCCATTCATCTTACCACAGGGCCTCAAACTCAACAAGGAGGCCTACATCAAGTGCCCTGAGGAGGTAGCGCTGCTCTGTGACAAGAGAATAGCCTCGGCAATTAGTTGGAGTTTCGTCTCCAGCTGTGAAGTTCGAACTCTCTGTCTTCGGGCAGAGAGGAACTCAGACGGGGCTCTGCCGAAGAGCAGAGTCTCGTCTGTGATGGTAGACAGCTACTCGACCCCGTGTATACAGAGCATAATCCATGTTGTTCAAGTCCTGTCTACAAAGCTCACACAACCACTGTGTTGGCGATCTCAAATATAATATATTCTTAGTTCTAAAACACTATTTATATTTACTGACAAAATAGCCTTGGTGTCTATTCAACTCGGGTCAGCAAAATAGCCTTGGTGCCTACACTACCAGGACCGGCAAAATAGCCTATTCTTATTTATATTTATAAATGTATGGAGACATAACAGTCTCTGCAAATCCAGAACTATTTACATTTACCAGCAAAATAGCCTTGGTGTCTATTCTACCAGGATCGGCAAAATAGCCTTGATGTCTATTATACTAGGATCAGCAAAATAGCCTATTCATATTTATATTTATAAATGTATGAAAGCATAACCGTTTCTGCAAATCCAGAACTATTTATATTTACCGGCAAAATAGCCTTGGCGTTTATTCTACCAGGATCAGCAAAATAGTCTTTGTATCTATTCTACCGGGACCAGTAA
Source organism: Acanthosepion pharaonis (assembly GCA_903632075.3). NCBI lineage: Eukaryota > Metazoa > Mollusca > Cephalopoda > Sepiida > Sepiidae > Acanthosepion > Acanthosepion pharaonis. The sequence goes on from CAHIKZ030000609.1 coordinate 1,382,267, forward strand.
AATAGCTTTGGTGCCTATTCTACTAGAACCAGCAAAATAGCCTATTTGTATTTATATTTACAAATGTATGAAGAACTTTCTGAATCCATCACAACTATGATCATTATAGACAAACATTTACATAGCCTTGGTATCTATGTTACTGGGACTGGCAAAATAACCTATTCGATAAAAAAGGACATAAACAATATCAAATACAAAACATCATTAGCGAAGCATTAAAACATCTTACCTTTTTCTTCTCTTTTTGATTTCATTTGATATGATGAATTATTAATTGTTTATGTTGATCATTCTAGCAGATGCATATTCTACAGGAACGAATAATGATTCTTTAAGCAGAGAAAAAATGATACACTTTCCATGGAATAATCTTATAGCTGTCGGCTAGAAAGAAAAAGAAAACAATGTCTTTTTACTAGATGAAGCTCATGGTAATACCATATGTTAAATCCGTTTAGTTTTGCAAGGTGTGCTGCGGTCCTGAGGTCTCAAAAATGAAACGTCACTTTATTAAAAGATTCGAAATATCAGAATAATAATACATATGGCCGATGATTATCTCTGTGTGCCTGTATGTTTTTTTTTGTGTGTATATATAAAATAGTTCTTTTTGTCTGCGTATAAAGATCGATACACGAGACAGACTGACGTCAAAGATGCTGGTTAATTCTTATATCAAGTACATGGAAAGATTTACAGCAGTAAACGACCGGAAACGTTTTAAATGCCACCCAGAGATTTGTGCTTGCATCAAGAGACGACAACTTATCAATGTGACAAGTTGAAGAAGGGATACATTAATAAAAGAGCCAAGGACTCTTATCCATATCGGCCTTCCTTACTAATCAATAAGGTAATGCGTAATAAATTGTAGGTGTGAAAAGAGAAAAATGTATGTTTGAGCGCGCATGCGTATTTTTTTTTATATTCGCATGCGCGCTTAAACATACATTTTTCATATTCCTTCTCTCTCTAACTTTGATGTGACTATTTCTGAAGGTTTAATGATGCTTATGTATCGTGAAAGTATCCACAAGTGTGTATCGATGAAAAAAAAAGAGAAATATAAATATTTATTTAGTATTCCTTCATTATGTAATATTTTACACAAGTTCAGTTATTTAGCCTTGACCTCCCAAAAACTGTCTGAAGCGCGTCGTTTGAATCGGAGATATCAAGAAATGTTCTAACTTTTAACTACGATAGAAAGTTTCTCATATGTTACCCTGATGCATGCAAAAGTATATACACCTTTGTGTAAATTAATTGAAACAACCGCTTTAGTTTCCTTTCTTTCACCATACTGTCAGTTTTAGACCCACTGGAGTGACAGGGTGTAATCGATTTCTATTTTTTCCTCAGATTGGGTCATTTGCAGTGGTGTGCAGTAATATGAATCTATTTTCGGTGTGGATGTTGAAATTTGTTTGGCCTTGAATAATACTGCGTTATTCGTGATTGCATCAGATTTTCATCACGCCAAGACACTATTGTTTTGACTGTCGATTAGTTGTCTTATGCACATTGTCCGTGATGGACGTTACGCCAAGAAAAGTGTACGAAAATTGTAACGCTGTACAAACACACTGGCAAGCCTTACCAGTAAGCAATCAATCTACTATAGACTGATCCAGAAACGCTCTTGATTAAAATGCAATCGAGAATCAGTATCTGTCTATATTTCTGAGATGAGGTATCATTACATTATTTACATTATTCGGACTGTAATCCTCATCTTTGTCACCATATTTATTACAATGTTTCGGCCGTTGTACGCTCCGGCCTTCTTCAGGTGGTTGGAATGTCGAACTGAACCCTTTATTTCCCTCGCTGGAGTACCCCGTTTTTGTTCCACGTGTTATGTGTAATGTATGTCAGTTATCAGTTATCTCCTGTTAATTCCCCTCTCCAAGTTCTCCACCGCCTTAACCAGGTATTGAAATCACACTCTTTGGGTCCCGTCATTGGATCTAACTAATGCTATGTGTCCTTGATAACTGGTAACTGACATCCATTAAACATGGCACATGGAACTAGAACAATCTACCCCAGTGAGCGAAATAAAGGGTTCAGTTCGACATTCCAACCACCTGAATAACGCCGGAGCGTACAACGGCCGAAACGTTGTAATAAATATGGCGACAAAGATGAGGACAATAGTCCGAATAATGTAAATAGTGTACATAATACCTCATCTCCGAAATATAGACAGATACTGAAAGGCCGAAACGTTGTAATAAATATGGCGACAAAGATGATGACAATAGTCCGAATAATGTAAATAGTGTACATAATACCTCATCTCAGAAATATAGATAGATACTGAAAGGCCGAAACGTTGTAATAAATATGGCGACAAAGATGAGGACAATAGTCTGAATAATGTAAATAGTGTACATAATACCTCATCTCAGAGATATAGACAGATACTGAAGGGCCGAAACATTGTAATAAATATGGCGACAAAGATGAGGACAATAGTCTGAATAATGTAAATAGTGTACATAATACCTCATCTCAGAGATATAGACAGATACTGAAAGGCCGAAACGTTGTAATAAATATGGCGACAAAGATGATGACAATAGTCCGAATAATGTAAATAATCGAGAATCAATTTCGTGGAATGGACATACGAAGTAGTGACATGTACACTGGATCATGTTTCATTGGAAAAACGAGAAAAAAAAGTAAATAATAACGGAATTATTCGTTTTGTTTCATTTAATTTGCACAAGAGTCTATGTGTAGGTGTATTTATATAGCTTATTGTCTGCATGGATGTATACGCTTGTGCACGCATACAAACACACACACACACACATATATATACAGAGCATTTCAAAACATTACAACATTGTATATCTTAATAACTATTGAGGATATCAAATCACAATTTATATTTCCTGAAAGATAATATTTCCACGTTTCTGTACAGGTTTTTACAGGTGTTCAATGTGAGCGTCACGGATTACACAACACACATCCAAATGATAATTCAAATCTTGCCAAACTCAACCAAGCATAGCATTGTTGATGCTTGTCAGCTTCAATTATTCATGTCTTCAGATCACTCGAATCTCTGAGGAGGAGAGATAGGTACACGAGGTCTTTCACATACCCGCAGAGGAAGAAGAAGTCATATGGTGTGAGATCTGGAGAGGAGACCTAGGCAGCCATGGCAGAAATGCACAATCAGTCTGTCCGGAAAGCCTGACCAATCTGTCAGGCACAGTGGTGTTCAAAAATTAAATCTAATTAATTAAATTAAAATTAAATTCAGAGAAGAAAAATTTGACACTTTTAGATTTTAAATGGTACCAAATCAATCACGCTACCATTTGTAGTTCCTGATATAAGAGTTCTTAGAATATGACATAGACTTTTCAAATACCTTGCATATTGACCAGGAGTAGTGTTTTATCCCTTGTTTCCTGTATAGGAATGGGTTTCCTTTTCCTTCTCAAGTTTATATCAACTCTATACTTCTAACGTTTCCGCTATAATTTTATTTATTTATAGTTTCCATCAATAGGAGTAGATAGGCTCATCTATCGTCCGGTCGACACACCTCCCAGGTTTTCTGAACAGGAGTAGAGGTTTATTCCACGTTTTCTGTTTAGGATTGTGTTTCCAGTTCCTTTTAAGGTCTTCTCATTCTCTTTCAACCCCTAGTAACCTATTGCGTCTTAGTGGTATTATCGCCTTCCTTGGAGAGATGAAGTGCCATACGTGATACGTGAGTGATTATGTCTCTTTTGATTCATGGCTGACTATGCCTAAGGTTTCCTCTCTACAGGTCAATGTTAGTCTTCTGCGGTAGACTGGTTGCCAACCAAGGTTATAGAACACAGACTGTCCTGCTATCCAGTCTATAGTTGGGGGGATAAGAGATGAATAAATCAAGGTAGCGTGATTGGCTGGTCTCCTCATATATATATATATATATATATATATATATATATATATATATATATATATATATATCGGGAAATACATCTTTTGATGATTTGACCCATCATCAGCTAAAGTTCATTACTGGTCGGATATCGACTTGTGTGCCATCTGCCAGCTACAACTTCACCATTTTTAATAACACACTGCGACTCTTCTTGGCAATTTATAGTCCAATCGCGGATAACTTCCGGTTTATCAGCAATCTACGCTCTTTCATAAAAATGGAGGCAAAGGCTATAACGGCTTCGATCTGGTAAGGAATATGGCGACGCGCTTGGTTTGTAGTGGTAAGGGATGATCTTTATTTCCCCTCACTAAGATATTCACAGCATCACACGCATAGCACCGATTCTACTCACTCTTATCTTATTTCCACATATGTTACCCCATTCATTTAACAAAATGAAAAATGTACCCTCCCCATGTGTCCATTGTGTATATATGAAAAACAAATCGTAATCTTAAGGGCAAAAAGATGCTAGAAACACACCTCACCCGTAGGTAACAATGGTTCTTCGAGGTAGCTTAATTGTGTCCCTTAGTCAAGGCTCCATTGTCGAGAGCTGCTATAAGTCATATCCAGACCCTCTTTCAAGTTCCCTCGAAATATACACTGTAGCGAGCATAAAGATCAGAACGATTTTAAGAAAAAGTCTAAATGTGAAATAACTTTTTATTTTAAAGCTTCATAGAACATTTTATCAAGGAAAAATAAGGATATAAAGGTAAATTATATAATTCCAAAATATAAAGCTCAATAAACTTATTTTGATAAAGTTATAAGAATAATTATATAACAATCGATAAAAATAGATTTTTGGAATTAGAATAGTCTTCCCCAGTGAGCGAAATAAAGGGTTCCGTTAGACATTCCAACTACCTGAAGAAGGCCGGAGTGTACAACGGCCGAAATGTTGTAATAAATATGGCGACAAAGATGAGGACAATAGTCCGAATAATGTAAATAGTGTACATATGCCTCATCTCAGCAATATAGACAGATCTTTGAATTGAATTTTTTTTTTACAACGAGGTTCACCCTTTACAAAGCCCGTGGTGCGCTTGAGGTAGAGGATTATGTTTTGTTTCGAAATAATGTCCGAATAATGTAAATAGAGAGTCGACGATATTATTCATTAGAATTGCCAGTTCAAGGAAGACATTTGGGTCACTAATACACAAAAAGAGAATGTTTAACATCGAAAAACAAGAAAAACGAATTCCTTTTAATAATATGTGTAAATATCTACTCTTTGTCTGATGAAGCTTTCGAGACCAGAAATAAGTGTAGCAAAATTATGGAAAATAAAGCATATATTTTTTTAAAAATCCACATTACAACCAAAAATGGTGTTGATTCTGGAACCTTTCTTTCTTACCTGATACTTTCATAATCTGTTACAACCAAGAACTAAATGCCAAGGGACGTAACTTCTACAGCTGTAATTTACAAATTATCTCCCCTGTGAGTCATTGTACTATTTGTATCCTGCTAGATTTAATCATCTTACTCATGTCCCATCTTATATGTTAAATCTGCAAATATTTTATCGACTAAATGTAACAAATATTATGGGACAGATACAATCACTGTCCAAAAATAGGTTCAACATTGACATAACACAATTCATATACATTCTTATAACAATTATTATGGGACAGATACTATCTCTCTTCTAGAGTAAAACTGCATTTACATAAATATTTCACCCACTACCACAATTACAAACCATCGCATTTGGCCACTAAATTCGTGATGTATTTCAGAGTCAGCTGTAATTTTCACTAATTCACCATTGATAGCAAGTCTACTAAAAATCATATGACTATCCATTTGTAAGTTAGAAAGCTTTTGTTTGGTTTGACGGTATGTCAACCTCAATAGGTTATTTAATGCCGACAAGATTTTTATTGCTGGTAATATATTTTTTAAAATTGTATGGTTGGTAATATTTTTTATTCCAAAAACGTACTGCTGGTAATATTTTTTTCATAAATGTATTGCTGGTATTTTTTTTTTTCAAAAATGTATTACTGATAAAAAAATTTCAAAAAAAAGTATTGCTGGTATTAAAACCTATTTTTATACTTGCATAGAGTTTTCACCCATTGGTGGGATAACTATTTGCCCATAGCTGGGACCCTAACAGGTGCTACCACCCCTGGTCAAAGTGAACCTGGGAATACCAGCAATTAAGAGGTGGTTCCACGCTCCTCAAAACCTCCTGATCAGAGGCCTTGCTGTCGGATGTAGTTTATCGTCTTACCCAGGACACGAATGTAGTTTATTGTCATACCAAGGACCGTAGAAATTCTTGTGCCATGATGTCGTTTGTAAATGTTTAACTCTTGGTTACTATTTTCTTTTTTTAATTCATTTTGTTTTTCTTTTGTTGTTTTTCTCTCCTGTGTCTAACTTATCAATCATTCCATGTCGTTCTTTTCTCTTCTCCATTGCTACTTAATTATCTAACTTTTTTTTTTCAGCCTCACCCCCATCTCAAATATGCATAGCCGCTTTTATTTATCAATGATGAAAAATTAAGTGTTACCACCCCGATTTTTTAGTTGGTAGTAGTCATCAGGAGGGTTTAGAAAATATGATACTCACAGGGCGAATAGAGGAAAAGAGAGACAAGGTAAAGCAACGCGTGACCTAACTAGCGGGCTTAAACATGTAGATGGCAGAACATGGCCTAGCAAAGGGACAAAACTTATTAAGAGCTACAAGGGATAGGAAGAAGTGGAGGGTCATGATCGCCTACGTCCTGAAGGGGTACGGAACATAAAAAGAAAAAAAAAGAAGCAATCTACTCATAGATGAAGAAGAGACTCGAGGTGGCGAAGGTATCGTTCTACAGAAGGATGCTAAGGATACCATGGACCGAGCGTGTTGAGCAAGGATGAGGTTTTGAAGAGGATGCAAACAAGAGGGAAGCTTATACTTAACATCAGGAAGAGGCAGATGAAATTTCTGGGACACTTAATGAGAAAGGAGAGCTTGGAGAATTTGATACTCAGAGGGCGGATAGAGGGAAAATGAGACAAGGAAAAGCAACGCATGACATACCTGGCGGGCTTAAGCAAGTGGATGACAGAACGTGGTCTGGGGGAAGTAGCAAAGGGACAAAACCTATTGAGAGCTACAAGTGATAGGAGGAAGTGGAGGATCATGATCGCCTACGTCCTGAAGGGACACAGAACATAAATAAAGAAGGAAGCATTAGAACTTAACATGAATTCTTTTGCAGGTTAATAGGAGTAGATAGTCTCACCTATCGCCCGGTCTGGACTTGTCTATTGAACAGGAGGGGTTAATCCCTTGTTCCTGTTCAAGATATCGTTTATCGGTTCTCATTCTTTTTCTTACCACGGCCATATTGCTTTAACTATTTTAACTTTTTACTGATCAGACTAACCAGTGACTGTGACTTTCCATTATGAGGGTACCCGATTGTTAGTTTATTGGCTGCTACTTCCAAAAGATTCGAACTCTTTGGTACCGTTGGGAGAGGCTGCTCTGATCAACATTCGCATATCAAAATATCTGTAGCGCCATGTCGCGCATGGGTAGGTGTGTCTGCATGTATTTATGGTGGGTAACCCTGGGGCCACATTATGCTCTGATCTCAGCCACGCACTGCCTGATTTGTAGTACCGTTGACAAAAATAGTGACAATTATGGTGACCTTTTTCCTTTCTCCTCCAAACATATCTCGTGAAAATCACAACAAAAAGAAATAAAACTAAAAAAAACTGCTTACCCCCTCAATCTTTCTTTCTCTAATATTCGTGATATTTATTCTAACTTTTGCAGTATAGAATCTTTCCTCCTGGAATGGTCGCCAGATATCTTTGCCCTTTGTGAAACCAAACTGAAACATTCTAAAGGTACTAATGTGTCCGGTATACAGACATTAATTTTTTTCCATTGCCCAAACTCTCATTCAAACCGTGGACGTGCCTACGTCGAAAGTACTCAGAATCAAAGAAATATGTATCAACACCACGATTTTCTCTCGTCCTTCAATAACGACACCGAAAAGCTTATCCGTGAATATGAAAGGATCCAAATAAAAATAAGTAGACAGAACATGTCTAAATTATTCAACGAAATATGTCTCAATAAAAGCATCCTGCCAAAATACACACACGCACACACACACATAAATATATATATATATATATATATATATATATATATATATATATATATATATATGTTTCATTGAATAATATATATATATATTGTGTTTACTTATTTTTATACTAGTCCTTTACAGTTATCTAATCAATTTTTTGATATTAAGATGAAATCGATCAAGGAAGACGTCTTTTAAACCCAAGTACTTTTGATCTTTTCTAAGATCATCTTCATGGGTAAATTACAACTGATTAGACAAGTAGAAAAGATCAGTATAAAAATAATTAGACACCATATGTTTGAATATATATATGTTTGAATATATGTTTGTGTATATATATATATATATATATATATATATATATGTATATATATATGAATAAAAACGAAAAGGAAAACTTTTTTAGCGATGCGTTTCGCTCTCTCATGGACTTTATCAAGACAAATGTAATGACTTATAAACAGGAGTAATTTTTTAATCATTTCATCCCAAACAAGGCAACAAAGCCACTAAGATGCAGGGGAAATCTGGGCGTTAAAGAATATGAAAAGTAAAACAATATTAATGGCAGAGAACAATAAAAGAAAAAGAGTTAAGAAAGCAGTAGATAACGATTGACATTGCATTTAAATTTCTGAAGATCAGTGTTGACTTGTAAGCAAGAAGCTGGACCAGGCCTCCACAAGGGAGAAGTGCAAGCGGGGAAATTGTTAACTCAATATAGAACTTACGATTATATCTAGCTATTTCAAATGCAAAATGAGGAAACCTTGCCGCCCCTCTAGCATTGCACTTAAGTTCGTAAAGTCGAGGTACCAAAGAGTAAAAATATCATTAGGATTTATAAACAAATGTACAGATATCATATCGTTAGGTTTTTAACATTTTTAAATTTAAAAATGTTCTCAAATATACTTCAGACTGTGAAAGTGATGTAATTTAATGCCTAATAAACAAAAGGGATTTTGACAAAATACGATAGCTACACTCTCAATAACTTTCCGTTAAATTATTCTTTAGTTCTAGTTGAACTGATTTCTATATATGATTTAATAATTTGCTGATTCCTACTGATTAGCCCATAGCTGGAGGGAGAAGAGGTGGATTCATACTTTTTCTCTAGGGTATTTGCAACAAACCCGATTTAAATTTGAACTCGACTCTGTTTTTTGTCACTTCTGAACGTTATTCATTAAACCACCCGCACACCCGAGCTTACGAACCCTGGTATTCCAAAATGGTATTTAATCACCAAAGAGAACCTTTTTCTGCTTTCCATAAGCACGGCCGATGCTAACCACCATGAGATAAGCACGGCCGATGCTAACCACCATGAGATAAGCATGGCCGATGCTAACCACCAGGAGAGCAACTCTTTGCGCCTTCTTGGACACACGTTTTCCTCAGACATGAAGAGGAATGTTTATATTGAATCATCAGCTAGGTCTTCTGCTAGGAAAGTCGGTTTATTGTGTAAAGCCAAACAATTTGTCACGTCAGAATCCATCTTGCACATTCATAAATCGGCCATTTGTCCGCGAATTGAATATTACTGCCATTTCTGGTCTGGTGCCTCTGCTATATATTTCGAGATTTTTGACAAAGTCTGTCATCCTGACGTGGCATCTCGGCTTCATTCGCAACCATGATGTATATTTATTTTTTTGTATTTGTATTGATGCGGCATTCACCCTGGGCGGATTGAGCCGGCTTCTTCCTGTTATGAGAAGAAGATTCTTGGGATAAATTACAGAAGTAGGGTACCCAGGCCTACTCGGATAACGTTCTTGCTTGCCGCGAGGTTCCCACAGACGCAGAGACAGGAACGACCAGAAGCCGCCGGTTACCGATGCAGACGCTCCTTGGATTTTCACCAGAGCCCTTATTAGCCGGCGTGTGTGTCAGACCTGTCCGCCTTGGGTGGCCCTACCAGGAACGAAGTTCCGGGCGGCATAGCTCTGACACTACCGTTTACACCCCCCCGACTGTGAGGTAAGGGTTGGACTTTGGGGATTACAGTACCAGGTGTTCCCAAGCGGTCCCCATCTAAGTACTGACCTGGCTCTACGATGCTTAACTTCGGTGATCGAACGAGAACCGGTGTTTTCAGCGTGATTTGACCGTAAGCTTGCAGCCATGATGTGGCTTCTCTCTGTCTTTTCTATAAACATTTTGATGTCAATTGTTTTGATGAGCTTTCCTTCTTAGTACCTCGACTGCAGGGATTGTAGGCGTACTACAAGATTGACAACTAAGTCTCGTCGCTTTACTGTTGAACTAACTATATGTAACCCTAAGTTCTCATTTCTTTTCTCACAATTCTTGACTGTGGAAATCTCTTCCGGTTTCTTGCTTACTTGCCAACTACAATCTACAAAAAATTAAATCTAACACTAATCACCATCTTTTGCCTTCCTAAGAACAAGCTTCCATTTTTTTTCTCTATCTCTCTTTCTGAATTCTGTTCTTATATTTTCTATTCTTCTCACTAAAATATTCATATTCTCTTTTGCTTCCAGTAACTTCTTGCGTATTTGTAGCATTAACGCCTTGCTTGGGGTGAAATCATTAAAAAAAAATGTTGCATGACTACAAAGAGGTTCAACCACAGCTTCGATCTAAAGAATGCAACACACGAAATAATGATTATTTGAGAAAAAAGATTTGAAATGGGCCCGGGACTGAAATCAGAAAATTAACGAATAGAAAATGGCTATGTAAACATCGTTTTTTTTTTAATTTATTTATTTATTTATTTTTTAAATAAATGATAAATGAATTTTCATCAGAACGAAATAATTCAATCTTGTTATCTTGATTTTCGTGAAACGTTATATTATAATGACAAGTAACATAAAGTCGGTTGGAGTTTGTATTTTATTGCTGGACGCTCTCGTCCGTTAAAAGATCGATTCAAATGTCGGAAAAGGTCAGCTTAAAAAGGTAAAAACAATAAAAAAAAATACTTCTTTAGAAAAAGGATCTCTCAGGCTTTGCTACGTCGACATTTGTTCAATATCGCAAGTTACTTCGTTTTCTATGTGCCTGCAGGACGTTGGCGATAATGGCTCTCCACAATTTGTAGCTTTCAGCAAATTTTGACTTTTTGTTATCTCTCCTAAACCTTGCTCCGCCATTCATTTCCTCTAGGTTGTTTTACTCTTTCCTTCTATCTATCCTGTGAGTATCAAATTTTCCAAGCCATCTTTCCTCGCTATGTGAGAAATTTCATCTATCTCTTTCTGATGTTAAATATAAGTGTATTTTTTGTTGCCATTTTCTCTAAAATTTCGTCGATGCTCACGTGTTCGGTCCATGATATTCTCAGGAAACTTCTACAGAACGATATTTCTGTTTCTTTAAGTTTCTTTTGCATCTGTGAAGAGATTGTCCAGCATCTACTGCCATATAACAGGACTGATATGGCATAACAGTTAAGTACACTTCTTTTTTTTCCTGCTTTTTAATACTTTGCATTAGCTTTTGGAAGGTATTTTTCGCTTTTATCTCAAAAGCCAAAGCATTAACATAAAAACGTGTCATGCATAGTAAAGAATAAATCTATTCAATAAAATCTAGATTTGCCTCAACCACTACCTCCAGACGACTTTCGAATCTTCTGCAACTCTTTTGGGCGATCTCCTTGTTTAAGTTGCTGAATACTGACATAATCTTTACAGTTAATTTACAAGGAGTTTTGTTGGTCTCTCGCTCAACTGCGTCCACACATAATACTCAAGATGGTTGCAGTCTGGGGAGTTAGGTAGCCAAATGTAAGGGGTGATGTGGTCGCAGAAATTGTCTGCTTGTGTGACATGGTGCAGAGTCCTGTCGCCAGATATAGGGTCTTCCAGCCATCCTCTTGCGCCAGGACAGCATCACAACCTCAAGGTACAAGGTAGTTGTCCATGTTGAGTCTGAAGCCCACAGCAACAAATTCTGGAGTTCTTTTCTTATAAGAACGATCAGAGTGAGTTTTCCGAGCTACCATACCTTCGTAATCACCATTAAACTCATCCAACTCTTTCCGAATCTTTTGTACTGTCCTCAGATTGACACCCAAAAATTCTAAAATGTTTATATTGGAGCTTCCGGCGCGAATGTCAGGCAGTATAGCGTACCGTTTCCAAATTTATGGCGGAGGGAATTGCGTCATGGTGCTCCTTTTCTCACACACGGTGCTCAGCTGACCCTACTATAATGTGCAGTCGACAAAATGAAAAGCAAACAACGCATGCGTGAAACTTCTCCTACATTTAGTGTTTTTCTTTATAAGCAGGCATCCATGGTTTCGGATGGGTCAACAGTAGTTGGTATCTAATCCCTGTTGCAGGCGCCTGTTCGGGAACATCTGTTTCTCTTCAGTACGCACAGAGCCGACCCATCGTTCATACAGCAGACATTAGTTATAGATTCATGGGGAGAGCGAACTACATGGAATGATCAGCAAATGAACAACGTCAGTAGCTCAAACCATCTCTGCCACGATGACTTATGACTTCGTGGTAGCACAACCATCAAGAGAACAGTTTCGTTTACCAATTTTCACTGACTTGGTTCAAAATTTCCCAATAGTGTCGCAAGTTCGTCTCCCCCAATCTGATCTCATCAAGAATTCACCTCCTTGACAATTCGAACCCGTAATCTCATGTTCGGAACACTAACGTTGATAAAAAGTTGATTTAAACAAAACATTTCTCTGTGTTAAAATGTATGCTTCATACATTTTAACACAGGAAATCGTTTTTGTTGCAAAATATCCCAGTAATTAATCCGAGACTTTAAGGTGAGCTGTTAATATTAAATCAACTTTTTATCAACGTTAGTGTTCCGAACATGAGGTTGCAAGAATATGCACGTCACACGGGCAGAAAACGATGAAATTCATTTTTAAATTAGTTTTGTGCATATTTTCGTTTTCATCACCGTGTATACTCGTGTATAAGTAGACTTTATGTATAGTCCAACCTCCGAGCTTTTAGGCATGATTTTTAACTCTTTCAGAAAAAAATCACTTGTGTATATTTCAATCGATCACCGAAAAATACATGATTTTTGACCTCTTCAAAAACAAAAAAAATAGCTGTGTATAGTGCAACCGCCTAATTTTTGTATTAAAAAAAAACATCATAAAACGCGTACTATACACGAGTTATAAAGTTTAACACTTTAAGATTATAAAAATAAAGAGGAATAAAGCAAATATTACGTTCGTAAACTTGTTGACAGTATGATACTACTTAAAGCATTCCATACACAATGCATTCTTTGCACTAAACCGTCAACATCTTCAAGTATGACTGCAAACATAACACCATCTTTGTCTATTATTCCAGTTTGATTAGCAGATAAATATTTCATAAAATGACGTAATTATGAATTCTAGTAAACAACAACTTCATGAACACTAGATTTGCCAATTAGTCATTTAGATTCAAATTATGAATGAATGATTCCTTATATTAAATCAATTGATGATATAAAACGTCATTTATGGTGGCGGCCATTTAAAGCTTAAACAAAGAAAATTAGAATCATTTAATCAATTTTTAACTCTACATTAATTCGCAAGGTCGTTTATGTTCTTCAAATTTGAAAATTGAACACATAGTCGCAACAAAAAAGCGGTTACTTTTCAGCAGTTTATATTCTTGTTCAAAAAATAAAACCCAACAGCGTTCATTGAATAATCTTCGTTTTTTATGCGATGAGCGGTGATACAAACACCCGATTATTTTACTTGTGTACACAGAGTGAGAAAATAACGGAAGTGAAAGTGACTGAACAAAAACGAACCAATGAGCATGCTGAGTTGTTCGACGAACCAATGGGCGCCAAGAAAGACAATGGCGCCTTCAAAGTCTTCCTGACATTTCAAACACAATTTTAACTTAACAAAGAAATTGTAAGTTCCTAGACCACCAATTTATGTCTGGATTTAATTTCGGAGATCATGTTTACGAGGCCAGGCACAACACTCAGCACTAGTCACCACCCCCGCCCGCAGCCGGCTGACCCACACCCAACATGTCAATTCCGGCTCCCCACATCTCACTGCCAAAAATCAAAATGCGCCCCAGTATCGGTGCTGATGCAGGCAGCGACATGTTTGACACTGAGGTCACATTGGATTGGCTGTTTACAATGGATGTAATAGAGATATAATGTAAACATGGCTGAAAGGAACACGCTAGCGCATGCGCAGGCACACAAGCAAACAAACGCACATACTTGCGTATATATATATATATATATATATATATATATATATATATACAGAGAGAGAGAAAGAGAGACCGGGATAGATAGATAGATAGATAGATAGATAGATAGATAGATAGATAGATAGATAGATAGATATCGCACATTTAGTGCCGGTATTAATAAAATAGTGCTCGATGTAGAAGAACATAGCTATAAATTATATATAAATAATAAATATATATTTATTATCACCGTGAAGTAAATTATGTATATTATTATTATTATTAATATATATATATATATACTTTCAGCAGTTATAACTATTAAAAAGCCACAAAAATATTTCAATATATACAAACTAAGTAAAAACGGCAGCTTGCACGCTTTACATTAAATAAATGTAATTCTCACAAGTCATCATACACGTGCATGCGCAATCACACTCCCTTTTACTCTATATATATTGAATTTCTCTCTCTTTTTCTCTCTCTCTCTCTCTCTCTCTCTTTCCCTCTCTTTCCCTCTCTTTCTTTCTCTTTTATATATTTCCTGTTTGAACATTAGTGATTATCTGAGAGTGTGGAAGATTTGTCGCATCCAATTGTCGCACGCCGGTAACGTCAAAAGGTTCTGGCAACAGCAACATTTGTAAAAAACGTTTGTAAATGAAAGAGATCTTGACTTTACCCAAGGACCTTAACATGAAATAACGAGCCAAATTCAATAGGAGCCCACCAACTGTTTTTTTTATTTTTTTTTTTTTATCGACAGGCTATTTGTGCAGCACAAGCAAAAATAAATATACGTCAAAATACTGGTGAATATATATATATATATATATATATATATATATATATATATATATATATATATATAATCGACTCTCCTGTCGAGATTCGACGTATGAGGGTCAAGCAGATCAGTT
>CAHIKZ030000609.1:1400000-1730000 GCA_903632075.3 Acanthosepion pharaonis
GAAGTTTTGTTGAAATCGGTTGAAAAATATAGGAAATCCGATCCAATATATAAACGTACAGACACACACACACACACACAATCTGCGTTTTATAATAAGTAAGATATATATATATATATATATATATATATATATATATATATATATATATATATATATATGAAATCAGCCGATTAGGTTACCTTGGTTACAACGTTTCGGGGATTTCCATCATTTGATTTCCTAATACTTTGTTTTTTTTTTTAAATAAAAATTTTATGAACGAGATATTAAAAAAGAATGAATAAGCCTAGAACGTGAGGTGTGCTAGAAAGTGAGGAGAATAAAGAGGAGAAGGAGAAGGAGGAGAAAATCAATTGCATTGGAGATGTATCGGTGAGGGAATAAATGAAATATGCATACGTTCTTTTTATCCCACTTTAAATGAACCCAAAAGGATATATTTCCAATGCACTTGATTTTCCCCTCCTCCAAATCCTCCTCCACCATCTCCTCCTCCTCCTCACCTTCTACTCCTCCTCACCTTCTACTCCTCCTCACCTTCTACTCCACCTCACGTCGTGCGCTTAATTTTTTTTTCTTTTAAATAGAGCATTCATAAATTTTTATTTTTCAAAAAGTAAAGCTTTAGGCAATCAATTGACCAAAATCGCCTCAAGATGTCGAAAGGTTGAAGCCAAGATGGCGGAAGCGGCTGATCTTCTAATTTTCTATACTTAAAGGCTCTATATGTTTTTTTGTTGTTGTTTTTCTCCCCCCTTTTTATATGTGTATAGAGCACTTTTCAGCGTCTGGTTAGTCCATTTCATAATATATGATGTCATTTGTTTACGTTAAGTTACGCTCGAAGCAGATGTGATCGCTCGAGTAAAATCATGAGAAATTTGTTGTTTAAAAACAATAATTTGAATTTACTAACCAGACCCTTCCTCTGTAACTAAATAGTATAGCACATCAGGCTATATGGTGGTTCCGTATAGGACACAGGTTCGATTCCTTTTGAAGGACACATATTTTGTATGAAATTTCTCGGACATTCAGACCAGTAAATATAGTTAATGTTGTTTATTATAAACAGAGCATTTTCTTAAATAAATGTATCTATGAAAATAACGTATAAAACATAGTATATATATATATATATATATATATATATATATATATAAACATTGATGTAAACATAAATGTATCTATGAAGATAATGTATAACGTATATATATATATATATATATATATATATATACATTGAGGTAAACATTGAAAGGCGACAGTCTTTTTCATGCCTGATCGCAATCTTCAGATGGTCGGAATTTAATGCCTGTCCATACTGCTTATATTTAGACACGCTCTCTAGCTCTGATATTGGGCACTTTTACCCATAAATATAACACACCGTTATATTTTTAATTGCGAAGAACCTGGAAAAAGCTTTCTAAAGAATA
Source organism: Acanthosepion pharaonis (assembly GCA_903632075.3). Classification (NCBI taxonomy): domain Eukaryota; kingdom Metazoa; phylum Mollusca; class Cephalopoda; order Sepiida; family Sepiidae; genus Acanthosepion; species Acanthosepion pharaonis. The sequence goes on from CAHIKZ030000609.1 coordinate 1,401,443, forward strand.
CCAGGATGTAGCCAACAGAATGTTGCCTACCACACGGACAACACATTCTTCTTGGTAATCACTTAGGCTATCAAAAGTTCAGAGTGGTTTTCCATAATCGAAATTATAAAAATACAATCAATTTAAACTGACAAATCTTGTCAGTTATACCGTCCTGGGTAAGACGATAAACTATGTCCAGCAGCAAGGCCTCTGATCAGGAGGTGTTGAGGAGCGTGGAACTACCTCTTAATTGCTGGTGTTCCCAGGTCAATCCTGGCCCGAGGTGGTAACACCTGTTAGGGTCCCAGCTAACCCCGAAAGTGAGGTAAAAAGCATTATAAAAGTATAAAAATAGGTTTTAATACCAGAAATACTTTGTAAGAAATTATTACCAGAAATAAATTTGTTGAAGAAAAAAACTATTACCAGCAATACGTTTTTTGAAAAATAAATATTACTGGCAATACATTTTTTAAAATAATATTACTAGGGAAAAAAATTTGTCGGCATTAAATGACTGATTGAGGTTGATATACCGTAAAACAAAACAAACTAAACCAAACTTGTCGTTATATATATATATATATATATATATATATATATATATATATATATATATATATATATGTCTGATTGAATAAATTATAGATATGATGTTCGTTAATTTTAAAATCCGTTCATAATCACGAATAACCTTCCGTGTATTGATGTTAAAGGATGGTAGAAATGTGCTATAGCTGTTTAATTTTCTTTTATTTTCATTTCCCAAGTTAAATAAATTTAAACAGCTATAGTACATTTCTCTCATCCTTTAACATCAATACACGGAACGTTATTCATGAGTATGAACGGATTTTGATAAAAATTAGCAGACATTGTGTTTGTAATTTTGTTATGGTGTGGTTTCACAGTGGAGGCTTGTATTTGTACTAAGTCGGTCCTAAAATAGGTTCAACGTACAAAACGTTAGGAACTTGATATAATAGGCATTGACGCTGAGTAATCTAGTTGCGGTCGCTGATACTTTAGTATCCGACTAACGGTCGTCCGACATCGACTGACTGACCCACTGAGCGACTCTTGTCAGTGGCTCCGACGTTACTCTTACTACTCCTACTTATTATAGGTGGGAGGGTCTATTAACTATAGAATAGGTGTGTTCCTCTATAACAAATTTATTCAATCAGACATGCATAAAAGAGATTTTGCTGCCTAAATACACACACACACACACACACACACATATATATATACATATATATATATATAGTAAAGGTAATAAATCCGTTGGTATATAATCTAAGTGAACCCTAGTAATATAAAACCAATCCACAAAAAGTGCTCAATGTATTTATTATTACAGAGCAAAAATTAATACACAATAAAATCCCAAATCACCTCTTATGGGGAATAAGAATGGGAATGTCCTCATCTTTGTTGCCATATTTATCACGACGTTTCAGCCATTATACGCTCCGGCCTTCTTCAGATGGTTAAAATGCCGAATTTATTTCGCTCACTGGGGTAGACTGTTGAATACCAGGGTTGAACAGCGAGATTGAATAAGACAGACGAATTATATTTTTGACTGTCGAAATAAGCGAAAACCATCAATTGAAAAAATTACGCTCATAATTACTTTCTTTAATATTAATTTTTTTTTCGTTATTATTAATTAGCGCGACAAAGTAAAGTACAACTTCTGAGGAAGTGTTATAATGATTTCTTTCATTTAAATATTGCTTTCTTGAAACCATTGACCATCCCGAAATAATATATATCTAAAACCAGCTCAGCATACGTGTTAGAAGCCTAGAAAGAAAATGGCATCACACATCCCCATTTTACACACAAAAAAAGATAAATATAGACAGTAATAGTGGTGTCAAGGGAATTAAACTTCCTTTTGACACAACGGCTTTTTGCAGGCAAAGTTTAACGAATTTTTTAAACAAATGATTTGTTTTCAAACTTATTTCTTTATAAAATGGTAAATATTAAATATCGCATTTTAATTGGTTCACATCTTTTTATAATCTTGTAAATAAACAATACAGGGGGTGGGGTGGAGAGTCAAAATTCAGTAATAACAGTATCAAGGAAATAACCGTCCTTTTAACACAAAGGCTTTTTCTTGCAATCATGAAGGTTAAACATTACCAAAAATGAATAGTTTCAATGGATCTTAATTAAAAATCTTAAATGTTTTCTATAAATAGATTGGTGTCGGGACTTGAATTCGCGCAAATCTGAAAATTTTATGACATGTCAGCCACTCCAATCTATAGACTGATTCACTCGTATACTCCTGACAACTGTTTTAACAGACGACTTATTTTTCACACACACACACACATATATATATATATATATATAAAAGTGAGCATTGACGTCAACACGCCTGACGATTGCTGTTTCAGCATGAAACAGCCTGTCGCCCTGTGAGTGTTGACTTCAATGCTCACTTTTTATATTTATATTTACATACGCTCTATCTCTGATATTGAGCACTTCATCCCATAAATATAGCACACCTTAAAACTATATTTCTTCACACACACACACACACACACACACACACACACACACACACACACACACACACACACATATATATATATATATATATATATATATATATAAGCTATAATTATAAATTATAATTTTGGAAACTGAAAATTTCATTGAAATATGTTGGAAAATATGCAATTTTTCATCTGAAAACAAGAAAATACGAATTGTAAGCAAAAATGGTCAAGATATGTGGAAAAAAGATGGCGGCAATTTTATACAGACAGCAGAATAATTAGGAAACACACTTTAAAAAGCATATTTTGGGCAAAATTAACGGAGACAATTTTTTTTGGCTATTTTCAAAATTCTATTATCGATAAAGTTGTATATTTTTTTATTTTTATGAAACTTACGGCCATATCACGTTAAAACGACGGTTTCCGTAGGATCCCCGAAGATAAGCTACATCGAGCCTGGTCAATGGCTAGATGAGTAACCGCTTGGGAATACCGCGTGCTGTAAGCTTGTAGGTGCCGGTCGTGTAATAGATAATGGCTCCGAATTGTTAATCGGAAGTCCGAGTTCAAATTCCAGTTGGGTTCGTTATATTCACTTATGTGTAAATAAACCTTGAGAAAGATTTAAATCTACCTCTTCTCCCCATCTCCAACTATGGGTTAATTAGTAGGACTTTTATCAGTAAATCATTATTATCTCCCCCGCCCCAATAAAAATCTTTACAAACTAAACATATTTTCTGGTTTTAAATAAACTGAAATAGGTTGATGAGTCGTAAAGAAACAAATCAGTCAATTGTTTGTGGTATATTTTTTTTCCTTTAATAAAAAATTGAACACCAAAGTTTTGCTGAATAGTCTAACTCCGGTAAAGTGAGGCTATAGGGATTAATTCTGTTGATGGCGAGATCTTACTGTATAGAGATATGTGTAAAATCGAACTGATATTAAGTTTTATGTGTATTAACATACAGTCTTGTTTTTTTGTGCGAATTTTGTTGAGAGGATTAATTCAAATAACATTGTGTTTCTGCCTCTCAGTATATGTTTTCAAGGTGTATATATTCAAGTGAAACTATATGTGATCCCTTTTTCAATATGTCTTTAACGAGTTAATAGATGGCCTCATGTGCCAGGGGAAATTTTTGTTTTTCGCTTTTTCTGACATAATATTTTATATTTTGAAACAACTGAGAAAGCAACAAAAAGAAAATAAATCCTACCTTCTTCCTTACAAAATACGTTCACTCAATGGAGAATGTTTTGGATTGCCCACGTGTCACTTGAAGCAGATACCTAAGTAGCGATTATGAAGAAGAAGGGGACCGCCACTAATAGTTTTTTCAAAGACTCCATTTTGATCGCTTTATTCTCTTACTTGGGTTCCATTTTGACCGAACCTATTTTATCTTCTTAGAATATTACTTGTGCTTTTACTTGGCGATTTAAAGATTTTTTTTTTATTTTGCTAAAACACTGTTTTTGTTTGCTTTCCTAACTATAGTAAGAAACTGCGTGTAGTATTTTTAAGAAATTGTTCCAACTGGATCGAGGCTTACTTCCGGATATTGTGATTATTTCAGTGTGAGTGTCTACGTGGGTGGATGGGTTGTAAAGGTTGACGTTGTTAACATCATGCACGATATTAACTTTGATAGGTTTTCTAATTTTCAAAAGGCCTCACTACCCAGCTGGGTTCTTTCCCTCACTTTCGAATGTTTATGTTCGTGAATTTCTCTGTTCACAATCAATAAAAGAAGGAAGGAAAAGAAAAGAAAAGAAAAAAAAAAAGAAAAGAAAAGAAAAGAAAAGAAAAAGTAATTAAAACCGGGGCCAGTAAATGAGGAAAAATGGGACAGGGGTAGAGATCTTTATAAAACCGTTATGATTAAATAAATAAAGAAAACGATATAGGATATTTGAAAGGAGAAGAAGGAAAGAAAGAAATTGTAAAAACTGGAAAGAAAGAAAGAATGGATTAATGAAAATGTAGAAAAAGAAAGAAAATGTAAAAACTAGAAAAAAGAAAGAAAGAAAAAAAGAAAGAAAATATAAAAAACAAAAAGAAAGAATAAAAATTAGAAAATAAAAAATAAAAATTAGAAAGAAAGAAACTAAATAAAAAGAAATAGAAAGAAACTAAATATAAAGAAAGGACGAAAAAGAAAGAAAGAACGAAAAAGAAAGAAAGAAAGAAAGAAAGAATGAATGAAAGAACGAAAAAGAAAGAAAGAAAGAAGCCGATGTAAAAACTAGAAAGAAAAATTAATGAATAAAAGCTAAAAAATAAAATATGAAAGGAAGAAAGAAATTATGTAATATTTAAACTATGGGATAAAAGCAAAACTACTAAGAAAGACGTTTGAAGAGCTAAAATGAAAACGTAAGAATAAAAGAAAGATAAAATGGGAAAGCTAAATAGAAAGAAAGAAAGAAAGAAAGGAGGAAAGAAAGAAAGAAAGGAGGAAAGAAAGAAAGGAGGGAAGAAAGAAAGGAGGAAAGTAAGTTATGAAAAGATCTAAATATGTGAGAGAAAGTCCCAAATCGTCAGTGTTCCGACAAAATATATCAATGGTGCCATTTTCGCTATTGACGTGGCCACTCATAAATCTGTCCACCGCCGGACATCGTAAACAATTCGGCCATTTTGCTCACAGGTTTACTTTTGCATTCGTTTATATTCTGTAAAGCCGCGTCGGAGAGCAATTTTTATTTTCAATACCAGATAAAGAATCCGAACGGACGCACAGTAAAGAAAGTTTATATGCGTTTCTCTGAGTTGGATACTTAATTTTTTTTAAAGAAAAAGAAAATGAAGATATATGAACACGTCATCAACTCCATGTTACGTAATGATCTCTTAGTTCTTCATAAATTTATGCACTCAAGAGACTTTAAAATCTTGACATCCCTTTAGTCTAACTGAATTTCATGTTTTAGAGGCGAAGCTGAAAAAAGTTTCTGGTTTTGTTTTCTTTTGATTTAATGTCGAACGTGTTGTGCATGTTTCGATCACTCGTTGAAGAGTTGTTTTTTTTTTTCAGATACCGTTTCATCTATGACATTATAGGTCTGACTGGTAGGTGAGCTTCAGCCCCCCCCCCATTCATTTTTTTTACTGGGACTAAACAGAAGATTGACATGGTTTTCTTGGCCTCAGTCTATGACAATGCTATTGAACCGAGCTGTGTCATTTGTCTAAAATTATTATTGCCAATAATTTTTAAAATAAATCAGAAAACTTCATCTTTTCCAAATATGAAAAGACATACACCCTTGTGCAAATTAATTGAAACAACTGCTTTAGTTTCCTTTCTTTTACCATACAGTCAGTTTTAAACCCACTTGAGTGACAGGGGGTAATCGATTTCTATTTTTTCCTCAGATTAGGTCATTTGCAGTGGTGTGCAGCAATATGAATCTATTTTCGGGGTGCACGATGAAATTTGTTTAGCCTTGAATAATATTGCGTCATCCGTGATTGCATCAGATTTTCATCATGCTCAGACACTCTTGTCTCGACTATCGATTAGTTATCCTACGGTCATTGTCTACGATGGACGTTACTCCAAGGAAGCGTACGAACATTGTAACGCTGCACGAATAAAATAGCAAGCCTTATTAGTGAACAAATCCAAGTACTATCGACTGTCTTGGAAACTCTCCTGACTTAATCTGTGGTCAATCTGCAAGGAACGACTTCGTGGAATAAACATACGAAGTACTAACATGTGCACTGGGGCATGTTTCATTGGGAAAAAAAGTAAATAATAATGGAATTATTCGTTTTGTTTCAATTAATTTGCACAAGGATGTATTCTACAAAAGAAACAGAATTAAGCAAAAATAATAGGGAAATTATATTGAAATACTAACATATGAAAACCTAAAAATTGTAAGCACTTACCAATATATGATATTGTTTTGGTTTAGTTTATTTTGTTTTACGGCATATCAACCTCAGTGGGCTATTTAGTGCCGACAAGGTTTTTAGGATAAGTTCGTATGAACAGAGTATCTTACTTATTATAAAACGCAGGTTGTGTGTGTGTGTGTGTGTGTGTGTCTGTAACGTTTATCTGTTGGATCGAATTTCCTACATTTTTTCACAGGACTACATAAAATTACCTTGTGGTGGTTCTAACGGGAACGAAAATGGGAAAAATACAGTTGTTTTTTAATAAAATCAATTTGAAAACACGATTAAGACACATCGTGAGAATGAAAGGGGAAGAACTCACCCACGAAAATGTAAACAAAAGAGCACAGCATGATGAAAAAGACGCCGAACCTGACGAAAACAAAATTTTATCGTCTAATGTTCATATTATTATTAAAGAGGAAAGATCAAAGTATTTTGGGGGTATTTTTTTACATTTTTTAATCGTTCCTAGAACGTCTGAAATTTTCGTTAAAAATATTGTTTGTTTTTTTTTTTGGTCAAAAAAAGGGCAGATAATCATTTTCAATCATTTTTTTCGATTTGATAAAAAAAGATTAAAATCTTACTTTGATATTCTTTTAAAAGTCAATTATCAATTTTTCAAGACTGATTTTAATAAAAACAGATATTATACTGTTTATTTAAAATATTTTGAACCAAGCTTAACTTAGCTTCTGCGCCGAAAAAATGTAATTTGAAAATAAAACAAAGCAGGTCATAACCTTTCGCGTCGCTTGACGATTGACGAAAGGCACATTCATGACGTTTAGATAACTTACGGGAGGAGAATTCTTTCTACGGATGGAAGGAAGTGAAATTATTTAAGTGAACAAATTATTTACCTTGTTACTTTTAAGGAAAACTTTCAGCGCTCTAATTTTTTATTTTTTATTTTAAAAATTTTTTTTTTTTGTACTTAGCTTTCATTTTTACGTTTACGATGCTTTATGGAAAATATAAAGAAATTAAAAAATAAGACTCAAGATTAAATTTCATAAGAAAAAGGTATCTAATTAATTTAGGTACCTTTCTTATGAAATTTTATCAGAAGTGTACATAATTTTATGTACATTTATTACATTTTACTGTGTTATTTGTATTTCCATTCATTTTATTATTAATTTTGATATTTCATTTATGGAAAAATGTCATAACTGAGATTAATATAAAAATAAGATCATATAAATTAAAGTTTAGCAGTAGTTAAATTTCAAAAGATGATACTGTTACTTGTAGGTACCCTTCTCAGTTGAAATTGAAAACTCAAATTAACTTCTCCATACGTGTTTCGCAAAAAGTAAAGGGCTTAACAGCGGAGAACAATGCTGAACTCAAATAATGCAACTAAATTGTATTCTGTTGGTCTTCCGTACTTGATAATTAGTGTCCGACTATAAACACAAAAATTACATTTCTTAATTACCATGGCTAATCTGATTGGTCCAAATTATACAATTTTCAAAGCGCTAGACAATGACAATCTCACACGGACATTTTTTGAAAGGTTGATGTTGCTTTTTAACTAATGTTAAAATATTTTTTAAATTCAATTTAAACATTTTTAAAAATCTTTTAAAATTAAAGACATAAGAAATAACTGTATTAAAAATTCAATTTTCATTGAAAAAATTTTTTGCTTTCAGAAAATATTGTCCATATTCATAAAAACAAATTAAAACAAATAAAAGCATTTGAAACTAAATAATATATTTGTTTTATTGAGTTTTGTATGTTACAATTCACAGCTGATTTTCAGGTACGTTGGCCAAAAAACAAAAAAGAACATGATTTGCATTCTTCAAAGCCTTGTGCTTTTAACTATTGTAATCACTAAAACCGATGGTTTCGAATTTCTAGAGTTTTTCATAAAACTAGTTATGGGGGTGTTAATAAATATAAAAAAAATATTTCTGCCATGACTTTAATAAAAAAAATATATTTATAATAATTTTGATCATCTGTGAATAGTTTCTGAAAGTTTTATTAACATCTGACAATTATTTTTATTTTTGCAAGATTTTCCAAATTAATGTGTGTAAATACAAAAAAATGCGCTAAAAATTATCTATGTTATTTACTATCCCTGTTGCGACAAAGAGAAACAAGGTTTTTTAAATCAAAATTTAGAATATTCTAAAACGATGGAAAAATTTTTTTAAAATAATTAAAAAAGAATTTAGTCTATCCTCTTCATAAAAAATAAGCATTTTGACGATAAAATTTTGTTTTCATAAACTTAGGCGTCTTTTTCATCAGACTATGCTCTATGTTTTAGCGATTCCGTGGAGTGACTTAGGTTAAAAACCCAGGTTGTTTTATGTGTGTGTGTGTGTGTGTGTGTGTGTGTGTGTGTGTGTGTGTGTGTTCCTTTATATATGGGATCGGATTTCTTGCATTTTTTTCAGCCGATAAAACAAACATCCACTTTTTTTTTTTCGGCAGGTAGTATTTCTTATTGTCTTGCACACTTTTTCTTTATTTACATTCAGAATGCTTTAAAAATTCCATTTACAAGACAATTGTTTATAATAAAATTCTATTCACCAATCGATAGACTCATAACGATTGTAAACAATGTTTTTGTTTGAATTTGGGTTTGACCAATTCGTAAAAAAAAAAAAAAAAAAACTAATTAAGAAATGCGTGTCCGTCAACCTTAAACAATAATCTTTGTCAATTTTATTTTTCAGTCTTTATGATGGTCGATACTTGATCTATCTCTTACTGTTACATCCCCGGGCAACGCCGGGCTCTACTGCTAGTATATTAATATTTTAAAAAAATGTATTGCTAGTATTTTTACTGTAAAAATCTATTTTTATACATTTATAGACTTGACCCCAGTCTGCATTATGGTAGTAGTAGCACCTGGTATGGGGTGGTAGCACCTGTTAGGATCCCATAGCTGGGATCCTAACAGGTGCTACCACCCCAGGTCAAGGTGAACCTGGGAATAACAGCAATTAAGTGGTGGTTTTACGCTCAAAACTTCCTGATCAGGGGCCTTCCAATCGGATGTAGTTTATCGACATGCCCAGGACTCTAATAGAAGATCTGAGTAAACTAGTATAAGATTCTACTGGACCTAAAATGGTGGTTATTGTGATTAAGTAGTAAATTGGTCCCCCAATTAACAGCTAAATAATATAAAAAAATGAAAAATACCTTTAAAGATTCAGAGGGGTAAAAACCTTTTAATAATAGGAAGGACTTTATATATTGCACGAGTATAAAATTCGACAGGACAAAAAGAGGGGGATCAGTATTCTATTGTGAATCAATAATAAATTGTTCCCCACCATATTTGCTACATATTAATATAACAATTCGAAAAATATATTATAAATATACCATCATTTTTTATGACATGGGAAAACTAGGAAGTGTTTTAACAGAGGATGAAAAAAGAATGTAATACTAAGATGCGTTTTGATCGTTAAATATACCTTTTAAAAGTTAAGAAAAGCATGAAGAAACAGGAAAACTTCATCGGCAACAAAATAAAGGGTACTGGACTGTTATATGGACACCTATATAACAGTAAATGTTAAACGATCATATCAGGGATGAAAAAGAGACTTGCACCAGAAATTCTACAGAAGGATGCTGAGAATACTATGGACTGAAAATGTGAGTAACGAAGAAGCTTTATAAACAGAAAGGGCGCTTATGTTTATAAGGAAGAGACAGTTAAAATTTCTAGGGCACATAATGAAGAAAGGGGGCTTGAAGAATTTGACACTCACAGAACATATCGAAGGCAAGAGGGACAAAGGAAAACAGTGAGTAACCTACCTAAAGAGCTTGTGTAATTTTCTAGGGCACATAATGAAGAAAGTGTGTTTGAAGAATTTGACACTCGCGGAACATATTGAAGTCAAGAATGACAGAGAAAAGCAGTGAATAAATAGCTCGGAAAATGTCTCGGGTACATAATAAAGTCTGGTACTGCGCTTAAATTTAAAAAGCCTAGGTACTATAGTGAAGAGATCATCTGACCAATTACCATAAACGTATTTATGAAAAAGACACAGAGAGCCAACCTTACAGTATTGGGCATGTGACTGAAGCCGAGCAGGATCTATAATATTGCTGATCCCTTTGTTGATTTTATTTATAAAATATATTTGATATCGAATTTATTTATTTTTATTCTTTTATTTATTTATGCATTTATTTATTCTTTTTGTCACTGGGAATGGTACAATGAAATTAGAAAGCAGACTCCCAAGTTCACCAACACAAAAATATGCATATATACGCACACCGCTTCGAATGAACAAAAGTAATTATGCTTAAAGAACGGTTGAAATTTTCAGAGTGTGGATGTGATCTTTTTAAGCTGGTCCAAGTATAAAAGCTCGCCCTCTAGATTTGTTTCCTAGAACTAATAGACCTAAAACGTCGCCCTTAACAGATCAAACACGTGTTCATCGGGATTCGCACTGTCTCTCTCTGTGTTTTCTGCTCAGCTGAAAAGGCGGGAAGGAGAAATGTCCACCAAGAAGTACAGCAAGGAGCCGATAATTTTCTTGGTAACATCTATAACCGTCTGAAGCTGGGCTGTTTGGTTTGGTTTGGTCTGTTTTACGGCATATCAACATTAATGGGTTATTTAATGCCGACAAAGTTTTTATTGCTGGTAATATTTTTCTTCAAAAATGTATTGCTGGTAATATTTTTTCCAAAAATGTATTGCTGGTAATAATGTATTGCTGGTATTAAAACGTATTTTTACACGTTTCGACCCCAGTTTGGCGCGGTTAACTATTTACCCATAGCTTGGACCCTAACAGGTCCACACAGGGTCAGGCTGGACCTGGGAATACCAGCAATTAAGAGGTGGTTTCACGCTCGTCAAAACCTCCTGATCAGAGGCATTTGCTGTTGGATGTAGTTTATCGTCATACCCAGGACACGAACGTAGTTTATCGTCATATCTAGGACGCCTTATTGGTGGGGTGTTACTCATCTGCAGAGGTGCAGTCGGCGTATTCTTCAGCCGGAGCCGTCAGGGCGGGGAGTTGAGTTTTATCTTTGTCTACAATCATTGATGTTATTAATTTTCAAAATCAATCAAATCAATTTTTTTTTCTTTTAGAAACATTAGCTTCTAAAACTTTTTATAAGTCATTTTCTGTGAAAATAATTATAGGCTTTCTAAAGAAAAGCAAACTAACCTTTAATCTTGTAATCAAGCTTTATTCAATGCATTTTAACCACTGCACATATGTCAGGTTCGACCATTAGTTTTATAGTAGAGGTGTTCTAGGGGGAGACAACTATAGTTACCTTCACCACAGGACTAATTCCAGCAAGTAAGTACAAACGAACAGAAAATATGTCTATTGAAAATCAAAACAAACATGTTTACATTAGGATAATAGATGTAAAAATACTCTTTTTATGAGGCATTTGACTTAGTCCAATCTCCACTTTTAATATCTGATTGCACGCCTCATTTTTATGTAAGTTTTATGTAAAAGGAAATTGACCAGAAAAATACTCAGACATTGGCAATGTGGCACCATTTACGAGGCAGAGAAAGGAAGAGAAAGAAAGGAAGGCAGAAAGAAAGGCGAGAATCGTAGGTGATAAGCAGCCACACACACGGCTAAGAGACAATGAAAATATTGATAAGTAACAAATGAAAAAGGGTGTCATTACAATGACAGGGAATTTCTGAGTGAAAAAGAAAGGGAAAGAAAGAAGGAATCAGATGTGTTTTGATAACGGCTGTGTTATCTAGAAGCGTAAGCGAACGGCTGGACCACTGGCCAATGAAAAATTCAAGTGAAAATGCTATTTCGATAAGTGACGAGAAACAGGCCACTAAAAAGGACTTTGGACAGATATGAAAAATTAAATCCCACACAAGCAGTCTCGCTGACCGAATTCTTTTCGACGAAACAACTTTGGCCTGCGATAATAAAATTATGTTATCAGGAATATGTACCGAAGGAAAATGAATGGGGACCCAGAAGTGTTTTTCTTTCTTCCTTGGAGGCGACAGACTGACTGAAAACTTTGGGGATATTTCTTTTTTGAAGCCATGTTAAGAATACCACCCATTTTGATAAATTAGCGATAAAATACCTGACAAACACCACGTGTAAAACAAGAGTTGTCATATTGTCCGTTGCGACTAGAGGGGTGATAACGGCGATTGAAAGGAAGAAAAGGGAAAGAGAAGAGATAATTTTTTTTTTTAGTTAAGCAAGATATTTTTTTTTCCCGAAACAAAGCCACGGATTGTTCACGCCCGACTAAGACATCATTGGTCAAGTGGTGATCACGTGACGCACGAAGGAGGAGGAAAGATACCCGACCAAGACCTCATTGGCCGAGAGTGATCACGTGACGCACGAAGAAGGCTGTCGACGCCCCATCCAGAGTATAAATATGAGAAGCTGCTACGAAGAAGTGGGGAGGGCAGTTCACGCCCCTCAGTGGTATGGTGAGAAAGTGGGAGTGAGGAAGGGTTCCCAAAAATGGAAAAGAGTGGAAAATCCCTAACCAGAAATAAAAGAGGTGGATATGTATTTAGAATTATTGGGGAACCCCCCGACGCCAACAGACCTACCCCGGTTTTGGTCGGCGTCAATAAAAGCGAGGCCCCAACAGGCAGAAATCAGTTCGGGCTCGAGTTTCCAGAGTTGAGTTCCCAGAGTCAGTCTCCAGTTGAAACCGCCTTGCAGATAGCTGACCAAGATTCACGCAAAAATTCCGGACTCCTCTTCAACCCAAGAACAATTATTTTGAAGAGTGACTTAGAACCAGACCACCGAAATAAGTTTTTCGACTTTCGTCCAAAGACACACCGAAACACCAATTTCTTAGAGAGCAAACAACTTGAAGCGTTAAAAACTTGCCTAATGGAAAACGACGTGTCACAATCCACATAAAGTGTCGGGAGATAGATGCAGTCCTATGTATCGAACAACTAGACATAAAGTTTGTTACTTTTTTTCTTTGATACTTTGAACTTTTTGAGTTTTCATTTTATTTTTCTTTTATGCATATTTTGTAGTATCACCCCCGTTGAACTCAATTTGCATTACGGCCCCAACCACTGTTTGATCTCGTCTGTCTAAGATCAATTCACAACGTGGGTAGGCAGACTGGAGATCAATGCAGTTACCTTGGTAACCAGGCGTTGGAAGCGAGTTGGGAACGACGAGGCTGATATCAAATCTAACCGGATTCCACCCGAATCACAAAAAGTTAGAACGTCACATTTGGGTGCCGCGACCGATACCAAGCCAGTTGGTCGTCACAGGACGAGACAACACGACTGACGCGACAGGCGGACGTCACGTTTGGAGCAGCGACACCCGGACGGAGCAGCGAGGAGCGAATAGCTGGCGCCGCGGCGAGGACGTCACAATTGGTGCTGTTTGGGGACGTCACAACTGGCGCCGTGGTAGATCAAGATAGAACGTCACAGTTGGCGCTGCGACCGGGGGACGACGTCACAGCAATTAAATTTAATTTGTAATGTAGATGTCAAAGTATCACGACAGCATCTCGTCAAAAAGGAGTTTAGTTTCATATACTCAAGTAATTAATAATTGTTTTTGATAGCTTTGTTGTGACAATACTTATCATTGCCTCGTTCTGACAATCAATAATGCTTGAATTTCAGATTTCAAAAGTTGAATTACATATCTTAGAGTTAGCTTCACATTCTGGTTACATATTTTTTTTAAGAGTTCAGTCTACAATCTTGAAGGTACGAAATGAAATTGATAAGAGTCAAGAATTATTACCATCCTCACTGATGGAACCCCATTGGGAAGAAAACGTTCTCAGAACTTAAAATGCAAATATATCCATGATTGTTTTCCATCACAATAACTTATACATTAAATAAATTGTATTGTATTTTGGCCGCTCTTATGTAAGATTATTTTTCAAATTAAAACAAATAAACCTGACCTTTTAATCTGATCTTAATTATTTTTATTTCCCAAATTCTAAGTTTTATTTGTCACAAATGCTTTTTTTTTTTTGCTTTTTTTGTAATGATAGACAAAAGAATATTTGATAAGAATAGCAATCTAAGGGAAGTAATTCAGTATTTTAAATGCCGAAGTTGATTCAAACTTCATTGACTTTATGAAATTTAAAGGTTGCGTGTTTGTGTGTATTTTAGGTAAAAGTGCGTGGTCACATATGATAAACAAAGAAGATAAAAGTCTGGATTTCTCCTACAGACCGGACCGTTTGTTCTTTCTTTTTAGAAAACTGTAGTGAAGAAAGGTTCTTAATGTCTCTTGGGTATGTCTGTTTTCTTTTTGGTCCAGTAGTTAGAGTAAGGAAGCATTGCATTAACGGGCGATCTCAAGTCAGCCTTGCGCAGAGTTGGAACAACCAAAGACGATCCCAACATAAAATTGGGAAGTGAATGAAAACCATACTACGGGTTAACTCAAGCCGTAGAAGAACCCAGATACTTCATGATGGACGTCTAATACAAAACAACAATTTTTTGTTAACCTTTACCAAAACCCATACACACAACACACACGCATACAAACACACACAACATGCAAACACATATACACACACACATATGTGTGTGTGTGTTTTTATATATATATATATATATATATATATATATATATAGAGAGAGAGAGAGATGTTTTTGTGTGTGCGTAGTACTAATAAACCTGTGGACTAACAATGTTATTGAATTTTACATACGTATGGGGACTCAGCAGTGACACCATACGAAGACTGATTTAAGGCAAACGATAAATTTCAAATTTTCATTTTATGAGAGGTTGACTCTCGTGCCATTGACTTAAAGGATTCATTCGAAGTAGTTTCATTAATACTGCCTTGGCAAAAAGTTTGTTCGGTTTAGTTAGCCATATTGTATTATTTAGAATCCATTTAATTTCCTTTAATTCTCACAACAACGAAGCAACAGTGACCGAAAATAATTTGTTTCTTAACATTTGGACGCAGGTGGGGCGTTTATATAACTTCCTGTTATCCGGTTGTGTTGTGTGTGCGTATCCTAAATTCAGGTGGGTTTATTTCCTTGCTGATATTGGCGCACTCACTGGCATTCTTTGAGGCCCGATTCCGCACTTGTTGCTTTTGAAGTCACCTTCTATCTTGCCCTCCGAGTTTCTTAAGCTTTTATTATGTGGCACCATGCATAGTTAGAAAGCTGAAAAGAAATATTCATAAATATATGATTTGTTTTTTACGGTTTGTCAACCATTTGATAATTATTTAGGGCTGAAAAATATTTCGGGGTTAGGAATAATTCTTTCTTTACATTCAAGCGATCTGGGAGAAAGAAAGAGAAGACAGAAGAAAAAGAAAAAATAATAATACGAAAACAGGTCATAAGCGAGCACACACACGCTCGATTGACACATAACAGATGTCGGAAGATATCCAGGTCAAGCACCTGACCTACTTCCGTGTCCACGAAAAATGAAAGTTTGTTATCAGATGGTTGAAGAAACGAAGTTTAGAGACAATGAAAATTATGATAGGTAACAGGCGGGAAGTGTATCTAAGGATATGAAGACAAACCATTAATACGAAAACACAGACAATTTCCAGAATTGGAAAAAGCCACGCAAGATGAATGTTTTTTTGAGATAATGAAAATTTTTATTATCGGGCCTTTGGCCGAAAAAAAAAATAGTGAAATATTTTTATCCGTTCACGGAAACGCCAACAGGTCTGAGAAATCCCTTTCTTAGGTCGTATCCAATTAGCGATAAACTGCTTGACAAATACCACGTGTTAAAAAGCCGAAGGTGTCATCGCAGTCGCTTATGATAAGGGCAATTTAAATTTTTATTTTTTTTAAGCAAGGTGTTTCTTCCCCCAGAACAAAGCCACGGATTGTCCACACCCGACTAAGGACGTCATTGGCTAGATGGGACCACATGACACACGGAGGAGGAGAAAGATACCCGACCAGGACCTCATTGGCCGAGAGCGGTCACGTGATGCACGAGGAGAATCGGTCGACGCCCTTGTCAGAAGTGTAAGTGTGAGGGGTCGATACGAAGAAGCGGGGAAGCGGGTATACGCCCTCAGAGACACAATAAGGTAGTGGGAGTGAAAGTGAGTTACCGAAAATGGAAAATCCCTAACCAGAAATAAGAAGGGTGGATACGTATTTAGAATTATCAAAAGAGAAAACCCTGGCGCCGACAGACCCACCCCAGTTTTGACTGCGTCAATAAAAGCGGGACCCCAACCGACAGAAATCAGAGATCAGCCGCGGACGGCGAGCGGATCAGAGTTGCGCCGCGGACGGCGGGCCCGGTTCATTCGCCCCTTTGCGGGCAAGAAAGGCCGGTCCGTTTGGCCTAAGAAGAGAAGTTCGTCCAACCGAAGCCGAAGTGAAGAAGCTCGTCCAACCGAAGCCGAAGAGTAGAAGTTAATTCGCGCACTGACGGCGGAAATGAGTGACCAATAATTCAGATTCTGAAGAGAAGAAGTTTGAGTTGAAGTTTTGAGAGCGGACGGCGAGAGAGTTTGAGTTGGAGTTTGAGCCGTGAACGACAAGCAGAGATGAGCGCCCAGTGTTGAAACCGCGTTAAGATAGCTAACCAAGATTCACGCACACTTCTGGACTCTTCTTCAACCAAGAACAAGTAGTTTGAAGAGCGACTTAAAATCAGACCACAGAAATAAGTTGTTTTTTTTTCGACTTTCGTCCAAAGACACGCCGAAACACAAATTTCTTAGAGAGCAGACAACTGGAAGCCTTAAAGTGCCTAGTAAAAGCGTCGTGCCACAATCCACAGAACGGGTCGGGAAGTAGACATAGTCCTATGTACCGAGCAAATAGACATAAATGTTTGTTACCTTTTTCTTGATACGTTTTCTTGATATGAGTTTTTATTTTATTTCTTTTTTTTTATTATACATAATTGTGTGTTATCATCCCCGTTAGACTCAACTTGCATTACGGCCCCAAGCCCTGTTTGATCTCGTCTGTCTAAGATCAAGTCACAACATGGGTAGGCAGACCGGAGATCAGTGCAGTTACCCTGGTAACCAGGCGTTGGAAGCGGGTTGAGAACGACGAGGCTGGTATCAATCTAACCAAAGGGTTAGAACGTCACGTTTGGAGCAGCGAGGAGCGAACAGCTGACGCCGCGACAAAAGACGTCACAACTGGTGCTGTTCGTGACCAGGATATCAGAGCCTGGGGAGCACGTGACGTCACAATTGGCGACGCGAACGGGATCGAACGATATAGTCGACGCTGCGACCGGGGGACGACGTCACATTAACTAGAAAGCTGCCACCAAGTACAAAACCTGTCGTGAATCATTTACTTCAAAATGACTTCATAATGAAACTTCTTAGAATAGTTTATTTATGAAAGAATTAATAAATTTTTTCAGAATTAAAATGAAGAAAATATAATAATAGGAAAGTTTAGCCCGTCTCGTGCTTAATTTTAAAAGATAAAAGCATAAAGTTCAGACCATATAGGATGACAGCACAGGAGGAGGAGGAGGAGGAGGAGGAGGAGGAGAAGCGAGATAGTATAGTGATCAGCAATTCAGAACTGGTTTGTATTTCGACTGAGGATTTTTATACTCACATAATAGTAATACCCGCCGGGCACCTCGAGGCGATGCAATGGTCAGTAAGCTTGTCTCGCTAGAACAATTACGACTGAGTAGTGAGTTCGATCTTCACTGGGTGCCCCCTACATTCGGCCTTGTGCCACATCTAAGCTACGCTTTGAAAATCACTAATAGTAATGCCCGATGTAAAATGCTAAAGGATCTTGAATAATTTTTTCACCTAGTAACATGTGCGCTTTAGGCTCCCAATATAAATGTTACCTTGCGTCAGACTTCGCTCAAGTGATCGAACCGATAAATTCAGTAATTATACCGAATTCATCTGCGTAATTAATGAGCTCAGCTGCAGGGGCGGGAGTGTCATTTCTGCAGGCAGCTCCCTCTCCCGTTGAATATAAGTGGGGAAAGGTCAAGGTCAGTCCCTGATATCTGTGATGTCGTAATGTGGAAATGCCCTGGGTGCTAGATATACTGTAGTTTGACTTCAATCCCATGAGTGCGTGGAAGTCCTACTTAAAATTCGGCTATGAGACATATTGCATCCGAGTGGGTGGACGATTAAATGCCATAAAAGTGTCACAGTTTAACATAATATCTGCACACACACCCGCCTGAGAGAATACACACACACAAACACACGCACACACACAAGCACACGCACACACACACACTCACATACAAACACACACACACACACTCACATACAAACACACACGTGCAAACACACACACACACACGGAGAAATAACCAAGTTTATATAGTTAAGTAATTTTCGAGGTTTTCAGTGGACAGACACAAACTTTGAGCTTAATATATTCGAATGTAGCCGTGTGCCAAAGATGCTATTTACCGAACAAATACCATAAAAAAAATAATTCATTGTAACAATGTTATTGCAAAAAATGTAAAAGATTGAATGCTGAAATATCAAATTTTACATTCCAAAATCTATGTATAAATTCACGATACCTTCATGAAATTATAAAGTTACATTTTCGTCTTATAAAATCGAAGAATCACTTATAACACAAATAAGTACATTGTAACAGAAATATTGATCATTTCCTTATACGAAAACATTCGGCATTCATTTAACCGAAAAGCCAGTATTATTCTCGGTTGAAATCTATTAAAAAATCTATTAAAACATCTTTTCAAGAAAATAAGCTCCTCAAGTCGACTATTATTGATCTTTTCAGTATTGATCTATCTTCCTCGCGGTCTACACAGCAAGTAGTCACTCGCGGGATGTCGTCAGTCGCTGTCAGGTAACACCAAGAATGCTAGTAAATTCGCCCTATAAAAAGAGGAGAAAATCGCTTAGTTAAGACACTGGGAACGGGTAAGAAGGTACTTCAAGAATCATGCGTCTGTCGTTAAAATATTCTCTAATAAGAAAACCGTCACATTGAGCATTGAGCTCAGAGTCAATGTTAAAGACATCTTCAGAACTATTTTGGGTGTCATGGCCTCTAATAGGAAAAATGTCCCTATTCTTTCACAAGCTTGGAGAAAAGGTTGGTGCTCCAAGGTAATGCGGTGCCAACTATGTGTGAAGTCAGCCACGCAGCAAATATGTAGAAAATGTAGAAAATTTGCTGATTTTGCTTCACCCACTTTATGCCTGTCTGTCAATTATCATCCCTTTCCTTTCGTAAGTTTTTAATTTCATTTTCCTCCAGCTTTCTTACTTACCCTCTACTTTCCCTATTCCATAGCTTTTTTCCTCCCATTCCGCTTCCACCTTGCTCTTCACAATGCTTTTGTCGTGTGGAAATGGACAGATAGGCAATTGATTGAAAATGGCACCCAGAAAAAGATGAGTAGCAGTAGGGGGTCAACAACACACATAATGCCCACAAGACCAAAATTGCCAAGGATCTAAGAATATCCATGTGTAAGACAACTGCAGAGTTGATTCTATGACCATTAAAATGGTTACTGCGTGATAACCTAGGCCTTAAATCATGAATGGGGTTGCAAAAGTACATTCTCACAGTACCTATGTTGGTTAGGAAGGTGAAAAAGCTACATGAAATTCCTCAGATACCTCAAGAACCATGGGTCTCCTGTTAATCATTGCATTGTTTCAAAATGCTGGTACCTCTCAGAGTTAATATTTTATGTCAGAATCATCTTCAGGATCAAACATCTAGCCCACATCATGGCGTTCGACAAGCAAAAGAAATGGGTAATTATACATGTGTAAATATTACTTGTACTGGTGTATTTATGGATACGCGGCCGAGTGGTTAGAATGTTCGCATTCTGACTATGAGACCCTTGTTCGATTTGTTATACAGAAATAAAATGTCGCTGCCGACACTTGAGATTGAACTTATATCGCCAGTGAACAAACACAGGCGATCCCATTATTGAATTAAGTGGATCATGTGGCCATAAAGTAAACGCATATATATAGGAAATAGCTGACGACTAACGATCGCCATTTCTAGTCTATCCTCTATTACTATACGGACCGCTATTCTCTACTCTATCCACTATACTATTCCTCTATTCGGATCACTATACGGATTACTATTCGAGCGAGTATTATCGAGCAAGTACTGTTAGTGCGTGATTATTCGAAGGCGTCTGACACCAATATTACTCAACAGCGTACTATAGTTGTATCTGCGATTACAAAGTCTCTACTACAACGAGCATTACGAAAATGACAACGAGTATTCGCATCACAAAAAGTTTTTCAGAAAAGATAGAGATGTTATCGGACTGGAGGAAGGTTTGGAAGGTGCTTGAAAACCATACCACGAGTTGACCCAAGCCTTATGAGTAAAATTGGGCAGACGGAACCCTTGGGTGTCGTCGATAGTTGCACGAAGTCACGAGGAATCATGGCGGAGGGCTTGAGCGTACTGGCTTTGTTCAAATTGTTGATCACGCTAGATAACGCTCTTTCCCAGAAACTGTATGCTCAGCATAGTTTCAGTATAAACCACAAGTGGGCTCTGTGGGTGTTGAATAAACACAAATACGCCTGAGCAAGCGTCTGCAATAGGGATTGGCTAGCCGCCCTAGTAGACGGGTATCCTCGAATACTAGTGACCAGCTATACTATATTGGTATATTTAATATTCTATATCCTATCCTATATCCTATTAATACTATATTGGTATATTTAATATTCTATATCCTCGCCGACTTCTTTTTAGTCGGTGTACACAGTATTTTAATTCCTCGGTTATAAGGGTGCGGGACGAAAACCGGTCAGCTGATTCTATAATATTTTCCTTTCGTTTTCGTACTGTCTATTTACGAGAGTAGTTAAAAAGGTTCTAAGCTTCACTCAGCAAGAAGAGCCATAGCCGAATATTTTTGTTGTGGCAACACACTACCACTTCTTATAAAACTAGAAAAACTAATTCAGATTTCTGTTTTAATTTCTGTGCAGGTGAGGCCCATACAGAATTGAGAGGTGTGAAACAAATCTAAAACTGAAAAAAAAAACAGAGACCCAAGCAGTCATAAAGTATCTGCAAAAGAAAAGGTATGACACCCAAGGAAATCCATGGGGACATGGTAGAGACACTTGCTGAGGACTCCCCTTCCTATGCAACTGTTAAGAAGTGGGCTGCGGAATTTAAGTCAGGCAGGGACATCGCAGAAGCTGACCATCGATCAGGTCGTCCAAAAACGCTAACCACTGATGAACAAATTGATGCCATTCACCGTATAATTTGGAATGACAGACGTCTTAATGTCCAGCAGATAGCTAAGTCCATAGAGATTAATTCTAGTTAAGTTCATACTGTTTTAACTGGGATCTTGAGGATGAGCAAGCTGTCAGCAAGATGAGTTTCAAGAATGCTGACACTAGAGCAGAAGCCGAAAATTGGCATTTCCAGGACAGTTCTGACTCCCTTCCAGACTGACAGTTTGATTTTGTTATCACAAATTTGTAATGTGCATGTTGGGCTGTTCCTTTTGCTAGCAACAATGCAACTTGTCTTCTTGTAATTGAAAATTAGTCCTTTCTTCAAGCTTTCCTTTACTACCTTTTGTAGGAGAGTTTCTGAAAATACGATTCTCTATTCCTATGGGACTTCGAATTCCTATTTCATTATTTCTGTTTTCTATTAGTGAGGAAGTAAAAATTAGTAACTCAAGATGAAAGCTGGCTTCACCACTTCGGACCAGATTCAAAGAATAAAAGCAAACAGTGGAAACACTCTGGCTCTCTACCCGGAAGAATTTCAAGCAGGCAGCGTCTATTGGCAAGGTGATAGCTTTTTCTTTTTTTTTCTTTTTTTTTGGGGGGGGGGATTCTGAAGTTGTAATCATGATAGACTAGATGGAAAAGGTAAAAACTATTAATGGACAGTACTGTGTATCAGAATTAAGACAACTGAAGGAAGCAATCAAGTCAAAACACAGAAGGAAGCTGATGGCAGGTGTGCTCTTGGCCAGTATAATGTGCCTATTCACACTGCAGAAACAGCCAACTGTGGCTTTGAATTGCTACCTCATCCCCCTTACGCACCAGACTTAGCTCCATCTGACTTCTTCCTGTTTCCTAAACTCAAATCCCACCTGCATGATCACCATTTTTTAAACAATGATGAGATCAAATGTACTGTGGAAGAACTTTTGGTGGACCAGGATGCCACCTTCTTCCATGATGGGATTGAAATGCTTAAGCATTGTTAGATCAAGTGCATTGACATCAAGGAGGATTATATTGAAAAAATAGTGAAAAATTGTTTTTCAAATCCTTCTGGGTGAGGCTTAGAATTTTTTGAACGACCTCCGTAGTGTCTATTTTTCGTTTTTTTTTTTTTCAGTTTCTTCTTGACCTATTTTAACATGGGACATGTATCATTGAGGATATATGGCCCAGTGGATAAAAACGTTGCTTAGATTCAGTGAGTATATGGTTGTGACTTCAATACGAGGTCACGGCAGTGGTGAACAAACAACAACTTAAGTTGACTTAAAGCGAAATAACTGAGACATCCGGAAGAGGCATGACAAGTGGAACTAGAACAGTCGACCCCAGTGGACGAAATAAAGAGTTCGGTTCAAAATTCCAATCAACTGAAGAAGGTTTTAACGTACAACGGCTGAAATGTTGTGAATATGGCAATGAAGATGAAGATAACAGCCCGAATAATGTAAATATTGCAATAATACCTCGTCTCGGAGATACAGACAGCTATTTTAACATGTCTGTTATTATAGCATCAACTAAAACTAAATTTGCTTATTACTGGCCAGTAAATTTCGAAGGTAGCAGCAATTTTTGCTTCCTCATTTTGTTCTAATAGAAAACAGAAGTAATGAAATAAGAATTCGAATCCCATAAGAATAGAGAATCGTATTTTCAGAAAATCTCTTACAAAATGTAGTAAATGAAAGCTTGAAGAAAGGACTAATTATCAATTACAAAAAGACAAAATAAATGGTTGTTAGCAAAAGGGATAGCTCAACATGCACATTACAAATTTGTGATAAGAAAATCAAACAATTACAACGATTTAAAGACCTGAGAATTGTTTTAACAGTGGATGGAAAGTGCAATACTGAAATCTGGAGACAAAAGCTAAGCAAAGTATTAAGAAACAGGAAAATTTCGTTAGAAATAAAGAAAAGAGTACTAAACAAATAGGTGATATCTGTCTTCCTATATGGTAGCAAATTCTGGGCAATCTCCCCAAAGATTAAGAGACTTGGAACAACAGAATTATGGTTCTACAGAAGGATTCTGAGAATAAGATGGATCGAACATGTGATCAACGCCAAAAACGACATTTAATACTTAGTGCCAGAAAGAGACAACTGAAATTTCTAGGGCACATAATGAGACAAAGGGACTTGAAAAACTTGATAGTCACAGTGAAGACTGACTGCAAGGGGGACAAGGGAAAACAACGCATGACTGACCTTGTGAACACGTCCAAATGGATATCAAAATGGATAGTAGAACAGGGGTTAGGAGTGATAACAAAAAGACAAAATTCATTAAAAGCTACAAAGGACATGAAATTGTGGAGGACCATGATCGCCAACGCCTTGAAGAGACAAGGCAAAAGAAGAAGAAGAAGAAGAAGAAGAAGAAGAAGAAGATCTGGGATCTTAAGATGACATTACAAACGGAAAATTGTTGATGGACTACTCTTTAATGTCTACATTTCTATCAGTGATATTTAAATCAAATTCAGCCTAAACAAGGCAGTAAAGTCACTAAAACACAAGGCGTTACTGGAAGTTAGAAAACATTAATGAAGGAGCGAAAATAATAGAAGATTAATCAGGAAGACGCTAGATAATGATTGGCATTGCATTTAAATTTCAGATCAAAGTTGGCCGAAAAGCATAGAACCGGAAGAGAGTTTCACAAGTGAGAGGTGCGAGAAAAGTAACTGTTTGCAAAGAACTTACGGTTACATCTAGCCAATTGAATTGTAAAATGATAAGACCTTGTTGCCAATCCATGCACTTAAATTCATTAAGTCTAGGTACCATAGCGAAGAGATGATCCGAACAGTTACCATGAAAGTATCCATGGAGGCACTTTACGGCGAGGGGAAAAATGTCTGAAGCCGAGACGCCAGGTCAGGGCCAATAATATTACTGATTCTCCATTAGATTTTATCAATAAATATCAATATTTAATAGCAATATTCTAAGCATGGGCGAATGGTAGGCTTATAGATATGTAAGATAGATTTTGGAGAGAAAAATTGCCTGTCATGACGCTGTGAACCAAATTTCTTAGCAGCTGACATAGCGATGGGTTTAATGTGGACTATTGCATCACTAAAAACAAATGTGGTTTTCCCGATGAATGTCGACAATAAATGACAAATTTCTCAGTCGAACAAGAACTTTAATTCTATGGACAAAATATTCTAAATAGAAATTAAACTACAAAGAAACTGATGCTAAGAATCAGAAAAAAAAAACAATTTTAGAGAAACATAATGTAAAAGGATATCTTGGCGAATTCAGTATCCATACGACATCGAAGACAAGAAAAGCAAAGAAACGGATAAATATTGATAAAACTGTTCTTGTCGTAAAAACTACCCACAAAATGTTACAATTGACTATACATTCGTTGACTGAACACTGTTTGAACGCAAAGATATAAATTATTGTAGGTCAGCGCGAAACAGGAAGCTGTGGAGAACAGTAACTGACTTGAAGGTAAAGAGAAAATGATATAAAGAATACAAAGATGTGTGCTGTAATGATTGTCGGTGCTAGTCGACTGGGTTTAGGGTGACAAGATAAATTATATGAGACTGGCTTATGAAAAGCTGAAACAACACATAGACGACATTAGACTTGGTAAAACCAAGAACTATTTTATTGAAACTAACATTCGATCTATTTGCTCCCAGCATTCGCTAGTGGGACCGGAAGTGCCTACAAATCATTATCATCATTATTGATATTGGAAAATATACACCTTCTTAAAGTAATTTTTCTTTATTAATATTATGATGTGGAGTCTGCCAAGACACAACACTTAACTCGACCGAGTCAGTCATCATAGTAGCATTCAACACTAAACTAGACAAATCACTACAATAGTAGTGTGTGATCCTACTTACGCACAAACATACATACATACATACATACAAACACAAAATCACATGTACAATGTCAAGCAATCATTGGCTAATAAATCACTAATACATTTTCTACAGGCAATTTACAAATCGCAATAATGCGACAATTTTGGAATCGCTTTATTTTTTAAGTAATCAAATTTGTGCACTTTTGGGAGAAGTAGCTCACAGAAGCTTCCTTAAGTCTCCCCAAAGCTCGCTCGCTGATTGATTGAAGCCAACCAATCAGATCGTTTGCACGTGAAAAATAATTTTCCCGCGCAACGAATCAGAGCCTATAGTCCTATTAGTACTAAACGAACCTAGGACAGTTGGAACTCCAGTTCTAACCATGCACCAACCTTCTCACTCACACGCACACCCACATGCTGATGGTAATTTGTAAACCTTCACTAAAAACTTCTTTTGACACAACAAATACTTTTCAACAGTAATATCACAAGAACAATCATATCATGAAACACTCATGAACATTTATTTAGTGAACTTTAAACCAAATAATTATCTCTCACTGAACTCTTAAACTGCAGACAAAGAGAGGCAACTCTTGATTAATTCAACCTTTCTTACTTAAATGCATGTTTTCTTTCACAACGTTGTTTGATATTGTACATCTTGTTAATACAAATATATTTTATGTACAACAATGTCTTGTGGTTATTCTCCTTGCGTGAGTCCTGTTCTCTTATCAAAGTTAAATTAATGTGGTGAAGTCCCCCACAATATTATCTTTTTCTTTCGAGACAATCAACTAGGACTACTTATCATGAATGGATGTCCATTCATGATAGTAAGTACCACAACAATTAATTAATGTCTAACTTTCCCAAATTAGAAAATAAAAACTTATAAATCAAAGTGTGTTTTGTTTACAGTCAAAGGTCGATTGATCATGATTTATAAGAACTTCCGGTCCTACTCAAGAATTCTGAGAACAAACAAATCGAGCGACAGTTTATATAAAATAGTTGTTGAGTTTAGCACGTCTCGTGTCGTATTTGTCTTGTTTCAGCTTCTCAGCAGCCAGTCCCACATGATTTAGTTTTCTACCTTAAGCCCAGTGGGACATGGTGTCAGAAGTGTGTCCGGAAGTGCTTACAAATCATTATCATCATTATTGATTTTATACTTGCTGGCCAGTAGGAAAGTGGTAAATTCAGAAAGCATATAACCGTTAAATGAAGTGTCACAAGATCCAGCAGCAATTAATCAAATATAAAAGAACCAACCAGAGTTAAGTGATTACGCGAGTTTTGAATGATTATTCAAGGTCATGAATATTCAAGAAATTTATTCAAAGTCAATGATTCCTGAAAAATAAAACAGTGAAAATTATTGGGTACCCTATAAAACAAGCGCGGAAAGTGAAATCGTCATATTCCGACCTAATCCGTTGCATTCACTTTTGGACATATGCTTTTAAGAAAACCATGAGGCCATCTCTTCTCCCCGCCAGCTATAGTTTAAATCGAAGTGTAGACTGGATTTCCTAGCCTTGTGAAGAATATTCCGAATTTAAAAACGTGAAGAGGGCAAAGGGAAATTACTTCACTATTTCAATTGCCATATCTTCTTAAAAAAAAAAAACGAATTCGGAGGAGAGCCTCCACCCTGAAGAAATGTCGGCATAAAAAATTCAGGAAATCAAGTGATTAATTGCAAAATATTAACAATACATGGGAGATAACAATTACATAAATTTAAAAGAGTTGTTCCCCTTGGATTTGTCATTTTTCTATAAAAATGTATTACTACTGATTATTTTTAAATATATTGCTAGTATTTTTTACCATAATGTATTTTTATACTTTCTTAGTCAACCACTAATTAAAAAAAAAACATTATTTATCTAAAGCTGGGACCCTAACAGGCGCTACCACCCGGGGTCAGAGTTGACCTTGGAACAACAGCAATTAAGAAGTGGTCCCACGCTCCTCAAAATCTCCAGTCCCTCGATCAGAGGCCTTGCTGCCGGATGTAGTTTATCGTCATAGTCAGGACTAACAAGGTCGATTTCATGTGGGGCCTCGTAAAAATTGTCCGGTCCCCCCGATTTATTTAGTGGTTGACTAAGAAAGTATAAAAATACATTATGGTAAAAAATACTAGCAATATATTTATAAATAATCAGTAGTAATACATTTTTATAGAAAAATGACAATCAATAAAACACTAAAGTATAAAATATAATTTTTATACTATAATTGCCAGCAATACATTTTATTTTCTACAAACTATATATCTAAAATAATACGTTTGTCCTGAAACTATAAAACAAGAAAGAGCAAGAATTAAGTAGTTTCCGAAACCACTGTCAGATAGGCATAGATATTCACCAACCTTTCCTCTTAAGTGCAATGGGGGAGGTACTGCCGCAGACTTGGAATCGCCGGGAGTAGGCTTCCCTCATAAGACGAAGTGAGTGTAGGTCCTCTCTTGAACGCAGAGTAAACGAGACTATTGTTCCTTAATTACATGAAGGTAGTATTTAACACATGACAACGTGGTGTGTGCATATGCATACATAGGATGTGGTTCCACGCACCTCAAAACCTCCTAATCAGAGACCTTTTTCTGTTGGACATAGTTTATTGCCTTATCGAGAATGCCGGCTGTAGTTTATCGTCTTAACCAGGACGTGGTCGGTTTTGTGGGTTAACTATTTTCCTGGGAACCTAACAGGTGTTACCACTCCGGGTCAGGGTGGACCCGTGAACACCAGCAACTAAGTTTATGGCCTTACCAATGTAGTTTATCGTCATACCTACAACGGCCGGCCTTTATGCATTTGGGTATCTCACATTAAACCGACTATATGTCACTTTCTACCAACTTGTTTAAATAAATACTGTCTCTTCGACGACACAGCAAAATGAAATGCGAAAAGAGAAACTGAACACGTTCTCGTCTGTCCTCTTTATGTTGGCGATTTCCATGGATTAACATTTTTTTTAATCATTTCACCCCAAACAAGGCAGTAATGCCACTAGTATGCAGGGGACTACAGGGAGTGAAACTGAAAGAGAAAATTAAGAATAAGAAGTATTGAGGAAAGGACAAAAGGTGAACGGGATTCAAGAAGATAGAAGATGGCGATTGACGGTGCATTTAAATTTTTGAAGATTGTAGTTATCGGGGAAGCAAGTAAACGGAAGGGAGTTTCACAGGCGGGAAGTGCGAGAAAAGGAACTATTGGAGTAGAAGTGGTGGTTTCATTTAACTATTTATTCTGAAAAAGAAGACATTGTAGTGCCTTGAAAAACATACTATAAGAAGCAGACCTGGAAGTTTATGACATTATTGGGATCTACTTTGAGCAATAAGAACGCATAATTACTCTCCAAGCTTAACAGAAGATTCATGATGAAATCGATCCTTAACGAAAATGATATTTTTATTATTAATTAATCATGGCGAAGGATCGGAAGCTCATGAAGGATTGACATAAAGTTCAAAAATATATATATATATATATATATATATATATATATATATATAATCAGGATTATTTTCCAACTTATTTAAGACTAGCAGTAGAGCCCGGCGTTGCCCGGGGATGTAACAGTAAGAGATAGATCAAGTATCGACCATCATAAAGACTGAAAAATAAAATTGACAACGATTATTGTTTAAGGTTGAAGGACACGCATGTCTTAATTAGTTTTTTTTTTTTTGTTTTGTTTTGTTTTGTTTTTGTTTTTGTTTTTTTACGAATCGGTCAAACCCAAACTCAAACAAAAACATTGTTTTCAATCGTTATGAGTCTACCGATTGAATAGAATTTTATTATAAACAAATGTAAATGGAATTTTTAAAGCATTCTGAATGTAAAAATAAAGAAAAAGTGTGCAAGACAATAAGAAACACTACCTGCCAAAAAAAGTGAAGTTTTGTTGAAATCGGTTAAAAAATGTAGGAAATCCGATCACATATATAAACGAACACACACACACACACAAACAAACAACCTGGGTTTTATAATAAGTATAACTCGATAAGAGTTGTTCCCCTTTCATTCTCGCGACAGCGATGCCTCTTAATCGTGTTTTCAAATTGATTTCGTGCAAAAACAATTGTGTTTTTCCAATTTTTGGCGCTGTCCGAACCACGGCAAGGTAATTTTACGTTGTCCTGTGAAGTTTTGTTGAAATCGGTTGAAAAATGTAGGAAATCCGATCCAATATATAAACGAACACACACACACACACACACACACACACACACAACCTGAGTTTTATAATAAGTATGATGATCTTCGCACTCTCTAACCTTCTGAATTTCTGTCTCTGAGTAACAAGATGCCTCAAAGCTTTCACGCACGATTTCATTTTCAAGTGTTTTTTTTCAATGCTCTTTGGAATGTCATAGCTGAAACTCCTCTCTCATGTGTTAAGAGTTGGATCTTTTCTAATTGATCTCTCTAGCTCTGAGTTGAAATGATGATCCCTCTTGCTGTTGTGACCTCCTGATTTTCCTCTCTATTGTTCCCTCTTTTATAAACTTATTCGCCGTTCTCTTGATGGTTCCTGAATGGACTTTGAAGATGGATGGCAGAGTATTAATGGTGATACCGTTACTGAAGGCTTGAATGAACGTTTTCCTCTCACCATTGCTCATTTGCGAAGACAGTGAGTCTGACAAAAGACGATTTTAACCTGTTCCATTTCTACTTGAATAACTCAAAGGTTTTCCAAGTGATTCTTACGACAAATGATATCAAGATGACTAAACGTTTTATCTGAAAACCTGGAAAAAAGAAATCTTAATGAGTTTAGTGCTTTTTTAAATATTAAGCATTTTGTGGCCTGGACAATTTGCTGTTACACCAGGTATATTCATTGACATTTTTATTGTGTATTCCATTTTATTCTTAGGAAAGAAAATTCTTAAACTTTCCTTTTGTTAATTTTGTTTAATAAATGTTATCTTACATTGCAAATCAATCAGTCTCTGTGTTGAAACTTAACTAATGCATGGAATAATAATGCAACACAAAATGTACTTAGAACAAAATGTATTGAAACAAGAAAGTGTACACAATATTTACATATAGTCTTTTGTATATTCCTGGTAAGACCGTTCCTGGAGAATGTGTTGACTGAGTCGCAGTCGGGCAGAGTCTCTGGTTGAATCTCTTGATTCCTCCCTCTCTTCCCGGTACCAACCATATTTATATGGTCGGTACTCCACTATGCAAATTAGGTGGATCCTACCACAACACTCTGCTAATTTGTGAATAAACTCTATCATTTCCAGTAATTCATGTAAAATATTTTCGTAGAAACCATTCGCTTATTATAGCAGTATTTCAACCACTAAAACATGTCGACGTTGAAAATCATTGATATATTTAGGTAGAGCAGTGGTTACGAACCGATTCTGGGCCATGCCTCACTTTGGTATTTCTAAAATTCTGCTTCCCCCCCAACACCTGTAATATTTAATTCTAACATATATAAATTTTACTGCAATTCACGTGAAGGAAGCTTAAAAGGCCATTAACTTGATCTCTAAACAAGCCACCAAAGACCATGTCGTCCATGAAAGAGAAAAATTTTAAAAAAAACAAAAACGACAGTTAAATATATATTGTTTCAAAACATATAATAGAGAATTGAAAGGCAGAAATATAAAATATTTGAATGAAAGCTTATTCCGTAATATACTTTGATCATTTTAATCATGAAATAATAATGTAAAATGAAATTTGAGCTCACTAGAAAACAATTCACTGTTAATAAGTCTTTCTCGAATTGCCCCGTTATTCTGTTATGCATGTTACGCATGCTCCACCAAAATATTACCATGCTTCACGGGTGGGGCATACGCCACACTTTGGGAATCATTGAGGCAGAGCTAAATAATAAGAGAAGCATGAGTAGTTTGATTACCAAAAGTGTTTCTTGTACACTTTTCTCTTCTTATTCCCATAGAATATTGATTGTCAGATCAAATGCACAGCTCAACTGTAAATTCAGATCACGTGTTAGATCATAATCTCGTGCTAAGTCACGTTACTAGTTTAATTGAGCAACAGCAAGTGCACAGACTCGGCCAAATCTCTCTCTTTCTCTCTCTTTCTCTCTCTCTCTCTTTCTCTCTCTCTCTCTCTCTCTCTCTGCCATCTCCATTCAGAACGGGAAAATCATGGTTCTCCTCATCTTCCTTTTTAATTTCAGAGATACAGATATATAGGGATACCTCAGTTTAAATCGTTTCCAGTTAGTTTATATTTTTCATTGTTTTTCTTAAATATTATATGGAAGAATAAGATTCGCCTTACGTCGTTTTACTCGAGTTTACGTCGGTCGTTAAAAATATTAGAAACGTCAAAACACTAAACAATAAACGCATAAAATTATATTCAAATAATTTTTAAAATAATATTATGTATACTATATATATATATATATATATATATATATATATATATATATATATATATTAACTTTTACAGGTCTCAGTTTATATTAAAAAAAATTGAGTACAGTGATATCTCGACTTAAGTCGTTTCGAGTTAAGTCATTTTCGAAGATACGTCGGTTTTTCTTAAATATTATATGGAAAAATAAAACTCGCCTTACGTCGTTTTACTCGAGTTTACGTCGGTCGTTAAAAATATTAGAAAAGTCAAAACACTAAAATTACAATGAACACATATAAAATCATATGTAAATAAATTTAAAAATAATATATATATATATATATATATATATATATATATATATATAGCCTGACGATTGCATCTAGCATGAAACAGCTTGTCGCCTCTCAGTATTGACTTCAATGTTCACTTTTATATTTACATACGCTCTGTCTCTGATATTGAGCACGTTATCCATAAATATAGCACACCTTAAGAGTATATTTCTTCATATATATATATATATATATATATATATATATATATATATATATATATATATATATATCATGAATTCATCAAAACAAAAAGATTACATCATCACAAGATTACAAGATTACATCATCACAATTTCTCATCAATACGAGATCTCATCAATACGAGATTTCATCAATACAAGATGATACAAGATCTCATCAATACGAGATTTCATCAATACGAGATTTCATCAATACGAGATTTCATCAATACGAGATCTCATCAATACAACAGCGATAACAATTATTGGATTTGCGACGTCTAATTTCCTTTAAATCTGTTTAAGAAAATAATTTTATAAATTTCAATCGACAGTAACTCTGTTAATTGATATTCGCCGCCTAATCAAGTGCCTTATACAAGAATGGAAGTTATATGCTTATCTATTCCCATACATGTGCATAAAGAAATATGAATCTGCATAGATATATATATTCACATAAATTTGCATGTACTTTTATGCATGTATGCGTGTTTATGTGTAGGTGTGCATACATACATATTTGAAAAGTTGGAATTTTCCTATCATTTGCATTATGCAAACAAACATGCACGCGCGCACACACACACTCACACAAACCAACATATCCAGGATGCAGCAAAATGATCTAACACATTTGTGGCTTTAACAAAAGCGAAAAAGAGTAAAGAACGAAAAATGATTTTTTATTTTCAAAATGTAAATATAATAAGCTTTTGTTTTATTTCGTTTCTTTTTCAGTTGTCAACATGAACTGGATGGGTGATCATGGCGTTTTCATTGTGGAAACTTTTATCAAGAACAACGAATTGGTAACTGCAACACAAAGAGCGTTGGCCCGCCCGATCACCTGATTTGAACTCATGCGATTTTTTTTTTTTTTGTGGGGATATCTGAAATCAAAGGTATACACTCAACGCCCTCAATCTCTTGAACAATTAAAAGATGCCATTCGTCAAGAAATTGTTGCCATTCCACATGGAATGACTCATCGAGTTATGGACAACTTTCATGAACGCCTTCTACAGCTTGTGGAAAGAAAATGGCACCCAGTTGACTGATTTGATTTTTAAAACGAAATGAAACAAAATGGCATTATATGGACATTTCGAAAATAAAAACACATTTTTCGTTCTTCACCCTATTTCGCTTTTATTAAACCTACAAATGTGTCCATTTAGCATCATATATATATATATATATATATATATATATATATATATATATATATATATATATATATATTGTGTATTTAGGCAGCAATCCTTCATTTATACATGTTTCATTAAAGACGACAAACATGGTACTACGATTAAGCTTTTTATTTAATTTTTCTTCTGTTCGAACAAGTGTTTTCTTTTCAGTCGAATCCATTACATTCACTTACGTGCTAATACCCTTAGGAAAGGTGTCAATCCTCTTCTTCTCCCTCCAGCTATGGGTAAATATCAGGACAGACTGGGTTCTATATCCTTGGATGGCAACTGGATCTAGGAGAAGGACAACTCTGAATTCAATACCTGGGGAGGATCGTTTGGGGACCTTGTGGCACGTAGTGTACCAGGTCTCTGTATCTGGCCCTTCAAAAAGTGTGGATGGTCCTGCACGAAACCTTCACCATTATAATCAAATCTCTTGTGCTGTTGTCAGGCTGTCGGTTTCCTGGGAACTGATCTGCTTGACCCTCACACGTCGAATTCGACGGGAGAGTCGAGTATATATATATATATATATATATATATATATATATATATATATATATATATATATATATATATATGGATATGATAGATGGGTATGTTTCGCCTTTCGAACTTTAAAATTTGAATTCTATGAATTATTATTAGTTAATTCAAATATTTTAGGCTACAATAATTAAGTAAACAAATTTTAACAAAATTTTGAATCATCATCACGAGAACGCGAACTCTATAACGGTCAGAATATATTCCACACCTGTATATATATATATATATATATATATATATATATATATATATATAAAACAAAGACCTGATATCACATTAACAGGAATATTGATTTAAATAAACATAATTTTATGTTCATTTTTTTTTTTAATATCCGGACTAAGGCAGCCTCGGTCCGGATATTTAAAAAAAAATGAACATAGAATTATGTTTATTTAAATCAATATATATATATATATATATATATGAGTGTTTATATATAGTGCATATTTTTTCATCTATTAAATTTGGAATCAATAGTGCGTTTATATGCACTATTGTATACTTAAATATGTCACAGCATATAAAGAATTATATGTATCTAAGCATGGTTATTATTATTATTAGTAGTAACAACAATAATAATAATAATAATAATAATAATAATAATAATCCGCGTCTTTTTCTTAAATATTTGAAAATATTAAAATTGCGCGTGTCATCTTTATTTGAACAGAAAGAAAAATACAGCATCGGAAAGGGGACAAAAAAAAAAAAAAAAAAAAACGAGCAACAGGAAATCGGTTCTTATTAAGCAACAAGAAAAACCAGCCAGTGAAGCAGGACTTTTTTGGCAACGCCTTCATTTCAAGAAGAGACTCTTTGTTGACGTGGTCACGTGTTCAGATACAATTGAGAGATGACTGTTGAAAACCCACCAGGTATATTTGATCTCAGAACAAATTACGCAAGCTCCCTTGGTGTTCAGGTTTCAATGGATACAATAAGAAGATGATAATGTGAGGGTGTATATCAGAGCGGTCAGTCTCTCTTCTGCAGTATTAAAATCTGGCAAGTATACTGTAGTTTTCAAATTTAAACTGACTTCTATATCAGATTTATTTTATATCTATGATGTGCCAGGTTACTTTACGACTAATACTGGTAGTACGTAAAACAGTCCCAACTTCTGCATGGTCGGATCAACATGATTCAAGATGGCTGTTGACTCTACAAAAAGATTCGTCTCCCCCTTTGAAACGTTTTGTTTTCAATCCTGCAGAGGGACGGAAATGTCGACAATATAATCTTGAAGGTGCATTGGGATAACGTAAGATAACTTCCAAAAGCTAAGCAAAGTATTAAAAAACAGAAAAGTTCGTTAAAAAGAAAGAAAAGAGTACTGAACTGTCATGTAATATCAATCCTCCGGTATGGTTGTGAATGCTAGACAATCTCCTTACAGATGAAGAAGAGCGTCCTGGAAAGTACCTAAAAAAAACATACCACGAGTTGATCCAAGTGGAGTTAAATTGGGTAGACGGAACTCTTGACTTCTCTCAAGTCATCGTGACCGAGGGTTTGAGCGTGCTGGCCTTGTTCAAATTGTTGATTCTGCTAGATAACTAAGGTCTGATCAGCATAGTTGCTGAACAAACAAGCGTCTGCAATAGGGATTGGCTAGGTCCCCTAAAAGACAGGTTGATATACTACTGATATAATACTTACTGTATACTTACTTTTGCAGCCCCTGTATCATATAGGATTTGCCGATTTGATGACAATATTGATAACGTTTTGTGTCATTGAATCTTTGATTTCACGTAAACTCTGCAAAGTAATCATCCATCATATCACGATTTGTTCTATTCATTGATTTGGTTTCATCTTTGTCACATGACTTCCACGCGGTTTCAGTTGCAAAAGTATAATAGCTCTGACGTGAGCTTTTCTTTAAGAACGGCGGCCAAATACAATATGCCAATGCCTTTGTTTATGAATGTCAAAAAACACTACTTTATATAGACCGTACGCGGTTCTGTTACGTAAAGATTAACTTTTAAGTAATACAAGATCGTCAATTGATATATGTGTATTTTAGTGCATTTTTTCGTTACTCCCTTTGGCTTACGACCATATTACGCTGAAACACTGGTTTTCATTCGGTCAACAAAATAAAGCAAACGTTAAGCCTGGATAGTGCCTAGATGGGTGACCGCTTGGGAATGCTGGGTGCTATAAGATTGGAAGTGCGGTGGTGCAGTAGATAACGACTCGGAATGAGAAATCGGGGAATCGAGTTCCAATTTCATTCAGGTTCGTTATATTCATTTAAGGGAAATGTATAAATCTACACCCTATTTCACCCCCATCTATGGGTTAAATATCAGAATTTGTATCATAATATAAAAAAAGCAATTTTACAATCCCAAAATATTTGCTGGCTTTAAATAATCTGTGAATGATTGATAATCTTTAAAAAAAATACAAAACAAACAACCAATCATGCCATGTTTGGGAGATGTTATATTTCCAAATAATAATAATAATAATTCGTTTCGTTTTAGCAAATTCATCGATTATTTTGTTGTAAAATATATCAGTCCGGCACTCAAAATTGATCATCTTCCTAAGGAAGACCCTATGTCTCTTTGCCATTTATTCACTTCTTGTTGTTGTATACATGTTTTATAGTTCTCTGCCTGGGACGAGTGTAATTATATTGCTTGAAATCATAATAAACTGTTTAAAAATAAAGAAAAGAAAAAATAACTACTTACATTGAAAAGAAATTTGGCCTTAACTACCATTTACCGGGTGCACAAGCCATCAGATAGAGAACTTTTCTGATGTCAACGAACGCTTGTTGCCACTTCTGTAATGTCAACGAATACTCGTTGTCTCTTTCGTAATGCACGTTGTCGTAGAGACTTTGTTATCGCAAATACAATTATAGTAACGCTGTTGAACAATACTGGTGTCAGTCGCCTTCGAATAACACTCGCACTAATAGTACTTGCTCGATAATACTCGCTCGAATAGTAACCACCGTATAGAGAAATAGTATAGTGAATAGAGAATAGCGGTCCGTATAGTAATAGACGATAGAGTAGAAATGGTGATCCGGATAGTAATAGAGGATAGAGTAGAAACAGAGATCGTTAGTCGTCAGTTACTTCCTACATATATGCGTTTCCTCTATGGTCAATGGTCTAATAATTCAATAATGGGATCCCCTGTGTTTGCTAACTGACGATCTATTTTCAAACTCAAGTGTCGGCAGCGACACTTTATTCCTATATAACAAGAACGATTCGAATAGAACGTTAGATTAATGGAATAAGCCTGATGCAATCAAATCACAAAAGGAAAAAGTCATTTAATAGAGGAAAAAGTCATTTAATGAAGGAAAAAGTCATTTAATAAAGGAAAAAGTCATTTAATGAAGGAAAAAGTCATTTAATAAAGGAAAAAGTCATTTAATGAAGGAAAAAGTCATTTAATGAAAGAAATTTAGCATTTATGTTATCCAATACCATTTTCATTTTACATCTTGTTACTTTCTCACCGACGTGAGGTAGATTTCCTCTGTCTTACCTACCAATATATTTCATGGCAACTGTTCTGATGAACTTTTATCCTTAGTGACTGTATGAATGTAAGCATAAAATTAGATTGGCAACTACGTCTCATGGTATTACTGTTGAACTATCTAAATGCAACTGTCACTTCGATTCAACAAATAACAATGTATTTAAAACATATTCATTATATATATATATATTTATAAAATGTAATATATATATATATATATATATATATATATATATATATATATATATATATATATATGTACATATACTTATAAGGTAATATAATATACAGGCATATCTGAAATTTCTGATTTTTAACATATTTTTCTTCATGCTTGTACTTGGTCTAAAAGCCAAATAATGTCCAATAAAAGTTATTATCATTATTATTATTGTTATTTTTTCATATCTCGAATTTATTTAATCGGTTTTCTATATCTACACAGGCATACACGCACATATATTGTTCATATATATATATATATATAATATATATATATATATATATATATATATATATATATATATACTGCGTATTTGTTTGCATCTATTAAAACTGTAAACAATAGTGCATTCACCTGCACTATTGCATATTTAAATATGGCACTGCATATATGTATGTGTAAATGTGTGTATTATCATTAACAACAACAACAATAATAATAATAATAATCATAATAATAAATCGTTTTTTTTTGTTTTTTTTGGCAAATTCGTCGATCATTCTGTTGTAAAATGTATCAGAACCGCGATCAACATTGATCATCTTCCTAAGTAAGACCCTATTTCTCTTTGCCATTTATACCCTTCTTGTTGTTGCATACGTCTTATAGTTCTCTGCATGGGACAAGTGTAACCGTTTATATATAATTTTGTGTATAACTTAGCGGTATAAAACTCTCTCAGACAACAAATCATGTTTGTCGTTCCTTTTCTTCCAACTATTCCGTTTCGTTCGTCTATTAAGGTGTTACTATATCATGGATATAATAATTCCCATAATGGTGGAAATGCAATCTGAGAATATTTCTCTTTTCGCGTATCACTCTCATTAACTGGTGACATACTCGTCGTGATTTGATATTAACCCTCACTGGTCTTTATTCATGGAAATAAAAACCAAATTACTCGAGAACAAGAAACAGCAGTTACCTTTTTTGTCATTTTCTCGCCCACTCTGCCATAAGCCATTTTCTTCACTCAGTTCTTCCGCGTTCTGTGCCTGTGCATATAACTGGCGTGGTGAGTATTAGATGTATTTTCTTTGATTTTTTTAAGCGTTTCACCCAAGCAAGGCAACAATAATACTAGAACGCATTGTGGGGGGTACAGGGAGTGAAAGTTAAGGAGAATGAGAATGAGAAGATTGAAAATGGGGAGGGCAAAAAAGCAACAGAGTTCAAGAAGACAGAAGATGGTGATCGACGTTGTATTTAAATTTTTGAAGATTGTAGGTGACAGGGAAGCAAGAAATCAGAGTGGAGTTCCACAGGCGGGAAGTGCGAGAAATCAGAGGGTAGTTCCACAGGTGGAAAGTGCGAGAAAAATATGTTTAAGTAGAAGTGGCGGGTGAATTTAGCTAGTTCAACTGTAAAAATGTGAGACCTAGTTGCGAATTAGTAGCATGCTTAAAGTCATATGGTCGAGGCACCAAAGAAAAAAACTCATCAGAACAGTTGCCATGAAAATATTTGCTGGAAAGACAGAGGAAATCAATGTAGGAAGTCCACGTCACGTGCGTGAGAAAGTGACTACGGTTTAGATGCTTGGTCAGGATCGATTACATTACAGAATCTTCTTTGGATTTTGTCAAGAACCTCAAGATGAACTTCAGTGAGGAGAAGTGAGCAAAGGACAATATACGAAAACGGTTCAGAAAAACATTGCATTTAAATTTTTGAAGATCAAAGGTGGAAGGGAAGAAACAAATCGGAAGGGATTTCCTCAGGCGAGAAGTGTGAGAACAGAAACTATTAGAAGAGAAGTGATGGTTGTAATTAGCCAGTCGAACAGTAAAACAGTGAAACCTCTTTATCAGTCTAATAGCACACTTAATTCATACAACCGAAGCATTAAGGATAAAAGTTCATCAGAACAGTTGCCATGAAATATATTGGTAGGTAAGACAGAGGAAATCTACGTCACGTCGGTGAGAAAGTAACAAGATGTAAAATGGAAATGGTATTGGATAACATGAATGCTAAATTTCTTTCGTTAAATGACTTTTTCCTTCATTAAATGACTTTTTCCTCTATTAAATGACTTTTTCCTTCATTAAATGACTTTTCCTTCATTAAATGACTTTTTCCTTCATTAAATGACTTTTTCCTCTATTAAATGACTTTTTCCTTCATTTAATAACTTTTTCCTCTATTAAATGACTTTTTCCTTCATTAAATGACTTTTCCTATATTAAATGACTTTTCCTATATTAAATGACTTTTTCCTTCATTAAATAACTTTTTTCTCTATTAAATGACTTTTTCCTTCATTAAATGACTTTTCTTTTATTAAATGACTTTCCTTCATTAAATGACTTTTTCCTTCATTAAATGACTTTTTCCTTTATTAAATAACTTTTTCCTTCATTAAATGACTTTTTCCTTCATTAAATGACTTCTCTATTAAATGACTTTTTCCTTCATTAAATGACTTTTTCTTTTATTAAATGACTTCTCTATTAAATGACTTTTTCCTTCATTAAATGACTTTTTCCTTTATTAAATAACTTTTTCTTTCATTAAATGACTTTTCCTCTATTAAATGATGTTTTCCTCCATTAAATTACTTTTTCCTCTATTAAATGACTTTTTTTCTTCATTAAATTACTTTTTCCTCCATTCTTTTCCGATAATTTAGTTTTTAACTATCTGGAATTTTGAATTATCTTTTTGTTTTTATTTTCTAAACCCCGTCTCAAAGTAACCGGATAATCGAGCATTTACTGTAGTCTTAGTTGTATCCCACTGTAACTATTCTGCTAGTAATCATTTTAACCCTTTGCCTGTCCAGGTCATTTTCGTGTTTACTATCCAAATGTTCATACTTGTTTTCAGATTTATAACTATCTCAAGGCAACTCAGCTTATTTGGCAAATAGAATGTGTTGATATATAGTGTTTCACATAATAAAAAACTTACAAATTATAAGTTATTTTCACTACGCTTTGTGAATCACGTGATGTAAAGGACACATGGCACAGTGGATAAAGGCGTTGGTTAGATCCAGTGACAGGACCCAAAGAGTGTGAGTTCAATACCCGGTTAAGGCAGTGGAGAACTTTCAGAGGGAAATTAACAGGAGATAACTGATAACCGATATCCATTAAACCTGGAACGTGGAACTAGAACAGTTTACCCCAATAAGTGAAGTAAAGGGTTCAGTTCGACATTCCAACCACCTGAAGAAGGCCGGAGCGTACAACGGCCGAAACGTTGTAATAAAAATATGGCGACAAAGATGAGGACAATAGTCCGAATAATGTAAATAGTGTACGTAATACCTCATCTCAGAAATATAGACAGATACTGAGTTATATTTACTGTAGCACATCTTAATTCACAGACAAAATATATCATGTTATCATCCCTAATCAATTAAAATCAAAAGGCATGAGAGCCACAAAGATGAGGACAATAGTCCGAATAATGTAAATAATGTAAATAGTGCAAAGGTTATAATCATTTGAATAAAGTGGAAAAATAAATGTCTTTCATTTGAGACCTTACATTATCAGTCTGGTGTCCTTTGGTCATATATGATGAATAAAATATTAGATTAGGTCTTTTCTCAGACATCCTTCTCAATAGCAGACTCTTTTCTTAAGCGTCCTTGATTTTAACACTCTTTTAAAATCACGGCTTGTGCGCAGCACATATGATGCAAGGACGTGGGAATCACATGGCGCGTGCATCCCATATGATGCACATGACAGGCAAAAAGTTAATTTCCCTTTTTGGAAAAAGGAGGTGGGGGAGAAAAATAAATAAGAAAACGTGTATTCAGTAAAATAACTTTTCGAGTCATAAACAATAATTTCGGATACATATATCTCCACTCGAAACGTAAACAAAGAAATGTAGTCAATTAATTGATTTTAATCGGGCATTGTCTATTACTATAAACATTGCTTTAGTAGAT
The DNA here is from genome assembly GCA_903632075.3 of Acanthosepion pharaonis. NCBI lineage: Eukaryota > Metazoa > Mollusca > Cephalopoda > Sepiida > Sepiidae > Acanthosepion > Acanthosepion pharaonis. The sequence continues at coordinate 1,443,378 of CAHIKZ030000609.1, forward strand.
ACACGTGTTTGAGTAGACACACTCGATTTTTTATACAAGCAATCAAATTAATGTCTACCGGCCTAGATATACAAAGTCTTATTGAAGGAAATAACCAGTGTTGCCTTTCAGTAGTTATAAATCTGAAAACAGGCAAGTGTTCAGTTTTCATATGGTGATTTTCCAAGCGTAGCTTAGATGTGTCACAAGGCCGAAAGTATGGTGCACCCAGTGAGGATCGAACTCACTATTCAGTCGCAATTGTTCTAGCGAGACAGGCTTGCCAACCATTGCACCGTCTCTGTCCTTTGGTCATACATGATGCACAAAATATTAGATTAGGTTTTACCTCAGACATCCTGCTCAGTAGAATATTCTTTTCTTAAGCGTCCTTGGTTTTAACACTCTTTTAAAATCATGGTTTGTGTGTACTACATGCACTGACGTGTAAATCACATGACCCATGCATCGCGTAGGATGCTCAGAACAGGCAAAGGATTAAGATATACAATGACGTTGTTGTGCAAGTTTAGAATTGATTAGTTTTGTGCCTCTCATCTTTCTCCTTTTTCCCGGAGCTGATGAAATTTCACTCGATGTCGCTGTATAGCGCAACATGATAAATTATTGTAATGGTGTTTAATCTCAGACACATAACGCATTAAGCAAAGTGTTACAATATGCAGTTATTTCGGAGGCATTCAATATAGCTCTCGTTCAACACTATTCCGTAAATTTAACTTTACTAAATACAGTGTAACCCGGATATAAGAGAGTTGTCGGGACCGGAGAAGAAGTCTCTTATATCCGGGTTTCTCTTATATCCGGGTTTGGTCTATTTTATATACATTACACAGGCTCTAATTTGGGACCAGAGAAAATCTCTCTTATATCCGGGTTTCTCTCATATCCGGGTCTCTTATATCCGGGTTACACTGTATATTACAAAAATATTTGAAAAAGAACACTATCAGTGAATCATTACTAATGGGGTATTGCTTAGCAGAGCGTTACAGGTTTGGTTTAGTTTACTTGACGGTATATCAACCTCAATGGGTTATTTAATGCCAACAAGATTTTTATTGCTGGTAATATTTTTCTTCAAAAATATATTGCTGGTAATAATGTATTGTTGAAGCTGGGGATATATCTCACTAGGTGTCGCTGTATATCGATAAAATGGTAAATTATTATGTGTGATTATTTTCAAACTTCTTTCTTGTCCCTTCAGGACGTAGGCGATCATGGCTCTCCATTTCTCCCTATCCCTTTTAGTCCTCAATAGGTTTCGTCTATCTGCCACCTCCCCCAGACCACTTTCTGTCAGCCACTTGCTTCAGCCCGCCAGGTATGTCATGCGTTGCTTTCCCTTGTTTTTCCTTTCCCCCTTTTCGGCCTGTGGGTATCAGATTCTCCAGGCCTCCTTTCTCCAGTCCCTTTGTGTCCCAGAAACTTCAACTGCCTCTTCTTGATGTTAAGCATAAACTTCCTCTTTGTTTGCAACCTCTCTAAGACCTCATTGTTGCTCACACGCTCGGTCCGTGATATCCTTAGCATCCTTCTGTAGAAGCAAACCTCCGTTGCATCGAGTCTCTTCATCTTTGAGGAAATCGCCCAACATTTGCTGCCGTAAAGAAGGACAGATGTCACGTAACAGCTCAGTACTCTTTTCTTTGTTACCAAAGAAATCCTCCTGTCTCGTAATACTCTGCCCAGCTTTTGGAATGCGTCCTTGGCCATCCCAATACGTCTTCGGATCTCAGTGTCGCACTTGCCGTCCTCTGTCAAAACACTTCCTAGATATTCCAACAAATATTTCAGGCTCATCTTTTTACAGTTATTTTGGGGTCCGTCATTAATACTTTCTTTTCAGATCTTTTATTTCGAAATTTTAACACTGCTAAATTTATTGCAAAAAATATTTGATAAAATCCGCTAAAGCGAATCAACGCTAAACGGAATAGCACTAATCGGTATAGCACTAACCGGGGTATTAGTGTAATTTAAAATCAGTTGATGGTATGAAAATCAATATGTTTCTTGTAAATGTGACTAAATGTCTTTTACGAAATTGTATCGGTTCTGTTAAAAAACCGTACACAAATAGGACGCCAGATGTCCTTAATATTCCATTCTACCAAGAATAGAGGGGTAATAATAACACTGGTTTTATTCAAAGAGAAAAAAATATGAATTGATAGTCGTCAAAGGGTGTTGTCTACTTATTTAGCGGGATATTAAATCAGGTCCAAACAAGGAGAAAACAGAGATGAAAATAAAGAAGTTATTATTTTTAGCGACTCGCCCCAACCAAGCATTAACAATTTGCAAGAATTGTGTCCGTGAACAGTAAGCGGAGTGAAGGGCAGTTTCACACTATTATGACGATAATAATAGGTAAATAATAGACAAACGGTGAATAGAGTGCAAACAAAGATAAATGAATAACAAGTGCCCTAAAAAAAAAAGAAAGAAAAAAAGAAAGAAAGAAAGATAATTCCTAATGACCGTACCGAATTGTCCTGAAGAACGCTCCATTCAATGTTTAATAGATTTACAGTTTTTCTCTCTCATTTTTCAGGAATTAATTTAATTTTAATAATCCCAAATGATACAGAAGCTTTAGCTACCTATCCGACCACGATTGTAAGTTTGACAAAAGGTCACATATAATATAGAGCATCGCATGAGTACAGGCTAACAGCCCCCCACTCCCCAGAAATTGTCCAATTCATTCGATAAGCTCTTTTTTGGTGCGCATCGGGTAACCAGTATTGACTATGACTCTTTTTTGGGACATATGGTGGGTGGGTCCCAGGAATTAACTTTGTTTAATTTCTACCAAGGCGTAAAAATTCCGCTTTTATTTCACATACGAGGGAACCTGAAGAAGGCCGGAGCGTACAACGGCCGAAACGTTGTAATAAATATCGCGCCAAAGATGAGGACAATAGTCCGAATAATGTAAATAATGTACATAATACCTCATCTCAGAAATATAGACAGATACTGAGGGATATTTACTGTAGCACATCTTAATTCACAGACAAAATATATCATGTTATCATCCCTAATCAATTAAAATCAGAAGGCATGAGAGCCATTCTCTGACGTTGCGTCAGGTCATTTATTATTATTATTATAATAATTATCATTATTGAATAATTTTGCAGGTTATCGAAAACCAGAAAATATTTTTGCACTGTAAGAATTATTTTAGAGATACTAATAATTATGTGATACAAGTCTTAATAATTAACGCATAACAGCGGGGAGGGGGAAGAAGATTTATTTTTCCCAAGGGCATTTGCGCGTAAGTCTATATAACGAACCTGACAGGAATTGGAGCACGACTCTCAAATTAAGAATTCCGTGCCATTATCTATTTGCACCACCCGCACATCCAAGCTTAAAGCACTTTGTATTTACCAAGCACGCTAACAAAGTGACGCTACAAATAGACGAAGCCCAGTAATCCCATTATGGCATACAGTCTGTAAGGGTATACCAAGTACATTCATCACAGCCAAATACCTGTCGTATGGTCACAGGTTTTGATAAAAGCCTTGCAAAGTTGATGCCAGTTAAATTATTATTAATTAATATTTTGATAAATGTAGTGCATAACTTTACAATTATTATTATTATTATTATTTTTATTTTCTTTGATTTCTGGCGTTTACACATTTCTTTCCGGGTCCCGCCCAGGGACCTAAGGTTAGAAATGGCGTCATGACACTTTCCACTGACAAAAAAAAAATTAAATTACATAGATAAAGGCCTTCGTAAGGTGTGGGCTGTACTTGTCAGAACAATTTTTTGTATTTCCTTGAGGCATGGACTTCCAGGAATCCCTTCAATTAGTCTACTGCAATCTTTTCCAACCAGTCCTAGGGCTCCAACTACAACAGGGATTGTTGATGTTCCCATATGCCACATTTTCGAGATTTCTATTTCAAGGTCCTTGTATTTTGACAACTTTTGAATATCTTCAAAGATACATTGCAGTCAGCAGGGACTGCCATGTCAATAAGGAGGCACCGTTTTTGTTTGTGGTCTTTAATAACAATATCTGGCCGATTGGCCTTGATTGTTCTGTGTATTGTGTAGTCCCATAGAATTGTAACAGGTCCTATCTCCGTAACCGGGTCTGGGTGGTGTTCATACCAGTTTCTTTCAGTTTCATTCCCGTAGAAGTTGCAGATTTTCCAGTGCAGATATTGGCCCACTCTGTCATGTCGGGTTTTATATTCAGTGGGTGCCAACACCGTGCAACCTGATACAAGATGATCAATCGTTTCTGGATACTTATCACAGAATCTGCATTTTGGACTGACACAATATTTTAGTATATGTGCTTGATAATTCCTAGTTAGCAAGCATTGGGCCTGCGCAGCAAGGATAAAAACCTTCAGTTTCCGCTTTCAACCCTGCACTACGTAGCCACTGATGGGTACGGGTTTTGTCTACGTCAGCTTGTTTGGTACGGGCAGAGTATTGGCCATGAAGCGGTTTATCTTGCCATCGCTTCTGTATCTGGTCGGTTGCATTCGTCTTTGCTGTCTTTTTTAGATATTTTGCAGTTTCAGTCGGTGTATTGTGCTGTAGTTGCATCTCTACGCCCATTTATTATTATTATTATTATTGTTCCTTTGATTTCTGGTGTGTACTCATTTCTTTCCGGGTCCCGACCAGAAACCTAAGGTAAAAAAATGGCTTCATGGCATTTTCCACTGAGCAATTTTGAAAAACACCGCACATATTTTACATAGCTAAAGCCCTTCGTTAGGTGTGGGCTATACTTGTGAGTACAATTTTTTGTATTTCTTTAAGGCATGGGCCGTCAGGGATTTCTTCAATGAGTCTGTTGGAATCTTTTCCAATGAATCCTAAGACTCCAACAACAACTGGAATTGTGCCACACTTTTATTATTATTATTATTATTATTATTATTATTAAGAAAGAAAGAAAGAAAGAAAGAAAGAAAGAAAGAAAGAAAGGGAAGATAGAAGTGTTTAACGGCTGTTTCAGTGAAATGGAAAAAGTAAATTTCAAATCTTTTCATTTGTACCCACTTCTTAAAATAATGACCTGCATTCATATTTATAATTTTTATTGCAATATTTTGTTAAGGTTGTTAAGTTCAAATATTTAACGACGTGATTGGGGAAATTCTACAGACATTTCATTTTCATAGAACTCGCCATGATCTTATTCAATCATTAACTTAATAATCATGATTCATCAGAAAATTCAAATAGGAAAACCATAAAATGTTCACGGGTCTTTCTAGTATAAAATGCTAAAATACTGAATAGATTTAATCCTTATAAAACGCAATAAATATTAGAAGACCAAATCCAGCAGACGACAGATTAATATCAGTGTGCGCCATGTTGACTAATATAACTTAAAACCTAATAGAAGTAAATAATTTTTTAAAGTACAATGAAACAGACAAAATTACTTTACAGAATAAATACCGAAGTTAAAATTTGAGAGTGCAAAGTAAATCGGAAAGTCGTTAAGCTTAGATATTTAAAGATGCAATGTGAATATTTCTACAGATATTTTATCGTCATAGAATTCGCCATGGGCTACTTCAATCATTAACTTAAGACTTAAGATTCCTCAGAAAATCCAAATCGGAAAAGCGGGAAATTTTCACTGGCCTTTCTAGTAATTATTATTTTGATAAACATTTTGCATAATCTTGCAGATGAGACCCAGTTAAATTATTATTATTATTATTATTATTATTATTATTATTATTATTATTATTATTATTATTATTTTATTTTTATTATTATTATTATTATTGTTGTTGTTGTTGTTGTTGTTATCATTGACATTATTATTAATTTCATACGGTCAGTTTTTATTTGTAGATGATTGATTTGCACAGGACGTGAACACCTGTAACAAGCTACCTGACCATAATAATCAGACAAAAGTTTTAAAAAAAAACATCAAATGAAAAATATCGGTGTTACCGTGGGAAAAAAAACGTTGACCATAGTTAAAATTATTGCAATCGCAAACCTGAATGGTGACCTTTTAATTCAATATGACAAATTGGATACAATATATGCCATTAATTTGAATTTAATAAATAAACGTATATAATTAATTACTAATTAACCGGTATGTTCGGAATCTCCTTTTGAATTCTAACTTGTCAAGACTGGAATGCCTTTTAAAAATTGCTTAGTAATTGGTTCATTTTTATTTCTTATTTTTAGATTTAGCTATTAGAAAAAAGCATGGTTGCTTCATAACAATGAGCTATTGCTAAATTAATAATGTCCATTGCCAGAAATTTGTCATAAAGAAATAAAACACAAAAATAATATCAGGATTACTGTATTGCCATTTGTTGAGTTGAATCTAAACTGCGTAGTAGTACTCGACTTTATGACGGTTTTTACTTGTTCCCCCACGAGAACGAGGTCTGACACAAGGTCTTTTTAAAGTGGAGATCCTAGCAGGTGTACTCGGGCAAGGGACAAAAATTCGCCACAGCTCCCGCAGCCGTCGGTGCGAGAACCGATCTCTCCCTCTGGTGCAATGGGAGGGCGCGGCCTCGGGCAGCTATTCCGCAGGGCTGGGCACCTCTCAGTATAATTTTCTCAGTTGCTTCTCTGTCCTTTAACAGAGAAGCAACTGAGCGCGATCTGTCCAAAGACAGAGACGCAACTGAGAGATGATAAAAATAAATGGTTTAATAGCCAAAAAGAGTAAGGTAGACGCTTTATGACGAAGTGCACAGCCACAACTTTCTGGCTATTAAACCATTTTTTACATGTACTACATATGGCATTGCTTTATTCACTACTTAGGTTACTCACCTCCTATACGGGAACATTGCCAAAACTATTACATAGAATAAAATCAAAATTAAATCACCCGTAAAAAAAACTAGACCGTTGGTTCTCAATTCTACACTAATATAAGGAGTCTAAGTTCCAATTATCCAGAAGTTGAATTACATCGTGACGAGATAAAAGCTAAGCCCATTATATCCTCTTAATATGCACTTCTTGCTTCTTTCCCCGTACGCTTTGAGTGGCTCTTAATCCTTGTATTGAGTGAACAACAGTAATAAAGAAATGCTCAAAGGTAGGTCTCATAGCTCTTAATCGGCTATTTTACTTGTCAATTGCCTGTCAATTGCGTGCAAATATAAATATTCTTCCTCCTGAAGCCCTAATGGTTTACGGAACTCACCCGATAAAATCAAGACAAAAAATTGAAAACTTAACCAAATTATTATTGTTTAAAAAAAGAAAACCCACTGAACTTATAATCTATATCCCACGAACCTTACTCTCAAACTAGAAGCTTAAAGACTGAATTATATTCCTTGTTTTTCGTATATATAATGGTTGCCTGTTCAGTACGCTATGCGTTGCAACATTCAAAGTTTATAAATATATCAACTGTGTTAAGCTACAGCAATGAAAAATTCTATGTTTGGCCGTGTGGTTGGTCAGAGCGTTAACATTCCGACTATGATTCACAGGTTCGAATCTCGCCAAGCGACTTCTTAATAATATCGGCCTGAAGAGACGATCTCTGCTTGCGAAACGGTTCGGAAATGCCAGAAAATTTTTTACCACAGGTTGATCCAAGTCTTGCAAATGAAATTGGGTAGATGAAATTCTTCAATAGATGTCGCAAGTTATGCTGGCATGAAATCCTTACAATCTTTTAAGCCTCGATTGGCACTCAATCTAGAGACAATATCTCGATACTCATGTCTGTCGAATAAACGAAAGAAAAAGATAACTTCCTCTACCATAAAATAATTAAATACTCAAAAATCATCTTATTTGCCATAAATTAGACATTTTTAGATGATATTGCAAAAATAATGAATGAAATTTGTTTATACCAATTGATTACAGAAAATATAAAACTGTATAATACAATCAGAAATTTCTTACTTATTACAGCAGTTGTATGTCAATAAAACTTGCATTAATTCAAGACTATTTTAAATGTTTTTTGCACCAGATTGTCAATGCATTTCTATAGACTTTATTCATTTATAATTTTATTTTCTCTATTATTTTTTAATTCATTTATCGCAAAATAACACGCCCATCCTGATCTGTCTGTACATACATAAAATAGTCCTGTCGCTTAAATTAATTTCTAAACGTAGAACGACATTTCCTTTTTATTTCCTGTGCATTTTTATAATAAAATCATTAACAATCAATTTACCTTTACATACATTAACACTAATGTCACGACTCTTGAATTAAATCCTGAACACGGATATACGCTTTCTTCATAATTTCAATGTATTTCTATAATAAAAATTCATTGGCAATCGATTTAACTTAAACACATAATAACTCTATTCTGTCATTAATACTTGCATTAATCTCTAACCAAAACAATTTCTTCCTAATTTTCAACGCGCTTCTCTATAAAGCCATTCCTCACTTAACGAATTATCCGTTTAACGAAGATAGGCATGTGATCAGATATAACAGCTCATAAAATAAAAACAGATCTAGCTAGTCGATATTGCATGGGAAGTTTGGTTTTGATTGTTTTCTCTTTCTTCAAAATGAATAAATAAAAAGATTGCAACAGGAGAGAACCATGGTCGAACGATTTATTCTACCATTTGTATTTCCCACATTATGGACATTATTATATTCATGATATAACACCGTAGTTCATGGATAGAATGGAATCGATGAAAGAAAAAGGAATGATAAACATGCTTTGTTTTTCAGAGAGACTTTTATACTATGAAGAGGTACACAAAACTATATATATATATATATATATATATATATATATATATATATATATATATATATAATTATGAAATAGACAAAGTCTGACAATTATTTTACGACATTTTTTATGTTTATACCTTCATTTTATAGATACAAATATTTAAGTAAATGTTCTGTTTATAATAAACAGTATTAACGACATTTACCGGCTTGAATGTCCGAGAAATTATCATAGAAATTTTCGGAGGACGCATATTTTCTATGAAAATTTCTCGGACATTCAGGCCAGTAAATGTCGTTAATACTGTTTATTATAAACAGAGTATTTACTTAAATATGTGTATCTATAAAAATAACGTATAAACATAAAACGTCTTAATATATATATATATATATATATATATATATATATATATATATATATATATATATATATATATATATATATATATATATATATATATACAAATGGCCCACCTGGAGAACTATGTAGCACATATGTTTACATATCAAAGCAAAGTGTAAGGAGAAACAGAAGGAAAAAGATCTTAAATGTAATTATTATACCTGTGATATAATAATACTATAGCTCATAGATAGAATATAATGACTGAAAAGAAAAGGAATAACAAACATGCTTTTCTCTCGGAGAGACTTTATACTACTTAGACATGCACAAAACATTCATATATACAACTGCCCCAAGCGGTGAATATTATATCATATATATCTACACGGCGAGCAGGTTGAAAGAAGGAAAACAAAGCAAGGGTCTTAAATATAATATGGTGATAAGAAGCCATATTTAGGACTTCAAATTCACCAACTATGTCCCAGGCGGGGACATATTTCCCGAACGGCAAAAAAAAAGTCGTGAGTTTTCCCAATTTGAGGACTGCGTGCTGGAATTTCTTTCTGTATCTGGGAAAGTTATATCCTAAAATGGAAATGACACCATGTGCTTGTAAACTGCTGGAGGATGCAGATTTAGCTTCAGCCTGGGCCTCTTGTCTTAGGTCAAAAGAAAGCAATCTCACGTGGTGGCTGCTGTAAACAAACTGAATTTGGCTGATCCTTTGGTCACTGTATGGAGTGAGGTCACCACGCGGCCGTCACGTAACCTATATGACTTATCTCCACCAAAGGGAGATAATCGCATTTTGTATTCCTACAAATGAATAAAATGAAAAATAAATAAGAAGTTACTTGTATACAAACCGAAATAATATACAGAATACAGAACTATATTTCAAATTTCTTTATTACGTTTACTTTTCAGTGCATTATTGTACTGTATAAACATTCAGAAATAAATTAGAAAGCTTACAAATGGTGTAAAAGTGACATTAAAGCTATCTGTAGCATTCCTGAAATAGAGGTTACGTATAATTTCTCACTTACCGACCAGCTCGCTTAGTAACCAGGTTCTTGAAACGGAACTTGGTTGTTAAATGAGGAGTGGCTGTATACATAAAATATAGCTATTAACGAATTAAATCTTGGATATAAACGCTTTCCTGAGATAAACTTTTTCTTAAATTTTCCATACTTTCTATGATAAAAATCGATTTTACATAGATATGATAATTCCATTCTATAATTAATTCTTGCATTAATTTCTGATTGCAAACAATTTCTTCCTGATTTTCAATGCATTTATATATATATATATATATATATATATATATATATATATATATATATATATATTATAATAATAACCTTATTTTCTTAGTAACATTTTTTTAATGAATTCACCCCAAGCAAGGCGATAATACCACAAAGACGCAAGAGTCTGTTGGGAATGAAAGAAAGTATATTTTGTATTATGCAAATTTTTTTACCCACAGATTTTGGCTCAATATAAACGGGCTCCAGTTCTAAAAATCTGATCATTAAACATTAAAACATTAAATTTTTTATTATTTTTCAACACCTCTACAGGTATAATGTTATGGAAATAATTATGAGATAATGTATATAATATACCTTCAGAAGGTAAGCAATCATGGCTCTCCACAAGATACACTACCAGTGAATTACCATGACTTCTTCGGAAAGGTAGCAGAGTAATTTCCCATTTCCTTTTTCTGCAGGTTCCTATTCTTTATTATTTGCGAATCATCATGACTTCTTGGAAATGATGGCAGAGTGGTTTTCCATTGCCTTCTCTACGATTTCAGCGTTATCCTTCTCCTAGGCAGTCTGTAAGCTAAGGATAGAGATCTTAGTATACATTGCTATTTAATCTATAGCTTGGGTAAAAATATTTTAAATGAAAATATATTTTTAAAAGGATAGGAAGAAAAAGAAAAGTAAGTCGTAAAACGAGCCAATATAATAAATCGTTTTTATTTTATTAATATATATATATATATATATATATATATTGGTTTGTTTTCTTCTCTTCTCCAAAAAACACCCTGTCTTGGCCACATGTAGCAAGATCAGCACAACCAAGCATACCTGATCTATAACATCAAATAGCTCAAGTGAAGTCTTGATTAGTTGCCGTTTTCTGGTGGAACTTATATAAAGAACGTCCTAAAGCAAATTTTATTCTGGATGCGGGCCGAATACTGATCATATTTGGTCGGGTCGCCCATCGAAGAAGTCTGTTGTTTATTTAGACCCGAAACTTCTAGTGACATGGGAGCAACAACACTGACGATTCACCTAGATTCAGCACTTAAAGGTGTAATTTTAATAATTAAAATTGTTACCTATTTTAAATGAAAAAATTATTAATTTATTCGTATCAGCAAATCGGAGATATGACATTTTCCTATTTTTCCCTGTCATCCATCCTACTAGAAAAATAAGCTGTTGTTTAACAGCGATATGAACAGAAACAGAGTTGATAGACTTGATCAGTAAAACTGTATAGAAAACCAAATTCTACGAGCAAATGTCCTTCTCCAAGACTAGCTGCCGCTTAAAGTTAAAGTGCTGTGTGTGTACAACTATTTAACCCATACCTGGGGATGGAAAAGAGAGTCATGTTTTCCCCAAGGGTACAATTTCAAAAGCGTGCGTAACAAAATAATGTAGAATTTGAACTCGGTTCGATGATTTTAATTTCCGCACCGACAATCGTTACGTCAACCGCACTTCCGACTTAAGTCATAAATGGGAATAAATGGATATGAGATTCTATTTTGAAATAAATTTTAGCTAGGTGATCTCAGTGCATAGTTATATGCAAAAAAAAAAAAAACACACATATTCCAGTACGGATAAGACATCATTAAATACTCTGAAATTAAACATGAAAGAGACTGTAATTAGTAATATTAAAATTTGCAAGCAATATTTGTGGGGTGTCTTATAATTATTCCACCACTTCATATATATATATATATATATATATATATATATATATATATATATATATATATATATAGGGTTTCTTTTTGTGTATGCTGAAACAGCGGAAAATAGGAGAGTCAGCAAAAAACAGTTAATTTTTTAAAATGTTTCAAAAATGCAAAGTCAACATTGGTAGCATTTTTTTCTTAACTGATTAAAAACGGAAAAAAAGAAAAAGAAAGAAACAAAAAATAAAATAAGCTTCTTCTTCTTCTTTTTCTTCTTGTTCTTCTTCGTTGTACTGTCTCCCTATAGGACCAGAGGGACCATAGCTCTCCACAACTTCCTTCCTTTGTAGCTCTAAGTAATGTTAGTGTCCTTACTATATTTCCAACTCCATGTTCTGCCATCCCTTTAGGGAATCTCATTAGGTAGATTAAACGTTGTTACCCTCTTACCTTCAATACGTCATGCAAGTGTCAAATTCCCCAAACCTTCTTTCCTTGTTATGTGTCCTAGTCATTTAAACCGTCTCTTTCAGGTTCGAAGTACAAGTGTCCGTTTTCGTTTACATTTTCCTTAAGATTTCCTCGTTGCTCCAACCATGGTATTCTCAGTATCCTACTGTAGAACCATATCACAGTTGTCTCAAGTCTCCTCCTTATCTGGACAAAAACTGTTCAGCATTAAAAGGTCATGTAAGAGGATTAATATCACCTAGGTGTTCCATTCGCTTTTCCCGTTTCTTAATACGGAAGATAGCTAAACAAGGCTATATCTAATCGGATTTCTGTGTTACATTTTACGAATACCGTAACTCCTTAGCAACGTAAGGGCACCACATCTCCTGCAGACATAGAAGTAACGATGTTTCTTGGGAAAGACAGCCTGGCTGAGCCCAACCCATTCCAGGCTGGTTTGAATCCAGAGTTTTCCTTTTCCTAGACCGGTTGCCACCTAAGTCTATCCTGCTATTTACCCATAACAGGGATGGGGAGAAGCAACAAAATTCATACCTTTCCCAAGTGTATTTGCACGTAGATGACTGTAACGAACTTAACTGGGATTCGAACTCGATTCTCAGATTTTTTTATTCCGAGCCGCTATCCATTACACCATCCGCATATTCACTCATAAAGTTACCAGATCGTTAGATTTCTGTACTCGTTTGATTTTGACGACGCCAATTCATAGCTCGTATCTCGGGTTGTCCTTTTTGCTAACGACTACACAATTAAATAACTACAAAAGCCTATTTTCATTTGGTGATGATGAACATTCTATTCAATGATGAACATGTCATTTTCGTTTATGATTGATTTCATCTTATAAATTTTATTTCTCAAAGTAGAGTCGAATAGTCTTATAAATTCCTCGGAGAATTCCAGTAAGATATCTTTATTCATTTCTGTTTACACACACACACACACACACACACACACACACACATATATATATATATATATATATATATATATATATATATATATATATAAGGGAGAGTTGTATGTATATATATATATATATATATATATATATATATATATATATATATATATATATATATATAGAGAGAGAGTTCCAACGACAGAAAAGTGTATATTTTAAGAGAAGAGATAAGCCGCAAACGTTTTTGGTTATAATGTGGAATTTCTAAATATGTATTATACTTTATTTTCCGTATTTTTGCTACACAAGTTTTCGGTCTCGTGACCTTCATCAGGCAAAGTGAGGTTATTTCCACATATTATTAAAAGGAATTAATTTTCCTTATGTTTTCCGATGTTTAACCATTGTCTTTTGTGAGTAAAACATTTAGGATTGGTTAGTGACCGGAAACACATGTAGCAAAAATGTGGAAAATAAAGTATAATATATCTTTTTAAAAAATAAAATATATATTTTAAAAAATAACCCAAAACTATTCTCTAGGCATTGTCCAGATTAATTCCAAACCAATGACATCTGATTTACCGTTCCATAGAAGGGTTTTTCGCTATGCGAATGCCGAGTGTGAAAACTTTCGGTCCTATATGACAAAAGCTCTTCTAACCTTCTTCAAACATGCTGCTCCCAAAACTGCAGCCTTAATCTGCGAATGGATTCTTTCTGGAATGGAGTGTTTTATACCCCAGAAAAAATTCCATCAAAAACCAGTCAGCCCTGGTCCGGCCCTAAATGAGCTCCAGACATAACTCACAGAAACCAATGCTTCAATATCTATTGCAAGAAACGGTGTAGTCTGGCCATCACTTCTTTCATAACCGCTCGCAATCGCTGTAAGAGAATTCTGGAAAATGCCAAGTACAGCCACGCGTCATCTATCCAGTGGATCTCTGGAATTCTGGAAGATCACCAACCAAATTATGAACGGAGGTAAAGCGCTGGCCGCACTATTAAAAGTGGCCCCGAGGTCATATCTTCCTCGACAGACAAGGCTAATCTTTTCGCCTCGATCTTTGTCTCAAAATTAACGTTAGATTACAAAGGCCATTCCCTCCCCCAACTTCTCACGCCTCAATGAGCACAATCTCAGAAATATACTCATTTCAGTAATGAGTCTCAAGTCTTATCAAAAGCCTCGACCCGAAAAAAGCCACTGACAGAAAACTTTCCAGAATATCAAGCCAGAATTATCCCCGATTATCCTCTCTCACACTCTCTCTCTCTCTCTCTCTCTCTCTCTCTCTCAATATATATATATATATATATATATATATATATATATATATATATAAAAGGCTTAAACACTAATATTCCATGGTCATAATTTATTCCATTGGAATAAATACGATCAATTCATCAGACCTACAAATTCAAATTGTATGTCTGATGAATTGGATCGACCAATGGGGAATATTAGTTGCTTTTTATTATATCCTATACTCTGTCCTAGACATTGAGTTCTACCTGGATTCTATCCTCTTGAATTATTTTTATACATATATATATATGTATGTGTATGTATGTATATATATCTATATAGTTTAGATATATGATTGCATATGTATGTGTATATTAACCACTATATATATATATATATATATATATATATATATATATATATATATATATATATATTCGACTATATATATATATATTCGGGTTATTCGACTGGATACGAAAATTTAGATTTACAGAGGTGTTGTACTTGCCATCCTTTTGTATGACTCAGAGTCGTGGACTCCATACAGTTACCATATACGCCAGCTAGATGTTTTCCATAAAAGCTGTGTGCGTGCAATCTGTGGAGTTAAGATTCAAGGAATGTGGGACGCTCATGGCTAAGATACAAAGACAAGCTGAAAAGCAACTTGTCTGCTGTCAATATACCACATAACACCCTTGAGCGCCCAGCCTTGGAGCGGGTAGAATGGAGATCAACGTGTTTTAGTGGACTCAATAGTTTTCAATCTGCTTGTCTGAATCATCTTCAAGAAGCGAGAGCAAGATCTAAAAGGTCAGCCAATCTAACAGTGACCTCATCTCACAATCCTCACTCTTGCTCCATATGTGGCCTCCTTTGTAAATCACTAGCGGGTCTTAAGTGCCACTTAAGATTATCGCACAAAATTTCATAACCGAATCAATTAAGCTGCCAGATCCTCATACGTCGAAACCGACGGGAGAGTCCATTATTGTATGTGTGTATGTATGCATGTATGTATGTATGTATGTGTGTGTGTGTGTGCGTGTGTGTGTGTGTGCGTGTGTGTGTGTGAGAGAGGTAGATAAATATATAAGCATACATACATTTATATATTTAAGTATAGGCAAGGTGGAGTAATGGATAACGGCTCAGATTGAGCTCGAATTCCCGTCGAATCCATTACATTCAGTCACGTGCTAATAGCCTTGGGAAAGGTATGAATCCTCTTCTTCTCCCCCCAGCTATGTGGTTCTATAGCCTTGGATAACAACCGGTTTACCGAAGAAAGAAATGGCAACCTACTGCGGGGAAAAATCTGCCTCGTCAGTTATGTAGCGAAAGATACATGGTCGCCTAAGCGCCTAAGCATAGCACATAACTGACTGATTCTTTCTGATTGTAAATATACGTTTCTTGTTCCTATTGTTAAAATTTTGTTCACATGTTCTGTGCTTAGCAAATGGTAGAATCACAACATTTTCGCTCTAAGTCTCAATATATATGAGGAAACTTGGATTCACTGGGAGATATAGTATGGTATTTTAGCACTCTTTTCTAACAATCTTTTCTGAAAATATGTCCTATATCTTAATACATTGCTTATTTTCTGAAAGGCATATTTCGTTGTTCCTATGCGTCTTCAGATTTATGTCATATTTTCCGTGTTCTGTTACTACAGATGTTTGAAAGTTCTTGGCCTTAACAAGCATCCATTCAAAAATGATGTGTTGATTAATCAGATTATGAGTTGTTCAAGCCGAGAACTTTTCAGCAATCAGATAGTAACTGGGAAGTCTAGCTAGCTAGCTAGATAGATAGATTGAAGCAGAGTGAGATAGATAGATAGATAGATAGATAGATAGATAGATAGATAGATAGATAGATAGATACGAAATTCTAGTCAGAGTATCTAGAAATGTTACAATGAAATTTACACTGTTCGAATTATCCAAAATTTAACACCCCTGCGCAGAAATACACTTGAGAGCATTGATGACATATCGAGCTGAGAATTAGCAAGGTGGCCTGCATTTGTTAGTTCAGCATTTATATATCTAATAGAATTAAATAGTTTCGCCACTCGTCCGGTTCACCCTCCTCCTCGCTCTTTTGAACAAGAGTAGAGGTTTATCTCTTGTTTCCTGTTTAGGATTGGGTTTCAGGTTCCACCTAAACTTTTCTCATTCTCTTTCACTCCCAGCATGTCGACTTCATTTCCTTTCCCACCGCCGTGGCTTGATTTCCCTCTGTCTTTTTTATTGATATTTTCATGGTAGTTGTTCTAATGAGCTTTCTTCCTTGGTACCTCGACTGCATGAATTTAAGCGTACTGCTAGATTGGCAATTAGGTCTCATCATCTAACTGCTGAAATAGCTAGATATAATCGTAAGTTCTTTTCTAATAGTTTCTTTTCTCTCACTTCTCACCTGTGGAACTCCCTTCCAATTTCTTGCTTCCCTGCCAACTACACTCTTCAAAAAAATTTAAAGCAATGTTAATCGCTAACTTTTATCTTTCTGGATTACATTTTTTTAGTGCCCTTTCATCTCACTTTCTTCCACTCTCAGTAGCCACCTTGCTTAGAGGGAACTGATTAAAAAAAATGTCTTTCTTTCTCCATAGTAAAAACACAAAACAAAACAAAACAAAACCCCCAGAGTTAGAAGTATCGAAATTCAATATATAATAGTGCTTAGCTTTCAAAAGTGGCTTAGTCTGGTAACCCTGAAAAGCAGATGGTTTGTTGCACGTCTGGTTCTCAGTAGCAACCAACACCTGTTGTAACCTGATCATAAACGTATTATAAACAAAGAGTCAAGATCAAATATACAAATTTTAGATATGTTCATATTAAAGAAAATTGTATTAAAGAAGCCTTGTATCAGTTACTCTACGAGAACTATTGGTATCATGTAGCTCAGGACTACAGGCTACATGATCGAGTCATCGTCGAATAAACCGGTACCTCCACCACGTTTTTGCTTATGAGGAGAGTGGATAAACACACAGTATGATTAAAACGAGACCTGTTAACGGGTTGAAAAACCTTTTTGTCATGTCAACAGTCATCTAGAACAAAAGGGTAGACAGGTCTCTATAGCTATGTGTGCAGATAGTACGACATCGCTAGTCTGAGGGTTTCCGAGACTGAAGTCAACGGCGAAAGGGAACAATATCCCTTATTAAACCAATGGCCATGATTCCGTGGCCAAAGAGAGCCTTCAAGTCGGTGGAAATCGGCTGTAGTTTAACCTGGAGAGGGATGGGCTCCGCCAGGTCTACTTACCGAAAACACGCTAGGCATGAATGAATCCCTCTCGGGCTTTCAACCCAGATATCCGAAGAGGACTGGTTAGGTGCCAAGCTGCAATGTGACCCTACGACCACATCCGGTTAAGGGGTTGGTGGTGGTGGTGGTGGTGATAACGATGATGATGATGAGTGAAGAAGCCGAAAGCAACAACCTTATTACCAAATGTACATCGATAGAAAGAAACTATATTATAACCAAATCTGTAAATTAGTCTTCAGGCAAATAGGCTATAAGCAGATATTACACAATTCCGGGCCGACGAGAATCGAAATTGCAATAAAGTCATGGTAAAGAGAATACACTCGAAATTCATTATTGAAAATCCTTGATAACTGCAAGAATTGCAAATATATACGCAGGAACAATAAAGAGGTTTTTTTTCTGATAATATATTATTCTTGGTAGTGAGCATTTTGCAGTGATCTGTGGTATGCATGGAAGATACGCCAACGAAAGAGGTCTCTCTGGTTCAGTGAAGCTGGTATTTAACAAGCTGTTTACATCGTATACGTGTTCAGAAAGTTACTTGAAATAATAAGTTGACCAGAAAATCCTGAATCATTTCGGAAGCAGAAAGAAAACAACAAACCGTGATTTCTGCCTGGTTGAATTTCCAAGAAGTACTACATTTCGAGTTTGTTCCACGCGGTTCCGCCATCAACGGTAAAACTGTACTGCCAGTAGCTAGATCGCGTGTACGACAAACTAAAAGAAGGAGAATCCTGCTTTGACGAATCAAGATCGGGCTTTGTTTAAACAAGACAATGCAAGGCCACTCCCTGCCAAGTTGACAAAGAAGTTCAAACAGATGGACGGTATTGAGATACTTCCAAATCCACCATTTAGTTCCGATGCTCCGCCGCTCAATGGCATAATTCCTCCGCGACCAGCGATTCAACATTTTGATGAAATGAAGGAAGCTTTTTTACAGTTTTTTTGTTTTTTTTATTCAAAGCCAATGAACTGGTATCTGGGACAGATTCGGATGCTGGCTGATCGCTGGAAAAAATCGTCGACAATGATGGAATTTATTTTGAAAAATAAATATTGGTGTTACTCCATAAAATTTTGTTATTTTTTCGCTTCCTGAGTCGGGACTTTCTGGTCAACATAATATTTGAATCTGATTGAAAGGTTTAAATGAAACCGTATCATTTGATAACTCTAGTGTAAAACTTTTACCTAAAATCAAAGAAGAAATAGAATATAATAACTATCTCACTTGTCGGCTATTGTGGCATGTTGGGGCTTCCTTACCTTGCTCGATTCAGAAGTAGCAGCAACGAAAGTAATCAGCCGGGTACAACCGGAAGTCCCAGAACTCATAAAGATACTAACCAAACCTTATTCGATCTCTTTTCTACTCTTCTTTTTCAGCGACCTCTACCTTCAAAGCTAGCTCTATTTTACACTTTTCTTTTCAATGTCCGCAACCTTCAAGGCCCAGATCGAAGTGTTACTCTCAACTCTTGCTGCAGAAGACACGAGGTATGTCCTGGCAGCTTAACTTCGGGTTTTCTCGTCCCTCATGGGAACAGGCAGAAAAATCTCCTTTCGAGACACCTACACAAAGGAAAAACTACACACAACGCGTGCTGTAGAAAATTCGTTCAAGTTATAGCAGTTTTACACTCAGATTCTTCCTTCTTCCCGTGGGAACAAGCGGAAAAATATGTCTCTACAAAACTTCTCTTTCAAGAAGTTTTTCCGAAAAATACCGTTATTTTGCACTCTTTTTCAACCACAAATAAAAGCTGTTAAACAGTTATTTCGAGTCTTAGGTTTTGTTCATTCCACTCTATACACTGCCGAGCACACACAGACAGATAACGGGACAAATTTTACAAAAATGCTATTTTTTCTTTATACCTTTGCTTCGGGACAAAATGTTCAAATATTCAGCAAATAACTCATTATGTCTCGATGAATCAGCCATATACCTGCTTTTTTTATCCTGTAGGGTCCTAGGGGCGCTATGTAGAAGTGTTTCTTGGGCAAGATAGCCTAATTGAGCCCAACCCTCTCCAAGCCGGTTTTGAATTCAGAGTTTTTCCTTTTCCTAGCCCGACTACTGTCCAAGGCTATAGAACCCAGTCAGTGCTATTTACCCATGGCTGGGGGTGGGAAAGGATATTAGCACGTAAGTGAATGTAATTGATCCAACTGGAATTCGAACTCGGCTCGCCGATTCCTCAAACTGGGCCTCTGTCTATTAATCCACCTTGCCTCCTATCCTTATTCCTTACTAAAGGAATACGTGTGTGGGGAGGGGGATGAGGTTAGTTCACCTGAATGAACTCGGCTTGGCGGGGCTTATCTGGGACGGTTAGAGTCAGTGAAACTAAAGGATGTAACTCGTTTGAAAATTTCCATGAAAATGGCGATAGAATAGCGGGAAACTTATAACTTTTCGTCTCTGGGAAAAGGGGTTGTAGAGTGGAAAATAATTTATCACCCAAAAGTCCGCGTAAACGCTTTTAGATTCTATCAAGACTGGAAATTGAAGAAAGCTAAATTCTACTCTGATAGCTCATTCCAAAGAACTACTGTTTGTGGAACAGAATTCTAGGAGGATGCATTTCGTACAATCTTAACCTTTACGTTTTTTTTTTTTTTTTTGCAGTTTATCAACCTTTCGCAGGTTATTTACAGCCAGAAAATATTCTTAGACTCTAAGAGTCTTTTGGAGATAATAATGATTTACTGATACACGTTCTACTATTTAACCCATAGCTGGAGGAGAAGAGCTGGATTGATACCAATTCCCAAGGGTATGGGCGTGTAAAGGAATATAACAAAACCAACTGTAATTGTAATTCGGCCTTCCGATTTCGAATTTAGTGGTATTTTCTAATTCGCCGCCTGTACATACCACTTATATTCAAAATTGGGAATGTGTATATGCACAAATCACATGACAAAGCCACACTAGAATCACCCACATATACATTTAAAATAGGGGAATGTGCATATTTACAGATCACACGACAAAGCCCCATTAGAATCACCCACATGTACATTCAAAATAGGGAATGTTCATATGCATAAATCACACACAAAAAAATCACCCACATGTATATTGAAAATAAGGAATGTACATAAGCAGAGATCACAATAAAAAAGACCACCAGAATCACCCAAATATAAATTCACCATAGGGAATGTGCCTATGCATAAATCCCAGAAAGAAAAAAAAAACAGAATAACTCATATGTACATTTAAAATAGGGAATGTCTATAAGTATAAATCACAGAACAACATTCTACCAGAATCACCCACATGTACTTTGAATATGGGGAATGTTCATAAGCACAATCACGCGACAAAACCCCACTAGAAGCACCCACATAGACATTTAAAATAGGAGATGTGCACATGCACAGATCATACGACAAACCCCACCAAAATCACCCACATATACATTCAAAATAGCGAATGTGATTTTTAACAGATCACACGAAAAAAAAAGCTGAATCAGACACATGTATATTAAAAAAAATGAATGTGCATATGCACAGAACACACGGCGAATCCACACAAGAATCACCCACATATAGGTTTAAAATAGGGAATGTGCATAAGCAGAGAACATACGACAAATCCCCACTATAATCACCCACATGTACATTCAAAATAGGGAATGTCCATATGCATAAATCCCAGAAAAAAAAACAGAATAACCCAAACGTACATTTAAAATAGGGAATGTGCTTAAGCAGAGATCACACGACAAAGCCCCACTAGAATCACCCACATATAAGTTGAATATAGGGAATGTTCATAAGCACAAATCACGTGACAAAACGCTACAAGAATCACCAACATATACATTTAAAATAGGAAATGTGCATAAGCAGAGATCACACGGCAAAGCCTAACGAGAATCACCCACGTGTACATTCAAAATAGGGAATGTGCATATGCACAAACCACAGAAAAAAACAAAATCACGCATATATACATTGAAAATAGGGAATGTGTATAACCATAGATCGCTGGACAACACCCTACCAGAATCACCCACATATACGTTGAATATGGTGTATGTCCATATGCAGAGATCACACGACACAATCCCACAAGAATCACCCACATACATATTTAAAATAGGGAATGTGCTTAAGCAGAGATCACACGACAAAGCCCCACTAGAATCCCCCACATATAATCTGAATATGGGGAATGTTCATAAGCACAAATCACGTGAAAAAACGCCACAAGAATCACCCACATATACATTTAAAATAGGAAATGTGCATAAGCAGAAATCACACGACAAAGCCCCACGAGAATCACCCACGTGTACATTCAAAATAGGGAATGTGCATATGCATAAACCACAGAACAAAACAAAATCACCCATATATACATTGAAAATAGGGAATGTGTATAACCATAGATCGCTGGACAACACCCTACCAGAATCACCCAAATGTACATTGAATATGGGAAATGTGCATATGCACATATCATACGACAAAACGCCACAAGAATCACCCACATTTACATTTAAAATAGCAAATGTGCATAAGCAGAGATAGCACGACAAAGCCCCACGAGAATCACCCACATATATATTCAAAATAGGGAATGTGCATTAACCCCACATTTAAAATAGGGGATGTGCACATGCAGACACCACACGACAAAACCCAACCAAAATCACCCACATATACATTCAAAATAGTGAATGTGATTTTTAACAGATCACACGATAAAAAACAACTGAATCAGACACATGTATATTAAAAAAGCGAATGCGCATATGCACAGATCACACGACAAAACCACACAAGAATCACCCACAGTACATTCAAACTAGGGAATGTACATATGCATAAATCCCAGAAAAAACAGGATAACTGATATGTACATTCAAAATAGGGAATGTGTATAAGCATAGGTCACAGAACAACACTCTACCAGAATCACCCACATGTACGTTGAATATGAGGAATGTTCATAAGCACAAATCATGAGACAAAGCTCCACAAGGGAATGTGCATAAACACCAACATTTAAAATAGGGAATGTGCCATTTGAAGCACCCACATATACATTCAAAATAGGAAAAGTGCGTATGCATAAATCCCAGAAAGAAAACAGAATCACCCATATGTATATTTAAAATATGGAATGTGTATAACCATAGATCGCAGGATAACATCCTACCAGAATCACCCACATGTGCTTCGAATATGGGCAATATGCATATGCAGAGATCACGCGACAAAACCCCACAAGAATCACCCACATATACATTTAAAATAGGGAATGTGTATAAGCAGAGAACACATGACAAACGCAACTAGGATCACCCACATATACATTCAAAATAGGGAATGTGCATATGCTTAAATCACAGAAAAAACAGTATCACCCATATATAAATTCAAAATAGGGATGTGTATAAGCACATATCACAGGAGAACACCATACCAGAATCAAACACATGTACGTTGAATATGGGAAATGTTCATATGCAGAGATCACACGACAAAACCCCACAAGAATCACCCACATATTCATTTATAAAATAGGGAATGTGTATAAGCATAGAACACACGACAAAGCCCCACGAAAATCACCCATATATACATTCAAAATAGAGATGTGCATATGCATAAATCTCAGAAAAAACAGTATCACACACATGTACACTAAAAAAAAAAGAATGTCTCTATGCATAAATCATATGACAAAACCTACCAAAATCACCCACATGTACGGTGGATTTGGGGAATGAATATATGCACAGATCACGCGACAAAATCCCACTACTATCACCCACACGTACATTCAAAATAGGAAATGTGCATATGCACAAATCACACGACAAAACCCCACCAGAAGCAACTATATGTTCATTCAAAATAGAGAATTTGTATATGCACAAATCACACGAAAAAAAAAACACCAGTATCACCCACATGTTCATTCAAAATACGTAATGTGCATATGACCAATCACACGACAAACCAGGAACTCAAATATGTAAATTCAAAATAGGGAATGTGTATATGCACAGATCGCACGACAAAAACTCACCAGAATCCCACACTTTTACGTTGAATATGTTGGAATGTGCATATGCAAGAATCACACGAGAAAATCCCATCAGAATCACCCACATGTACATTCAAAATAGGGAATATACATATGCACAAATCACACGACAAAACCCTACCAGAACCTCTCACATTCACATTCAATATAGGGAATGTGTATGTCCCCAGACCACACGACACAAGAACCACCCACATGTAAAACCAAAATATGAATCTGTTTATGCACAAATCACACGAAAAAAACCCACCAGAATCACCCACATATACATTCAAAATAGGGAATGCGCATATCCACAGAAGACACAAATGCCAAAATATATCCAGATATGTAGCTGTTTATAATAATAATAAAAATAATAATTGGTGCTTGTTTCTGAGTATGCTCGTCTGCTACGGTGGCTACCTAATCCCTGTTGCAGACGCCTGCTGTAGCACAATTCTCTTATTTCAATACCCAAACATCTAAACAGTACTTTATACTGCAGCTATGATGGACGGACCTGTTACAGATTCTGGAACTAAGAGCATAATCTAGCGTAATCAATACTAGAGCAATGCCAGTACGCTCAGATCATCGGCCACAATGGCTTGTGATTTCGTGCGCACACAACCATCGACGGGTTCCGAACAGTTCCCTCTACCCAATTTCACACACAGGGCTTGGAGTCAACCCATGGGTTTTTGTTTTCAGGCACATGCCTACCGTGCCGCACGCTGGGGTCGCCCGCAAAGGCTAATATGATCCGAAAGTTGTTTTCTTGACAATTCGAACGTGGTCAGATTCAAACCCGCGTACCAAAAGTCTGAATTCGATCACAAATTCAGAGTAGCGAAGACGCAGTAATAAAACATAAGCACAAGTAAACTCTCTCTCACTCTCTCTCTCTCTCTCACTCTCTCTCTCTCTCTCTCCCTCTCTCTCTCACACACACACTCTACAAAATATAGAGAAATGCTCGTAGACTCCCTTAAACGGAATCAGACACCCGCTTACGACTGACAATCTGTCAAAGAAATATCTTGAGGTGTGCGAAGTAAGCATTCTGTACGAGAAAAATTCTGTAACAAAAAAAAAATTAGGCCTTCGGAGCGGCAGTTAGCACGACATTGTGCCTTCAGTACGGATAAAGGCTGAATAAAAGGGGTACTTAGAGTAACAAGGGTAGCAAAGTGGACGTGTGCGAAGCTCCGGGGTGGGAGTGGTAGATAAGCGAATGGATAGGAAAGAGGTGGGCGTGGAGCAGATTTTAAAGTGAATCGGGTATTTGAGGCGACGGTACAACCGCGGATGACTGGTCCGCTCGTAAGAAATAGAGGAGACATTGGGGACGAATAGTTTTTCTAGATTAGCATTCATTAGATGATCTTCAAACTTCGACATTGATCAGATTCGAAAAACATCTCTGTTTTATCATTTAAGAAGTGGGTGACCTAATCATTATATAAATACAGTGTAAGATCGATCCCTGACTTTTTAAAGAATTATTTGAATTTGACTCGTCGATTTCGCTTGCTTCGCTGATATCCGTGAAGAATATGAAAAAAGACATTAAATGAAATATTCTATTGTGGTGCCAATGCTAACATACACTTATTTACTCGGCCTTATGCCGTTATTTTGGCAGTAAGTGTCATTGCTCTTCGATTGTTGTGCATGCCAGTCTTCTTCAAGTGTGTATCGAATTTAGCAACATTGTGCATGTGTCGAACTGAATTCTTCATTCAATCCACAAAAATAATTTGATCTTTGTGCTGGCATAAAAATGGTGTGACAAAATGACGTTTTTTTCCTATTGACGTCGTTATTATTTGAATTAACTTTGTTGTTTTAAAAAGAGATGATTAGAATTGTAATAAAACCTAAGCATATGATGAAAGTGAATTTATACTTTTTTTTGTTCTTGAGAATTTACAACAAAATTACTAAAGACTATTTATTAGATCGTTTATTTACAAGAACAATTTTATATTTACAATATTCTAAAAAACTAATAAAATTAAAACTAATGCAATGCAATATTAAATGATAGTTTAATAGATTATTATTTCTAGAGAAGTGTATCGGTGCTCCGACTTCCTGAGTTTGACCTTTGAGATCAGATACAAGACAAAGCAAAGGAAGTCGATTTTGATTGGCTGAGCCAGTGTGAGAACGATAGGTAGAAAAAGGTTTTCAAGGAGTTGTTTGTTAACCGTCAAGCAATGTAGACGAGTTGGCTTTCGTGTCTGGAAACAGCTCCCCAGTGGAAGGAGAGAGCAACTCCACTGTAGAAATGTATGCTTTGACGTTACT
Source organism: Acanthosepion pharaonis (assembly GCA_903632075.3). Lineage (NCBI taxonomy): Eukaryota > Metazoa > Mollusca > Cephalopoda > Sepiida > Sepiidae > Acanthosepion > Acanthosepion pharaonis. The sequence continues at coordinate 1,469,752 of CAHIKZ030000609.1, forward strand.
AAAATAGATAAAATTCCATAATGGAGTTCTTTCCATGTGAATCAAAACAACTAGCGATCGCTGACCGAAAGAAAGAAGATACAACAAATGATACAACAAACGGTGCCGATGACCAAAACCTCCCCAGAACGAGGCGACTAGACAGCATTGTATTAATTGGCGCAGTAACCAAGACCTCCCAGTATAAGGGGGCTATATAACAATATTTTTTATTTGCCAATTTATAAAAAAGTAAATATGAAAAAAAAAAGATTTTATTCCTTAATTTATAAATATTTACTAAATTATTAAAATATCTTAACCAACTATAAGGAAATCCTTATTTACCATTTTATAAATTCGAATCAATTGGCAATTAGCCGATGTTTTGCCCACCATTACAATAAATAATCTAATAAATAAACTGTATTTATTACTATTGTTTTCAATTTCCAAGAAAATGTATAAATTAATTTTCATATGTTTAATTCCAATATTGGATCTACATGCACCTGATGAAGAACACAACGGCCAAAACGTTGTAATAACAACAACAAATATGAGGGCAATTATCCGCATATTAATATTGTTTTGTGAGTGTCAAATTCACCCAGCCCTCTTTCCTCGTTACGTGTCTCAGAAATTTCAACTGTTTTCTTCTGATTCGAAGTGCAAATATTTTTTTTGTTTCCACTTTCCATAAAACATCCTCGTTGTTCACGTGTTCCGTTCATGACATTCTCGGCATCCTCCTGCAGTACCGCGTCTCTGTTGTTTCAAGTTTCTTTTTTTTATTCACCTCTAAAATGACGTCTAGCAGCCACTGACATATAAAGAGCATTGATATCGTACATTTTGCAAATCATCAAACATTCAAAATATGGATGTAATGCTTCAAGTATTAGTCGAATTCAAAGATTACATTAATATAGAAAATAAATTCTATTTTTAGCAAACTCCTCGCAGATTTGTCATTCTTAAATTTCAAGCTACTATAATTGATTAAAAACTGTTTATATTTCAAATAAAACATTGATTTCGATACACACACGCGCGTGTGCGCATATATATATATATATATATATATATATATATATATATATATAAAGAAAGATAAAAGAAAAGAAAGATAAAAAAGAAGAAAAACGACCAAATCAACGACAAATCCAGAAAGGAAAGTTACGATCAGAACAAACATTACTGAAATATTATGCGCGCACCATCACGACCTAACATGCGCAAGTGAAATATTTGCGTAGTCGTTTATAACGATTTTTACGAGCGCGTCAATAACGGCAAACGCGTTCAGGAAACTTTCATTACGGATAGAAGATGCAAAGGGGAAGAATCGTTTTATTTATTTCATTAAGAATTTGCAAAGAGGAACGATCAATTAGTTTTTTTTTTTTTTTTTACCCTGCCTGGTGGCAAACGCTGCTGGTGGCGCCTGGGGTGGCGATTCCGCCATAGCCACCGAAAACGTGAGATCAACCCTGGTCGGCGGTTGATGAAGATAGGGTATCGCACGTGCTTTTACACGTTGTATGTTAAATATATATATATATATATATATATATATATATATATATATATATATATATAAAGAAATATAGTCTTAAGATGTGCTATATTTATGGAATAAAGTGCTCAATATCAGAGATAGAGCGTGTGTAAATATAAAATGAACACAGAAGTCAACACTTAGAGGCAACAGTGTGTTTCATGCTATATGCAATCGTCAGGCCTGACGATTGCATATTTATGAAACAGACTGTCGCCTCTAAGTGTTGATTTCTATGTTCACATTATTTATATATATATATATATATATATATATATATATATATATATCGACTCTCCCCGTCGAATAACGGTCAAACAGATCAGTTCCTAGGAAACAAATGACAACAGCACATGAGATTTGATTATCGTGGTGAAGGTTTCATGTAGGATCAACAACATAAAAAAAGATATATGCAAATATATACAAAAAATAGGAAAGACACGTGAGGTAAATAATCCGAGGTTCTTTAGTATTTTTGTGTTTATTTTTGAAAAACAGTGCTCAATACATAAGTAGAGTCTAAATTATAATTATTTTTTAAAAATATGATTCCTTCTCTACATAAGAGTTCTCATGCTTCAAAACAGGAGCCAAAAACATCAATATAATTATTAGAAATAAATTGAATTAAAGTATCAAGCTCTGTTTCATCCTGAAGCGAAATTTTTGGAATAACTAATTCTTGAAATTTACGCAGCTTTATAAACATATTCATTCGTAAAATTAATTACTATGGAAACGGCTGAAGCAATTATTTCAATAATAATAATAATTAAATATATATATATATATATATATATATATATATATAATAAAGAAAATTTACTTAAAGAAAAAGGAGAGATGATGGTAATTTTAAATTATTTTTTTAATATTTTGGGTGTATAATCTAGCCGATATCATTTGGACACTTTTTCGTTTTGCTTATGTTTCCTTTATTTTTGTTATTAAATATTCAACATTGTGATAATAGAAATTCTATCAAGAATGGTGCAACGTTGTAAGAAACTGGACACAAATTTACTGTGGATAAATTAGCTATTAATTCACCTTCTAAATTTTTTTCTTTAAGTAAATTTTCTTTATTATATATATATATATATATATATATATATATATATATATATATATATATATATTCACTTAGAAATATCATAAAGAAATACACTACCCCAAATACGAATAAAAAAAATCAGATTAATTATCTACAAAAAAAATTTAAAACAAGCTAACCTTATCCTCAAAAAAAATAAAACACACCAAAAATCAAAATTGAACGAACGAAAATTATTTATGTGTTCAAATGCCACTTAAGGAACTGTGTTTCTGATCAGACCGAATTCATAAATATTTACATCAGTCACACGACTACATGCATATCCAGACGCCTTACGTTACGCCTATCTGATCACGTTTCTATTATAGTCCATTTAAACACACACGCGAACTTACCAGACTCAATCTGGAACATACTAGTAGAAAATACAAACATTATAACCTCGTCCACATGTAAAAAAAAGATTAAAAATAGTAGAAGTTTTAATAATAAAAAAAGAAAAAGCCAACTCTCAATAATATTAACTACGAACACGACCACAATGTGCCAATTGCGCTCAGAAAAATATACACACAAAACTATATACCCAATTAAAAAGCAAAAATAAAATCATCCTTGATAATGGCTAAAAGTGTGGCTGAAAGCGCCCGGAATTATAAAACATTTGAACAGTTTCTACACACTGAAAATTAAATATATATATATATATATATATATATATATAATAAAGAGAAATAGGAAATCGAGTGAGTTTGATAGAGAAATGAAAAATAAAGAGATGGTGGTGGAGGTATCAGGTAAGTTTGCCGAGAAAGGGCGTTTGTATAACTAGCGAGAAAAGTTTGAAAGAAACACGACTTGGGTTGGGGAGAAGGTAAGCGGTAAGACGGTAGGCCGAACTGTGGAACAGCCTGTGATTGGGTAAGGCGGCAGTATTGGTGACGGATGGATAGGACCACCTGCTTCCTCCGTCACCGTTACCCTCTCCAACATTACGAATCCCTTCACTCCTTCCATTGCGGTTAACTCAACCTTCTCCTAAATACACCCGCCTTTGCTGCTATTTTTGTCACCCTGCCTCTGACATATGCCGTGACTCCAAAGCATTCGACCGTACTCGACCATACAGACCTGCCTATCTTCTGGCCTACCTGTCTTAGCCACCCCGGCCAATTTAGTCAACCAGGATTGATCACAATGTCTAGATTGACTCTGTTTTTTTTTTCTTTCTTTTTCTTTATTCTTCTCTTCCGTAATAATCGTTTCTCCTTTTCTTTGTTTGAGATACTAGTGTGGTCTATCACTTCCCCTCTCTTTCTTTTTGTTTTTATGCTTAATTTCTTCCTCTCTATCTTTTTTTTTTTTTTTTTTTGCTCGCTCTGAGATATTTGCCAAATATTCTAAACTTGAGACGCACCCACACGTGCACAAGTATCGTCTTACACAAATGCTAACGCATGCCGCTGATCCCCCTTATGTTCATTGTCCATGTGACAGTTTAACAGCAGAAAGGATTAAAGAAACTCCGACAAACATATTTGTCAAAAAAACCAGCTGTTAGAACAAAGAAATTACAATTAATTCTGTTCAGAATACACATTGAACTCTCAACAAATCATCAACAACTGCTTTTGTCGACATAAAATACACACGAACATTTTCAAAGAAATAGTTTTGGTGTATTTAAGCATTTAAAACGATCTATATACATTACACAATACAATTTAGCAATAGCAGAAAATATTACTGTATATAAAAAGCAAGCTAAGATATACCTGAACATGAAGCAAGAAATAACAATAATCCCTCATATCCGGTGTGCCTCATATCCGAAGTGCCTCATATCCGGAATCCCTCATATCCGGACAGGATTTTGATGGGAATATTTGAACTATTTGGGTGATGTGCAACTGATTTGAGATTTCTGTTTTTTAGGTAATTTACTTTGGATAATTGCTTATGCTTATTTCACCCTAATGGCTTGTATTGGTGCAAAAGATGATGGGAATAAGAGGAAAGGATGACAACGAGACACATCTGCAACAAGATAGCGACGAGACGCATGATTGTGATCAAACCTGGACTGAAATTGAAAAAGCTATTGAAAAGGCTGTCAGTTTTATGGAAAGAACGCCAGCATTCAGCTATGATGATTGCAATAACGCGTGCAGAGTTAAAAAGTGTCTTTCGTTTAAAAAATTTCAATAACAAAAGCAAAATGAAATGCGGAAAAAGTTGAGGATGACATTAGAAGAGAAAGAATCATCATGCAACAGCGATTAAAAAAATCCCCGTTACATTATTTGTTTTGCATACGTGGCATACTTAATTTTAATGAATTTTCATTAACTTTACATAATTTATTTCTTTTTCCTTAAAATCACTTCTGTTATATTTCACTCAACATTAGCTTATTTTGTTTACTATAAAACATTGAAAATAAATGTTGAACCTGATTTCAGTTCTTTTATTTCAATCTAAATATAACCCCTTATATCCGGACTTTGTAACCAATTCCACATATCCGGAAGGGCTTCTTAGTCCGGTTGTCATGGATTCTAGCTTAAATGCATCCACCCGCTTCACTCGTTCATTCTTCTTTGTCCCCTGCACATGACAGATATATATATATCTGCGGACTGGGTGATATTTTTGCCGGATAAGTGTTTTGCCATTACTGGTATTTCATTTCAATTACGTCTCTTTCTTCGCTAGATCAGCTGGTACCGATGAAAGTCACCGGTAATTTCTTACAATAATTCCCTTCACAGTACTTCTCTTCCGTAACGATCGCTTCCCCCTTTTCTTTGTTTAAGATGCTAGTGTTGTCTATCTCTTTCTCGCTCTGTCTCTCTTCCTTTCTCTGTTTCTATGTTTAGTTTATTTCTCTCTATTTAGATTAAACCCCACCACCACCACCACCACCACCGCCGCCAACAATAACAACAATACTAATACAGGCGCTCAGCTATATCTGCTCAGCATAGTTGCAGTATAAACCACAGGTGGGCTCTGTAGATGTTGAAAAAACACAAATGAGCCTGAGCAAGCATCTGCAATAGGGATTGTCTAGCCGCCATAGAAGGCGGGTATCCTTGAATACGAGTGGCCATCTATTTATTTCCATAATAATATTATTTACTCAAACGACATTATTATTGATTGAAAGAATAGGGTACAAAGAATAGGGTACAAAGAATAGGGTACAAAGATACAAAGTCCATGTGCACATTCTGTGCACATTTATCACAGCCAGGTGTGGGCAATATGGTGCAGGTTTTGATTAAATTTCACATAACCTAGCAGGTGAGGCTCGGTTAGAAATACACTCCAGTTGTGCAACCCAATCCGCTCTGATGTTTTCCAATTGAGAATGTTTCTAAGTATCGAGATGGCTCATCTCGTCACTTTGCCTACGAGGCTTTCCCCAGTGCTCCCTCTCATGAACAGATAGGCACAGTGCTTAAAACACTAAAAAACATAACTAATGGTTAAAGTCAAGCAAGTGACAAGCAAATATGTGACAGTGAAAGGGTCATTTACAGTTACCCATCATAATTCACTGTGACAAAACACGTACATTTTAACACATCCAATCAATTAAACCAGAATCCATTAGAACCATGACATATGTTGTTGTTGTTGTTATTATTATTATTTTCTTTGATTTCCGGTGTGTACTCATTTCTTTCCGGGACCTAAGGTCAGAAATGGCATCATGTCATTTTCCACACATATTAGTAAAGTCCTTCGTAAGTTGTGGGCTATATTCGTGCCCTTCAATATGTCTATTGGAATTTATTCCAATCAATCCGTGGATTCCAACTACAACAGAAATTGTTGATGTTCTCATGTGCCACATTTATCATTATTATCTTTATTTTATTTCCTTTGATTTCTGGCATGTACACATTTCTTTCCGGGTCCCACCCAGGGACCTAAGTTTAGAAATGGCACTATGACATTTTCCACTGGAAAAAAAAATTACATAGACAAAGCCCTTCGTAAGGTGTGGCCTGTACGCGTGAGAACATTTTTTTGTATTTCTTTAAGGCATGTGCTACCAGGAATCCCTTCAATGAGTTTATTGGAATCTTTTCAAATCAATCGGAGGGCTCCAACTACAACAGGGATTGTTGATGTTCTCATGTGGCACATTTTTGAGATTTCGATTTCAAGGTCCTTGTATTTTCATAGCTTTTTGAAGATCACCAATGATATATTACAGTCTGCAGGGACTGCCATATCAATAAGGAGGCACCTTTTTGCATGTGATCTCTAATAACAATGTCTGGGCGGTTAGCTGTGATTGTTCTGTCTGTGTGTATTGTGTTTATTATTATTATTATTATTATTACAGTAAGTCCCCGGACAGTTTCGACCTATGACGATTCGTGGTTACGACGCAATCATCATTAATCTTGTTTCGACTTATGCCGTTTGCCTCTTAAATACGACGCAAATGGCGCAGCGGAAGAATGCATTACATGTGTTATACTTATGTATTCCGTGTGTTTTGTTGTCCTAATTATGTTAAATTATGCATGGAAAAGTGTTTCAATGTCCTGAATTATTACTATACTAGTTTAAATTTCTAGGGCACATATGAGGAAAGACGGACTGGAAAATCTGATACTCACAGGACAGATTGTAGTCAAGAGGGTCATAGAAAAACAGCGGATGACATACTTAGTGAACTTTATTAAATTGATGGTGGAATATGGTTTAGGAAAAATAACAAAAAGCCAAAATTCTGGAGAGCCATAATCGCCTATGTGCTGAAATCACAAGGCACATACAAGAAGAATTCTGTTAGCATATGTGAGTGACGTAAGCACTTATCCACGGAAAATCACGGGTACGTTCCGACTTCCATCGGAAATCGCGTTACAACGGATCATAAGAACGGATCTCTGTCGTAAGCAGACCTTAGTTACACTTTTTGGGAAAGAGCGTGGTATCTAGCGTGATCAACAAGGCCATCACGCTCAAGCCCATGGACACGATGACTTCGTGCTAGCATATCTGTCAACAGCTCCCAGTTTCACTCACAAGGCCTGGGTCAACTCGAGGTCAACCCTAAGATGACGCATACTAGGTTCGACCACTCCGATAACATCAGGAAGTCTCCTTCCTGACAAATCGACCATGGTGAGATTTGAACCCGGGCCTCATGGTCAGAATACGAACATTGTTACCACTCGGCCACGTTATGGAAGTGAGCTAGGTAGAACTGATTGAGCTAAGGATATAAACACTATTAAGGGTGGAGGATAAAATTAACCAACAGAAATACTCAATATCGCATATAAGAGTCAGGGCGATTTTTAGATCATTTTCTAAAAATAAATTATGTTATCTATCTCCTCAAATACGGTACATTTTTAGTGCTGAACTCTTACATAATATCAGTCCTCCGATGGGGCAGTCATTCTCCATACAGAAGAAGTGGTAGAACTTGTGATAGAAATGTGGTTCTACAGAAGCATGCTGAGAATACGATGAACTGAATATGCGAGCAATTTTTTAGAGAAAAATGGAAATAGAAAGGACACATATACTTAACATCAGAAAGAGACAGTTGAAATTTCTGGGGAACATAATGAGGAAAGAGGGCTTGAGAAATTTGACACTCCCATGACATATTGAAGGCAAGAAGGAAAAATAAAACAACCCATAAACCTACCAAATAAGCTTGTATGAATCGGTGGGAGCACAGTGTTTAGGAGAGATAGCAAAAAGACAAATGCTAAAAATGGCAGGAAATTGTGGAGAGCCTTGATCACCAACGTTCTGAAGTGATACATGACATAGAAGTAGAAGTATTGATATAAGTGTTTCCAGCACTTCTAGAATCATTTGCCACCTTTCAGTAAATTATGTATTCCTTCTTAAAAGAACGATTCCGTATTGGATTATTGAAGGAATTTTATCAATGATTGTCGAATGAATAGAAAAAAGTGGCAATCTAAAATTGACAGATTTGGATGTGACATGAGCTTCCCATCCCAGGAGAATTTGATTCATCGTAGTTATTGCTTTGATTCGGTGATGGTCATGAAGGAAAATGAGTGATCAGCTTCTCAAGTCTTTTCCTTTTATATCTGTGAATTATTTACTGCTGTAATTGGTCTTGGGGAAAGTGAAGTGATTTCCCTTTGCCTTCTTAACGATTTTAAATACAGAGTTGCCATTTTCCTGATTGCCACACCAATGCATTATACAAACGAGTTAACTCCCCTTTTAATCTTATTTTATTAACAGTCCTCCTATCTTTTTTTTCGTAACGTTACAATTTTTTTTCAAAAATCGAATACAACCTTTTAAAGCAATCTAGAACATGAGCGGTCATCTCTCGCAATTTTCAGGCTAACTGGACGTGGTGTAATGGTTAGCAAGCTTGTCTCACTAGAACAATTACGATTGCGTAGTAAGTACGATCTTCATAGCGTGCTCTATACTTTCAGCCCCGTGCCACATCTAACCTACGCTTTAAAAAAAAAAAAAACACCATCACTCACCATTTTTTCTTGAGCAGTTTCTGCTCTATGTTCATTTAACTTTCCCTGAAATTCGTCGGTAGTTCTGGGTATGACGATAAATGCATATTATATTCAACCAAAATGTAATAAAATGATTACTTTTCTGTAAACAATTTTTAAGGCATATAAACTACACCCTCGTCCCGGGTAAGACGATAAACTACGTTCTACAGCAAGGCATCTGATCAGGAGGTTTTGAGAAGCGTGGAACCACCTCTTAATTGCTGGTGTTCCCAGGTCCACCCTGGCCCGGGGTGGTGGCACCTGTTAGGGTCCCAGCTATGGACAAATAGTTAGACCCCAAACTGGGGTCAAAATACCATGAAAGTTTAAAAATAGGTTTTAATACCAGAAATACTTTTTTTTTTAAAAAAAAAGACTTCTAGCAATAAATTTTTCAAGGAAAGAATTATTACAAGCAATACATTTTTGAAAAAAATATTATCAGCAATAGATTTTTAAAGAAAAAAATATTACCAGCAATAAAAATTAACCGGCATTAAATAACCCATTGAAGTTGATATGCCGTGAAACAAGCCAAACCATCTTATTACCAGCAATAGATTTTTAGAAAAACATATTACCAGCAATGGATTTTTGAAGAAAAAAATATTACCAGCAATAAACATTTACCGGCATTAAATAACCCATTGAGGTTGATATGCCGTGAAACAAAGTAAACCCTTCTTCTGTTAACCCATTAATACCAACTGTGCCAACAATAGGACGGTGGGCATTAAAGAATTATAAATAAAAATATGTAATTAATAATGGATCATTTTTATATTGCTGACAATTAAATATTAATTTTTAATTTTATAATTTCAATTTTGATTTTTTTTTTAATTTAAAATTTTAATTCAACTTGATATCGGATGATTTTAGATACCTGTAATTATATTTTATTTTTAAATTTTATAATTTAAATTTTTAAACATCTGAGTAAGCTCCAAAGACCCTTATAGTAGCACTATGGGAAAGACGGCACTTAGAAACTTCTGCCTCCGCTTCATAGGTGTGTTTGTAGAAACTGCTTAGAAGAAAATGGCGCGAGATGACCGCTTATGAAACACATTCTAGATTGCTTCAAAAGGTTAAGTTCGATTTTCGAAAAATTTGTATCGTTACTAAAAAAGAAAAAGAAAAAAAAAGGAACAATGCCCATAAAATAACAGAGTGCAAAATGAAATCTCCGAACGGAGTTCAAACCCCAACTAAAGCAGTTTGTGTTAACCATGTGAAAGGTCTGAATTGATCAATTCACACCATAAGCCAGGTACAGGTAAAATAGCAAGAAAAACTCGCCTCACGAGCTATATCATCATATTCATCGCCATCATCATCCGCATCGTCATCACCATCATCATCATCATCATTACCAACATCATCACCATCATCATCATCATTACCAACATCATCACCATCATCATCCGCATCATCATCATCATCATCATCATCATTACCAACATCATCACCATCATCATCCGCATCATCATCATTACCAACATCATCACCATCATTATCCGCATCATCATCATTACCAACATCATCACCATCATCATCCGCACCATCATCATCATCATCATCCGCATCATCATCATCCGCATCATCATCATCCGCATCATCATCAGCAGCAGCAAAATCATCACCATCATCATCTGCATCATCATCATCATCATCATTACTTAGCTTCAATAGTCGCGTGGGCCTAAGGCCAAAAGAAACAGACAACCTCCTCTTGGATGTTCAGTTGGTAGTGGCACTCATGTGTTCCGGCATTGTCATACCCGTCCTTCCTTTGACGTTGTCTGACCAGCTCTTTCATTACCGTCCCCTGCTTCAACAGTGACTTGCATGACGGTCTTGCAGGGGCTGTTATGTCGTGTGACATAGTCAAACCATGACATCTTCCAACGCTTAATAATGGTGAGGTGAGATTGTGTCGGTCCAAAAGAATTTTGACGTTGCTCCGTACATAGTCGTTGATTTTGTGCTTCCAATAGGGGAGATGCGGAGGAACTTTCACAAGTATTTGTTCTCGAATGCGTGGATAGATTTTCCTGCCTCAACCAGGAGTGTACAAGTCTCACACCCGCAGAAGAGGATGGATACGACCAGCAATTTGTAGAGCTTGAAATTGCTATGGAAGCTGATGTTAGTCTTCGATATCCTTTCCAGTCTTGCCATCGGTTGCTGTGGCTGTCGCGATCCGTGTGCGAATTTATGCGTAGCAAGTGCCATCTTTTGACAGGGTCGCTCCCAAGTATTTGAAGCTGGACAATTTCTGGTGACGCCGGCACTGATGTTGCTTGTGCTATTCACCATTATTTTGAATTTCTTTGTGTTGAGTTCCATTCCATATGCGGCTTCTCTCTCAACGAGTTCATTGGTCAGCTCTTGCTGCTCACTATTACTGCCTGCCATAAGGTCAATATCGTCTCATCCGAGAGAGATGGGTGTGTTGTGGTCGTAGAGGGTTTCCTGCATAATTATCTCTAGAAACAGGCTGAAGATGTTAAGAGACGGAGTAGGAATCCCTGTCGAACGAGGAATATCAACCCGTTAATTTCCACCTTAAAATTCGGGATTTCAGTAGAAACTCGATTTAACGTCCCTCGATTTAAGGAATATCCGATTTAAGGATCCACTTGTGGATCACGTGAGCCATAACGAACTGACTTTTTTTTTTATTTTTACTGGACGAAGTTGGGTAAATTCCAAAACAATTCATTGAGTCTGTGAGAAGTTATTAATTACATGTTAACCACGTTAGCTATAAACGTAGATGAAAAAAACTTTTGTCGATTTAAATTATATGCTTTTCACTATAAATAACAAACCCTATATTGCAACAGTGTGTGTGTGTGCGTGTGTGTATGTGTGTGTGTGTCTCGCTGTGTGTGTGTGTACCTACCTGGGAAATGTATATGCATTGTGTTTTATACAGTTTCTAGTTAACAAGGGATTTATATATTATACCCATGAAAGAGGCTTTCGGGACATTTCTTAGTATTTCAATAGATATTCTTCTATTCTGCAGTTAGTGAGCCTCAAAGAAAAAGACTTCGTATTATTTCTCTGCGCTCTTTGTGGACAGCTAACAACACGACCACTTTTGTCTTGCATGTTCTTTCTTTGTCAATTGCAATAAAGTCTGGCATTTATGTTAGGCTGAGATGGTCAGCTTAACCCTCGAAATCTCATAAACTTTTTTTTTCGTTTTCCAGTTTAGGCTCTAAATTAAATGGAATCACGTGCAAAATGTATTCTATTGTGATAGAGACAGACATTTCTGATGTTTTCTGTCAGAAAAAAGTTCACTTAACGTATCATTTTTTTTTATTTTTAACATTGACATTATCGAACAACATATTTGCCATCTTCATCATCTAGTTTGTGAAATCTTTCAAGAAACTTTGTTTTACAAATTCGCCAGAACATTTTTCTTTTTCAGCAGATAACTGATCTAACTGCCTTTTGAAGACTTTCATTGAACTGAATGTTTTTCATTGTAAGAATTCTAGAATGAATGACAACCCGTAACTGTAATATCTGGTGGATACACCGGACAAATGAAAACTTTATAACAAAACCTTCATACTATTTGCCTGTTTGCAAAAGAAATATGCGATTTAGTGTTATCATGACGGAATATTTTCATAACGAATTCTATAAGTTTTTCCTTAATTAAGCAGTTAGTTTAACCGGAAATAGTTCGAATCAAAGGTTTAGGCCCGCGGAAGGATCTCTTTATAAAGGACTCATTCTTATCTAATGAAGACGACTGCATGGTAACTGTCAATTTAGGCCCCAAGCGACCATGGCATCTCGATCGCTCTGTAGCTAAATCGGTAAAAGCACGTCAGGCTCTATGACGGTTCCTTATAGGATACAGGTTCGATTCTTGTCGGGGGATGTATATTTTCTATGAAAATTTCTCGGATATTCAGGCCGGCAAATGTTGTTAATACTGTTTATTATAAACAGAGCATTTTCTTAAATATTTGTATCTATAAAAGAATGTATAAACATAAAAAATGTCTTAAAAAATAATTGTCGGAATTTTCCATTTCATTATATATATATATATATATATATATATATATATATATATATATATATATATATCTTTCATCGAAAACGTCCAACAAGGAAGATCTAATTAATCTTTTATTAAGTTTTCTAGCAATCTAATATTTTCCGTTTTTCAGGAGTTAAAAAATATAGCAATTGTCTATAGGTATAGTAGCTCCGAGTGTATCCAAACTATTCCAACCTCCTCTTCATAAGGTTGGGATGGTATGGACACGCCATAAGAGACAATAATCTTTCCATTGGCATGCTACAAGGTTCCAACTGAGATAAAAGAAAAGAAGATCCAGACAGAAGAAGAAATGCTCTGACAATGTCACTGCGTGGGCTGAAATATCCTTGAAAAAGACTCAGACAATGGTACGCAACCAATACATATAGAAAGAGCTGGTCAGTTACTCAGCTGGCTAGACACCTTACGAACGCACCCGGCCATAGGACTGATGATAATGATGATGATTATGATTATTTTATTTTGCAGTATAAAGGATAATTTTAAGAAGCATTCAATAACGGTCTTTATGGTGAACATAACAATCATTTCAGAATCGACATTCCACGTGAAATATCTGTTGATCCTTCTAAAAATTTTGCTTAGTTTGACAAAGCTGATAATGAAGCCCCTTTATATGCTGTAGTCTATACTTCAACAAAGAGAAATGTTAGGGAAATTAGATTCTCTATAAATAGGAGCGATATTCCTAAAACTTTAATGAGGATTAACTGCTGGAAATCCCTAATGATCACCGTCGCTAAAAAGACAGGATTAAACGATTAAATTGGTTTAATCTTCTTTAAAAAAAGTGATTTCTTTGTCAAAAAGTTTATAATTTTTGGTTTTAATCCCCCAATTATAATGATATGTGGTGTATTTTTTTGGTTTTAATCAGCCAATTATAATGATATATTGTAAATTTTTATTTTAATCCCCCAGATATCATGATATAGTGTGCATTTTTTGGTTTTAATACCCCAAATATAATCATATATTATGTATTTTTGAATCTAATGGCTTATCGGTGTCGTGATCGTGAGTTTTGGGGTATTTTTCTTTGATTCAATTTTTAGACAATTTCTGTCAAATAAGAATTTAACAATTTCTAGTCAATGTATCAAATGCTGGGATTTTGTCCAGAATTCCCTCCCGTGCTGTTATTGATACGTTTAATCTCTTCATCAATTAATATAATTGAATATCTGAGGGATTAATTAATAAAGGGTGTTCCAATAACTTGGAGCAATTTTACTGTGAATTAAGTTTAAGCATCTAATTTTTTTCTTTTTCTTTCAGATTTGGCGGACATTTGGGCGATATTATTTTTTCACGTGTAATTGCCATGACTTAAATAACTTGATCCAATAGAGAAATAAATATATTTTCACCAATAACACTGATTTATTTACTGCTGACTTTGATCCGTCTTAATGAAACACCCTTTATAAGGCTATCTTGCTCCGGAAACACCACTACTGCTGCGGCTGCGTACGTATTCTCCCCCTACCGCCCTAATGACCTCTGATCTTGCTGACGGAAGGGTGGACCTGGGAACAATGGCAACTTAGAGACGGTTCCTGTTGGAATTTTTGGGTAATCTGGTGTACTAGTGAGCTAGCCAAAATGAGCTGACTCATTTTATAGTTCACCAATAGAAGGGTTAACCAATCAGAAGGCTCAAAATATTCAATGCGACGTGTATAAAGGCGGTCATGTTTTTCCCGAATATGCACTGCCAGCCTTTGATATCGAAGACTGAAGAATTGCGGAACAGCTGCTGGTGGTATTGGCGATATAGCCAGATTCAGTAAAGTGTCTGACTCGTGAGTGTTAATCTTTAACGTTGTTTCATTGAACAGATTACGTACTGCGCTGTATTCTATATTCATAGACTATGGTGAACATGGTCAACAGTTCCACGCTCCTCAAAACCTCCAACCTCCCGATCAGTGGCCTTGCTCCCGAATGAAGTTTATTGTCATACACAAGACTTGCGTCTGATTGAAATGAAAGTTAAATTCTGTCTCATGTGCCATGAAGTAAATAAGGAATTTCGTTTCAATTTTTAAACAATTTCTGTCAAATAATAATTTAACAATTGCTAGTCAATGTTTCAAATGCCGGGAATTTGTTCAGAAAGTCCCTCCCTTGTTGTTATTGATACGTTTTATCTCTTCATCAATTAATATAATTGAATATCTAAGGGATTAATTAATATAAGGCTATCTTTCTCTGGAAGCACTACTGCTACTGCGGCTGCAGTACGTGTTGTCCCCCGACGAGTCTAATGGGTTGCAGTTCTCATGATCGTGAGCGTGAAAGCTCTTCTTTGTCATAGGATCGTTTTCTTTAAGATTTAAAGGATATATTGGGGGATATATTGGATGTCACGTGATTGCAAGCGCTGAAGCGTTTAAGCAGTAAATATTAGACGAGAAAACGGATGGAAGAACTTATCTTCTTAATAAATTTGATATTACACAGCTCGACATGAAAGCTGAAGCTACTGTGAACGTCACTTGTTGGGAATTATAAGATTGGTAATGCTGCGAGACTCTTGAGGTTCACTTGTGAAAAGCGCGCGATCGTCCGTCATGAACGGATAGAAAGAATGTAAATGCATTAGAAAAAAAAAATGCAAAATCACTCCTTAAATAAACGAAGTGGTTGGTGTCGTAACAGTATGCAGTGTCGGTTGGAGGTTACCTTCTAAAGCAATAACGATCGTAGGAGACCACAAGAAACAGAAGAAATATGTCGACAGAAGAAATTGGCCATATCCAGGAAAGCAAGCGTCTCGCTACAGCTGTTGGACATTCGATACAGAGCGCATGAGGTAAGTGGGAAGACATCAAAGGAAGACAACTTACAAATCATCACCGTTTGCTGGTTGCACGGAAAGGAGTGCCGCAATATATTTCGAACGACGTATCGCCTTTCCATATGAGATCACGTTAACCGCCCAGCTTCCTAATCTTGTGATACGATATCTTTCTTTTATGTGCCGTATC
The DNA here is from genome assembly GCA_903632075.3 of Acanthosepion pharaonis. Taxonomy (NCBI): domain Eukaryota; kingdom Metazoa; phylum Mollusca; class Cephalopoda; order Sepiida; family Sepiidae; genus Acanthosepion; species Acanthosepion pharaonis. The sequence goes on from CAHIKZ030000609.1 coordinate 1,485,992, forward strand.
TGTTCAGGACGCGAGCGACCATGACTCTCCACGGCCTCCTATGCCTTGTAACTTTTGCCGCCTTTCTATTCAACTTAGTCTCTCGTCTGCTATCCACTTATCCACAAGCCCGTTAGGTAGATTATTCGATGTTTCCTTCAGTCCATCTTGACTTCAGTATATCTTTCGAGTATTAAAGCCCTACTTCCTTATTATTTATCCCAGAAATTTCAATTCCCACTTTCTGATTTTAAGTACAAGTGTATATTTAATTCTCATTTTCCTTAAAACTTCCTCGTTGTTTACATGCACTGTCCATTCCCAGCATCCTTCCTTTGCTTGAAGTCATAGCTTCATCTACGAGAAAATTGTCCAGTATTTACTACCATATAAGAGGCTTGATATTACATAAGAATTCAACGCTGTTTTCTAGCAAAATTTTCCCTTCCTAATTACTGGTTCCAATTCGCCTGGAAACGTACGCAAAAACGTCCCTTTTCATAAATTTATCGACAATTCATACAGATGCATGCTGGGATTTTTTTCTAACAAATAAGATAGACCGCTTAACGCTCTCATCTACAATATTTCTGTTCTTTTTTGTCAGAATACTACAACCACTTGTCTGTATCAATTTCGTGTGTTAACGCCACAGTTACTTTGTGAACTTTTTGTCTTATTAATGTTGCTTTGCCTAGTTTTGTCTTTCGTAGTTTTGTTTGCTTAGTGCTCTTTTGATCTGTTCTTTATCTCTTTCTTTTATTAATGTTTACTGGAAAATTTGTCAAAGGTTGCCTCTCTGTGTCTTTTCTATAAATACTTTCATGGTAATTGTTCGGTTAAGCTCTTCGCTATGCTACATAGACTTTTTGAATTTAAGCGCAGTACTAGACGGGCGTTGAGATCTTATCAATTTACAGTTGAGCTGGCTAGATGTAGCCATATATTTTATGCTAACGGCTTCTTTTCTCGTACTTCTCGCTTGTGGAACTCCCTTTGGGCTCCATGCTTTCCAGCTGACTTTTATGTGCATAAAATTTAAACGCAATGTCAATCGCTATCTACTGGCCTCCAGATTACTCTTTTCAATTCCGACTCATTATTAATGTTTCTGTTCCTAATTCTTCCACACTCAGTAACCCCTTGTAAATTACTGTCTTTACGGCCTTGCTTGGGGTGACACTGATTTTATTTTTTTTTTAATTCATTTTTGGGGCATTTCTGACAATTACACATAACAATGGCCAATTACTCTACATTAATACATTGTTTGACCTCCAGAATGTATCCTTCGCTATTACAATGTGTCTTCGGATATATGCGTCGAATTTTCCTTCGTCTCTTACAGTACTACTAGGTACTTAAACTTCGATACCTACCTGATTCTGAATATTGTCAGTTTATTTTAAAAAATGGCGTTCTTGAAGATTTGATTGATTAATTGATTTATTTTTTTACAGAAAACAAACTTTTGCACGTTATTTACAACCAGAAAAATATTTTTATGTTCTAAGTATTTTTGTATAAAATAATAATTTACTGATACAAATCCTACTAATTAAGTAAGTGGATATAAAGAACCCGATTGGAATTGGAACTTGGCTCTCTTATCTCCAATTCTGAACCGTTATCCATAACATAGCCGCATATCCAACCTTACAGCATCTGGTATTCCCAAGCGGTCACCCATCTACATACAGACCAGGTTCGACGTTGCTTAACTTCGGTCATCGCCCGAGAACCGGTGTATCAACGTGATATTGTCGTAAGACTTCATTTAATTAAAATATCTAGTGGGAAAAGTACGAAGATCAAAAAGAGCAATATTTGAGAAATAGCTGGATGACCGATATATTGTTAGTTGAGATTTGGATGCCGACGTTTTATTGCCAGTTTGAACACGGTATAACTGATTAAAATGTATGCCGTCATCAACAAAAAAGTAATAGAAAATTTATTAAGAGGCGCCATGGTCGAACTAAGGCTGCATCTGTATAAATATTGACACTTGCACACAGCGAGAGAAAGATAAAGTTAAGGCACTCAGGTTACTAGCAATGATACTTCGGTCCAGAAACCACGTCCGATCTGAGGTTTGTCACTTTTATACAAAAATAGAACGATGTGTAAGGCCTATGCACAACTGTGTTTTATATATTATGCAAAAGTATTTGACTGGGTACACCACAAAGAACTATGTGAACTGCCAGGTAAGGTTGATTTATTTGGGAAGGATATTAGAATTACCCAGAGTCCATATTGGGAGCAAACTGCCTGTACGAGGATAGAAAATGAATTCAACAATTACACAAAAATAGAAATAGGGCATAAGGCAAGGATGTGTCTTCTCACCAGACTTATTCAACCTTTACAGTGTGAGATTATGAGAGAATTAGAAGTCTTACCAGGACTTATTATTAGTGGCCACAATCTTAACATTATGTGATGAATGCGTATCAGTACAGATGCAAGAGGCCCTGGATCAGATGCTGACATGTTTGTCAACACTAGTTACATTTTGTTACCTTTGTAGGAGCGTAAGTGAAATATTATTGTCTCTTAATACATGTCCAAACTATTTCAGCTTTCTCTTTTTGACGGTAGTTATGAGGTCTTCCAATAGATTTGTTTCTTGTTTGATAATATTTTAATCTAGACAATATCAAATGACCTTTATTACATAGATTTTGAAGAGGTCTGATAGTTGTCAATTTAAGTGACAATGATTGCTTTGTTTATTATCCAACAGTTTAGTAAGGACGTGTCTTCTCATCGGACTTATTCAACTTTTACAATAAAGCATTTCTGAGAGAATGTTATCAGAAAAAGCAATACAAATGTAAAGGGTTGTATACTAATGTTTTATATATTATCCCTGTTTTACAAGGTACATCACAAAGAACTATGTGAACTGCTAGGTAAGCTTGATTTATTTGGGAAGGATATTAGAATTACCCAGAGCCCATACTGAGAGCAAACCGCCTACACGAGGATAGAAAAGGAATTCAACAATTACACAAAAATAGAAAGGGGCATAAGACAAGGATATATCTCGCCGGATTTATTCAACCTTTACGGTGAGGTGATTCTGAAAGAATTAGAAGTCCTACCTTGATTCATTATTGACCGTCACAATCTTAGCAACATAAGATATACAGATGACACAGTGTTGATAGAAGAAACAGAAAGAAAACTACAAAAACTCTTACAGAAACTAGTGGGGAAAAAAGGCGAGAAGAATGGACTAAACATCAATTTCAAGAAGGCAAAATGCGTGGTTGTTAGCAAAAGGAAACACCCAACAGGCAAATTATAAATTAGCGATACAAAAAAAATCAAACAAGTACAAAAATTTAAATATCTGGGAAGTGTTTTAATAGAGGACAAAGAGTACGACTCTGAAATCCAAAGACGCATAGGGATAACCAAAGATGCCTTCCAAAAGCTACGCAAAGTATTACGAAAGAGAAAAATTTCGTTACAAACAAAGAAAAGAGGACTGAACTGTTACGTTAGTACCAGTCCTCCTATATGACAGTGAATGTTAGACAATCTCCTCACAGATGAAGAAGAGACTTGAAGCAACAGAAATGTGGTTCTACAGGAGGATGCTGAGGATGCTATGGACTGAACATGTGAGCAACGACAAAGTTTTAGAGAAAATGGAAACAATAAGGAACAATATGGATACTGCACATAGAACAATTGAAAATTGAATTTTTTTAATGGAAACACAGTTTGACTTAATTATGTGATTTGCCCAATTTGACCAGCCAACCAACTGTATTTCCCATTCTCATAGAAAGCATATATGTAATAAACAATACCTGACAAGGCTTTTGGCCATGTATCCTGAACTGGACAGGTGCATACGACCTACGAAGCCTGATTAGGGGTACCGGGTATTGCTTTGTGACCCTCGCTAATTTAACATTTGTGTTTTTCTACCTACATTTATATATGTTAAGAATTAAACTAAGCACAACTGACGATTAAGAAATGAAAAATTTGACGTAATTCTGTGTTCTTTTTTGTCCAAATCTGTTAAGTCTCCAAAGACCATTACATGAATTTCACTATTTTTTTATCCATAATGTTAAAAATTGTCCCCAAAATTGATTTAAAATAGAACGATCTATTGACATGTCTCTAATTTGTATTTAGATACATTGTATTTATTTTTAATTTTTATAGTTGACTTGTTTACTTATGATCTATTATTTTACATAATTAGGTTACAATAAAATTTATATTTTATTTGAATACTAACCTTATGAAAATTTAGTTTTAGTAGAGGGAGCGGCGTATCATAGATGGTTGGTCGATAATAGATTAAGTGGGGAGGGGACGATACCTTTGCACCAACCCTGATCCGGAATAAATAATGTTTATATGCAGTATGCACTTTACGTGTTTATATATAATCTCAAGTCATAGTACAAGGGGAGACTGGTATAGTAGTGAGAAGAATAAATTCTAAAATGTTATAAAAAGAGAACGAAGAAAAGACTAACTATTAACTGTATAAAGACAAAATAGCTGGTAGCAAAAGAGACAAATTTTAAACTACGTATTTGAGACGTCCAAATCAAGTCGTTATAGATTTTAAGTATCTGAGTAGGGGAATAAGTAATAAAAGGTTAGGAAGGAAACCCCTATCAATACTGGAAAGAGCGATAAAAGCTACTGAACTTCAGAAACCTGTCCCCTCCCAAAAAAGAAGTACTTTAACCCTTTGAACCCTACGTTCCTAAACAATTTTAACCCTTTCTGCCTGAACTCCTGAGTAAAATTTCGCAAATAATTGGTATGTAATGTTTAACGGTAGATATTAAAAATAGTTACAAGTGGTTACCCACCGTTCAACCAGTGGCTGGGCATTACATCATTTTTCTCTACCACCGGTAAAGCGGTCGTCAGGGCTCCAAAAGATTAAAAGAAATATTTTATAAATTTCAACCGAAAACAGTACTGGCTTCTCGGTCAGTGAATGCCATATGTTTCCTTGTAGGGAAACGGCTAATATTACCATTATCATTCATCCTTCAGAACCTTCTAGATGAAGTCGCGTGAAATGTTAATATCTTGATTATGTCATCATTTTCTCTTCGAGTTACATGTGCTATCCATTTTAGTTGTTGCTGCTGTTGGTAGTTCTCAAGTTATCTATTTTCTGTTATCTGGTAGAGTTCTTTGTGATTCTGTAGCGCCAGTCCACAATGTTTAAAGAAGGATTATCTTTGCCAAGATCTTCAAACTTTACTCACTCAAAGCCTTTATTCACCGTTGATCTTAAGAAGTAGTTTTGTACAGCTGATACTTTAGATATTTCTGAACGGGTTTGGTTCCATGCATGGCATCCATATGAAAGTCTCGTTCGGACGAGGCTATTCATTCTCGTTTACTTGCTACCCTGCCAACTACAATCTTCAAAAGTTTAAATGCAACGTCAATCGCCATCTTCTGTCTTCTTGAATCCCGTTCAACTTTTGTCCTTTCCCTATTCTCAGTCTTCTCTTTCACTTTCACTCCCTGCAACTCCCTTCGTACTAGTGGCATTCCCGTCCTTGTTGGGATGAAATGATTATAAAAAAGAAAAAAAAGAAAAGAATGGAACTCATCTGAACATTTGCCATGGAAATAGCGATACAGTAATGTAGGCTTTGGGGAAAGAAATGTAAAATGGGAAATAAGTCATTCCCTACAAGAGTGCGTAAACAATTTTGAACCCGATAGAGCCTGAAAATTGAGGATTGAGTAGCTCCAGCCCAAATATGAGGTTTGTGGAAATAAGGTATGCCCTTAAGCTTTCAGTTCGATGCACTAACCACGGGACTGCGGATACGCAGTGATATAGATCAGAAAAATTAGACCAGCTGCAATAAGATTCACTCATCAGGAACACGTGTCTTATCAACAACCCACGTAATAAATCTAATAGCTACTTGTAAGGGAAAGACAAATTCGGACACTGTTACTCAGTCGAGTTTTTATTGCTATGTCACGTGCCGTGGTGATTACAGTAAAGCGGAATTTTCTTTCCTTTTAAATGTCACTAGTAATTTTCGTTCGTTCTGCACACTGTAATAGATTAATGGCCGGCTAAAAATGAGATTATGTTGAAAATGTGTAATTTAGCAGGTTTCGAAATTCAAGCCGATACACGTCAGCGATAATCTACAGAAAACTGAGAGTCTTGTATTTTGCTTCTTAAAGAAGGCGGCACAACAATCAGGCGATTAATTGTCTGTATATATTTCACCCTCGAATTAAAATCACCGTCCGAAAACATTCCACATTATCAGACCGGTTACCGATTTTATTCGGCCTTCAAGCTGGGATCAAAGTGCAGTGTCTGTTCTCTCTAAATCTTCTAGCTATGTGAGATGCCTAGTTCCCGGGAATTTCAGCATCTCCCTCTTTGCACTAAAGATACTGATGCCAGCGTGACAGTAGTCGCCAGGCCTGGACAATTTTTGCCCTTGGCCCATATATACGCGTATGGGCATCCCACCGATTTTTTTACATTCTACTACCGTGGGGAGATTGGTTGGTTGTTGGTTGTTTTTGTTTAGCGGCATTTCAACACCTCTATGGGTTATTTAATACGAAAATCTAAATATTTTGAACAAAATTTTATATACTTTTTGGAGATAATAATTTTTTTAGTGATAAAAATCTTATTATTTAACCCATAACTGGGGGGAGAAGAGGTGGGTTCATACCATTCTCAAGGGTATTTGCGCGTAAGTTGATATAACGAGCCCAACTTGAATTGGAGCTCGACTCTCTGATTAACAATTCCGAGCCATTATCCATTATACCACCTGTATATCCAAGCGTAAAGCACCGAGTATTCCCAAGCGTTCACCCATTCTACTATAGAAACACATTTCTGCTACCCCAAGTCTTCAGTTGCTGCCATATAGAAGGTCTGATATTACATGACAGTTCAGCACTGTTTTCTTTGTTGCTTACGAAATTTTCCTCTTACTTTATACTTTCTTTAGCTTTTAGAAGGCATTCTTCGCTATCCTAATTCACCTCCGGATTTTGGTGTCACCTTTTCTGTCTTCTGTTAAAATATTTCCCAGATATAGAAATTTTCTAACCTGCTTGATTTTTATTTTATCGCCAGTTCATAATTGGCATTTTTGGCTGTTCCTTTTGCTAATAACCATGCATTCCATCTCCATAAAATTGATGTTTAGTCCTTTCTTATTTTCCTTTTATACCCTCAGAGTTGCTGCAGTTTCCTTCCTGTGTTTGTTATCAACACTGGGTCATCAGCATATACAGAAATCGATTGTAATTCTATTATTATGCAGCTTAATACTTTTAATTAAGAGGTAATTCTTTCTTCAATTCTAACAGGTATTTTTTTTCTTGACCTTTAATTAAGAGGTAATTCTTTTTTTACTTTTAACGGGTACTTTCTTTCCTTCACTTTTAATTAAGAGGTAATTCTTTCTTCACTTCTAACAGGTATTTTTTTTCTTGACCTTTAATTAAGAGGTAATTCTTTTTTCACTTTTAACGGGTACTTTCATTCCTTCACTTTTAATTAAGAGGTAATTCTTTCTTCACTTCAAACAGGTATTTTTTTTCTTGACCTTTAATTAAGAGGTAATTCTTTTTTCAATTTGAACGGGTACTTTCTTTCCTTCACTTTTAATTAAGAGGTAATTCTTTCTTCACTTTTAACAGGTACTTTCTTTCCTTCACTTTTAATTAAGAGGTAATTCTTTCTTCACTTTTAACGGGTACTTTCTTTCCTTCACTTTTAATTAAGAGGTAATTCTTTCTTCACTTCAAACAGGTATTTTTTTTCTTGACCTTTAATTAAGAGGTAATTATTTTTTCACTTTTAACGGGTACTTTCTTTCCTTCACTTTTAATTAAGAGGTTATTCTTTCTTCATTTCAAACAGGTATTTTTTTTCTTGACCTTTAATTAAGAGGTAATTCTTTTTTCACTTATAACGGGTACTTTCTTTCCTTCACTTTTAATTAAGAGGTAATACTTTCTTCACTTCAAACAGGTATTTTTTTTCTTGACCTTTAATTAAGAGGCAATTATTTTTTCACTTTTAACGGGTACTTTCTTTCCTTCACTTTTAATTAAGAGGTAATTCTTTCTTCACATCAAACAGGTATTTTTTTTCTTGACCTTTAATTAAGAGGTAATTCTTTTTTCACTTTTAACGGGTACTTTCTTTCCTTCACTTTTCATTAAGAGGTAATTCTTTCTTCACTTCTAACAGGTATTTTTTTTCTTGACCTTTAATTAAGAGGTAATTCTTTTTCACTTTTTAACGGGTACTTTCTTTCCTTCACTTTTAATTAAGAGGTAATTCTTTCTTCACTTCAAACAGGTATTTTTTTCTTGACCTTTAATTAAGAGGTAATTTTTTTTCACTTTTAACGGGTACTTTCTTTCCTTCACTTTTAATTAAGAGGTAATTTTTTCTTCACTTTAAACAGGTATTTTCTTTTTTTTTCTTGACCTTTAATTAGAGGTAATTCTTTTTTCACTTTTAACGGTACTTTCTTTCCTTCACTTTTTAATTAAGAGGTAATTCTTTCTTCACTTCTAACAGGTTTTTTTTCTTGACCTTTAATTAAGAGGTAATTCTTTTTCACTTTTAACGGGTACTTTCTTTCCTTCACTTTTTAATTAAGAGGTAATTCTTACTTCACTTCAAAACAGGTATTTTTTTTCTTGACCTTTAATTAAGAGGTAATTATTTTTTCACTTTTAACGGGTACTTTCTTTCCTTCACTTTTAATTAAGAGGTAATTCTTTCTTCACTTCAAACAGGTATTTTTTTTCTTGACCTTTAATTAAGAGGTAATTCTTTTTTCACTTTTAACGGGTACTTTCTTTCCTTCACTTTTAATTAAGAGGTAATTCTGTCTTCACTTCAAACAGGTATTTTTTTTCTTGACCTTAAATTAAGAGGTAATTTTTTTCACTTTTTAACGGGTACTTTCTTTCCTTCACTTTTAATTAAGAGGTAATTCTTTCTTCACTTCAAACAGGTATTTTTTCTTGACCTTTAATTAAGAGGTAATTCTTTTTTCACTTTTAACGGGTACTTTCTTTCCTTCACTTTTAATTAAGAGGTAATTCTTTCTTCACTTCAAACAGGTATTTTTTTTCTTGACCTTTAATTAAGAGGTAATACTTTTTTTACTTTTAACGGTACTTTCTTTCCTTCACTTTTTAATTAAGAGGTAATTCTTTCTTCACTTCTAACAGGTATTTTTTTCTTGACCTTTAATTAAGAGGTAAATTTTTTTCACTTTTAACGGGTACTTTCTTTCCTTCACTTTTAATTAAGAGGTAATTCTTTCTTCACTTCAAACAGGTTTTTTTTTTTCTTGACCTTTAATTAAGAGTTAATTCTTTTTCACTTTTAACGGGTACTTTCTTTCCTTCACTTTTTAATTAAGAGGTAATTCTTTCTTCACTTCTAACAGGTTTTTTTCTCTTGACCTTTAATTAAGAGGTAATTTTTTTCACTTTTAACGGGTACTTTCTTTCCTTCACTTTTTAATTAAGAGGTAATTCTTTCTTCACTTCAAACAGGTTTTTTTTTTTCTTGACCTTTAATTAAGAGGTAATTTTTTTTTCACTTTTAACGGGTACTTTCTTTCCTTCACTTTTAAATAAGAGGTAATTCTTTCTTCACTTTTTAACAGGTACTTTTCTTTACTTCACTTTAATTAAGAGGTAATTCTTTCTTCACTTTTAACGGGTACTTTCTTTCCTTCACTTTTCATTAAGATGTAATTCTTTCTTCACTTCAAACAGGTTTTTTTTCTTGACCTTTAATTAAGAGGTAATTCTTTTTTCACTTTTAACGGGTACTTTCTTTCCTTCACTTTTAATTAAGAGGTAATTCTTTCTTCACTTCAAACAGGTATTTTTTTTCTTGACCTTTTATTAAGAGGTAATTCTTTTTTCAATTTTAACGGGTACTTTCTTTCCTTCACTTTTAATTAAGAGGTAATTCTTTCTTCACTTCAAACAGGTATTTTTTTTCTTGACCTTTAATTAAGAGGTAATTCTTTTTCACTTTTAACGGGTACTTTTCTTTCCTTCACTTTTAATTAAGAGGTAATTCTTTCTTCACTTCAAACAGGTATTTTTTTTCTTGACCTTTAATTAAGAGGTAATTCTTTTTTCACTTTTAACGGGTACTTTCTTTCCTTCACTTTTAATTAAGAGGTAATTCTTTCTTCACTTCAAACAGGTATTTTTTTCTTGACATTTAATTAATAGGTAATTATTTTTTCACTTTTACCGGGTGCTTTCTTTCCTTCACTTTTAATTAAGAGGTAATTCTTTCTTCACTTCAAACAGGTATTTTTTCTTGACCTTTAATTAAGAGGTAATTCTTTTTCACTTTTAACGGGTACTTTTTCTTTCCTTCACTTTTAAATAAGAGGTAATTCTTTCTTCACTTTTAACAGGTATTTTTTTCTTCACCCAATTTTTTAATTAAGAGGTAATTCTTTCTTCACTTTTAACGGGTACTTTCTTTCCTTCACTTTTCATTAAGATGTAATTCTTTCTTCACTTCAAACAGGTATTTTTTTTCTTGACCTTTAATTAAGAGGTAATTCTTTTTTCACTTTTAACGGGTACTTTCTTTCCTTCACTTTTAATTAAGAGGTAATTCTTTCTTCACTTCAAACAGGTATTTTTTTTCTTGACCTTTTATTAAGAGGTAATTCTTTTTTCAATTTTAACGGTATTTTTTCACTTTTTCTTTCTTTCCTTCACTTTTAATTAAGAGGTAATTCTTTCTTCACTTCAAACAGGTATTTTTTTCTTGACCTTTAATTAAGAGGTAATTCTTTTTCACTTTTAACGGGTACTTTCTTTCCTTCACTTTTAATTAAGAGGTAATTCTTTCTTCACTTCAAACAGGTTTTTTTCTTGACCTTTAATTAAGAGGTAATTCTTTTTAACTTTTAACGGGTACTTTCTTTCCTTCACTTTTAATTAAAGGTAATTCTTTCTTCACTTCAAACAGGTATTTTTTCTTGACCTTTAATTAAGAGGTAATTCTTTTTCACTTTTAACGGGTACTTTCTTTCCTTCCTTTTTTAATTAAGAGGTAATTCTTTCTTCACTTAAACAGGTATTTTTTTTTCTTGACCTTTAATTAAGAGGTAATTTTTTTTCACTTTGAACGGGTACTTTCTTTCCTTCACTTTTTAATTAAGAGGTAATTCTTTCTTCACTTCAAACAGGTATTTTTTTTTCTTGACCTTTAATTAAGAGGTAATTCTTTTTTCACTTTTAACGGGTCTTTTCTTTCCTTCACTTTTAATTAAGAGGTAATTTTTTTCTTCTTTTTTCAAACAGGTATTTTTTTCTTGACATTTAATTAATAGGTAATTTTTTTTCACTTTTACCGGGTGCTTTCTTTCCTTCACTTTTAATTAAGAGGTAATTCTTTCTTCACTTCAAACAGGTATTTTTTTTCTTGACCTTTAATTAAGAGGTAATTCTTTTTTCACTTTTAACGGGTACTTTCTTTCCTTCACTTTTAATTAAGAGGTAATTCTTTCTTCACTTCAAACAGGTATTTTTTTTCTTGACCTTTAATTAAGAGGTAATTCTTTTTTCACTTTTAACGAGTAATTCTTTTCTTTCCTTCACTTTTAATTAAGAGGTAATTCTTTCTTCACTTCAAACAGGTATTTTTTCTTGACCTTTAATTAAGAGGTAATTTTTTTCACTTTTTAACGGGTTTTTTTTTCCTTCACTTTTAATTAAGAGGTAATTCTTTCTTCCTTCAAACATTTTCTTTTTTTTTCTTGACCTTTAATTAAGAGGTAATTCTTTTTTTTTCACTTTTAACGGGGTTTTTCTTTCCTTCACTTTTAATTAGAGGTAATTCTTTCTTCACTTCAAACAGGTATTTTTTCTTGACCTTTAATTAAGAGGTAATTTTTCTTTTTTAACGGGTACTTTCTTTTCCTTCACTTTTAATTAAGAGGTAATTCTTTCTTCACTTCAAACAGGTATTTTTTTTTCTTGACAGGTATTTTTTTTTAATTAATAGGTAATTACCTCCTTTTTTTTCACTTTTACCAGGTAATTCTTTCTTTCCTTCACTTTTAATTAAGAGGTAATTCTTTCTTCACTTCAAACAGGTATTTTTTTTCTTCTTTTTAATTAAGAGGTAATTTTTTTTTTCACTTTTAACGGGTACTTTCTTTTCCTTCACTTTTTAATTAAGAGATAATTCTTTCTTCACTTCAAACAGGTATTTTTTTTCTTGACCTTTAATTAAGAGGTAATTTTTTTTCACTTTCAGGTACTTTCTTTCCTTCACTTTTTAATTAAGAGGTAATTCTTTCTTCACTTCTAACAGTTTTTTTTTCTTGACCTTTAATTAAGAGGTAATTTTTTTCACTTTTAACGGGTACTTTCTTTCCTTCACTTTTAATTAAGAGGTAATTCTTTCTTCCTTCAAACAGGTATTTTTTTTTCTTGACCTTTAATTAAGAGGTAATTTTTTTCACTTTTAACGGGTACTTTCTTTCCTTCACTTTTTTAATTAAGAGGTAATTCTTTCTTCACTTCTAACAGGTATTTTTTTCTTGACCTTTAATTAAGAGGTAATTTTTTTCACTTTTAAAGGGTACTTTCTTTCCTTCACTTTTAATTAAGAGGTAATTCTTTCTTCACTTCAAACAGGTATTTTTTTTCTTGACCTTTAATTAAGAGGTAATTCTTTTTTTTCACTTTTAAAAGGTACTTTCTTTCCTTCACTTTTTAATTAAGAGGTAATTCTTTCTTCACTTTAACAGGTATTTTTTTTCCTTCACTTTTTTTAATTTTTTTTTTTCACTTTTAATTAAGGTAATTTTTTTTTCACTTTTAATTAAGAGGTAATTCTTTCTTCACTTCAAACAACAGGTATTTTTTTTTTGACCTTTAATTAAGAGGTAATTCTTTTTTCACTTTTTTAACAGGTACTTTCTTTCCTTCACTTTTAATTAAGAGGTAATTCTTTCTTCACTTCAAACAGGTATTTTTTTCTTGACCTTTAATTAAGAGGTAATTCTTTTTCACTTTTAATGGGTACTTTCTTTCCTTCACTTTTTAATTAAGAGGTAATTCTTTCTTCACTTTCAACAGGTACTTTTTTTCTTGACTTTTTAATTAAGAGGTAATTCTTTTTCACTTTTAACGGGTACTTTTTTCGTTCACTTTTTAATTAAGAGGTAATTCTTTCTTCACTTCAAACAGGTATTCTTTTTTTTTCTTGACCTTTAATTAAGAGGTAATTCTTTTTCACTTTTAACGGTACTTTCTTTCCTTCACTTTTAATTAAGAGGTAATTCTTTCTTCACTTCAAACAGGTATTTTTTTTCTTGACCTTTAATTAAGAGGTAATTCTTTTTTCACTTTTAAAGGGTACTTTCTTTCCTTCACTTTTAATTAAGAGGTAATTCTTTCTTCACTTCAAACAGGTAAACAGGTAATTCTTTTTTTTTCTTGACTTTCTTTCATTTTTTTTAAATTAAAGAGGTAATAATTTTTTCACTTTTAACGGGTACTTTCTTTCCTTCACTTTTTAATTAAGAGGTAATTCTTTCTTCACTTCAAACAGGTATTTTTTTTCTTGACCCTTAATTAAGAGGTAATTTTTTTTTCACTTTTAACGGGTACTTTCTTTCCTTCACTTTTTTAATTAAGAGGTAATTCTTTCTTCACTTTTAACAGGTACTTTTTTTCCTTCACTTTTTAATTAAGAGGTAATTCTTTTTTCACTTTTAACGGTACTTTTCTTTCCTTCACTTTTCATTAAGAGGTAATTCTTTCTTCACTTCAAACAGGTATTTTTTTTTCTTGACCTTTAATTAAGAGGTAATTCTTTTTCACTTTTAACGGGTACTTTCTTTCCTTCACTTTTAATTAAGAGGTAATTCTTTTTCACTTCAAACAGGTTTTTTTTCTTGACCTTTAATTAAGAGGTAATTCTTTTTTCACTTTTAACGGGTACTTTCTTTCCTTCACTTTTAATTAAGAGGTAATTCTTTCTTCACTTCAAACAGGTATTTTTTTCTTGACCTTTAATTAAGAGGTAATTCTTTTTTCACTTTTAACGGGTACTTTCTTTCCTTCACTTTTAATTAAGAGGTAATTCTTTCTTCACTTCAAACAGGTACTTTTTTTCCTTCACCTTTTAATTAAGAGGTAATTCTTTTTTTCACTTTTAACGGGTACTTTTTTTCCTTCACTTTTAATTAAGAGGTAATTCTTTCTTCACTTCAAACAGGTATTTTTTTTTTGACCTTTAATTAAGAGGTAATTCTTTTTTCACTTTTTAACGGGTACTTTCTTTTCCTTCACTTTTAATTAAGAGGTAATTCTTTCTTCACTTCAAACAGGTATTTTTTTTTCTTGACCTTTAATTAAGAGGTAATTATTTTTTCACTTTTAACGGGTACTTTCTTTCCTTCACTTTTTAATTAAGAGGTAATTCATTCTTCACTTCAAACAGGTATTTTTTTCTTGACCTTTAATTAAGAGGTAATTCTTTTTCACTTTTAACGGGTACTTTCTTTCCTTCACTTTTTTTAATTAAGAGGTAATTTTCTTCACTTCAAACAGGTATTTTTTTTTCTTGACCTTTAATTAAGAGGTAATTTTTTTTCACTTTTAACGGGTACTTTCTTTCCTTCACTTTTAATTAAGAGGTAATTCTTTCTTCACTTCAAACAGGTATTTTTTTTCTTGACCTTTAATTAAGAGGTAATTCTTTTTTCACTTTTAACGGGTACTTTCTTTCCTTCACTTTTAATTAAGAGGTAATTCTTTCTTCACTTTTAACAGGTACTTTCTTTCCTTCACTTTTAATTAAGAGGTAATTCTTTCTTCACTTTTAACGGGTACTTTCATTCCTTCACTTTTCATTAAGAGGTAATTCTTTCTTCACTTCAAACAGGTATTTTTTTTCTTGACCTTTAATTAAGAGGTAATTCTTTTTTCACTTTTAACGGGTACTTTCTTTCCTTCACTTTTAATTAAGAGGTAATTCTTTCTTCACTTCAAACAGGTATTTTTTTTCTTGACCTTTAATTAAGAGGTAATTATTTTTTCACTTTTAACGGGTACTTTCTTTCCTTCACTTTTAATTAAGAGGTAATTCATTCTTCACTTCAAACAGGTATTTTTTTCTTGACCTTTAATTAAGAGGTAATTCTTTTTCACTTTTAACGGGTAACGTCTTTTTTTTTCCTTCACTTTTTAATTAAGAGGTAATTCTTTCTTCACTTTTAACAGGTATTTTTTTCCTTCACTTTTTAATTAAGAGGTAATTCTTTTTTCACTTTTAACGGGTACTTTCTTCCCTTCACTTTTCATTAAGAGGTAATTCTTTTCTTCACTTCAAACAGGTATTTTTTTTTTCTTGACCTTTAATTAAGAGGTAATTCTTTTTCTTTTAACGGGTACTTTCTTTCCTTCACTTTTTAATTAAGAGGTAATTCTTTTTCACTTCAAACAGGTATTTTTTTTTTCTTGACCTTTAATTAAGAGGTAATTATTTTTTTCACTTTTAACGGGTACTTTCTTTCCTTCCTTTTTTAATTAAGAGGTAATTCTTTCTTCACTTCAAACAGGTATTTTTTTCTTGACCTTTAATTAAGAGGTAATTTTTTTTTCACTTTTAACGGGTGTTTTTCTTTCCTTCACTTTTTTAATTAAGAGGTAATTCTTTCTTCACTTTAACAGGTTTTTTTTCTTGACCTTTAATTAAGAGGTAATTCTTTTTTCACTTTTAACGGGTACTTTCTTTCCTTCACTTTTAATTAAGACGTAATTCTTTCTTCACTTCAAACAGGTATTTTTTCTTGACCTTTAATTAAGAGGTAATTCTTTTTCAGTTTTTTTAACGGTACTTTCTTTCCTTCACTTTTTAATTAAAAGGTAATTCTTTCTTCACTTCAAACAGGTATTTTTTTCTTGACCTTTAATTAAGAGGTAATTTATTTTTTCACTTTTAACGGGTACTTTCTTTCCTTCACTTTTTTAATTAAGAGGTAATTCTTTTTCTTCACTTTTTAATTTAACAGGTATTTTTTTTTCCTTGACCTTTAATTTAAGAGGTAATTCTTTTTTCACTTTTAACGGGTACTTTCTTTCCTTCACTTTTTCATTAAGAGGTAATTCTTTCTTCACTTCAAACAGGTATTTTTTCTTGACCTTTAATTAAGAGGTAATTTTTTTTCACTTTAACGGGTACTTTCTTTCCTTCACTTTTAATTAAGAGGTAATTCTTTCTTCAAAAAACAGGTATTTTTTTCTTGACCTTTAATTAAGAGGTAATTATTTTTTCACTTTTTAACGGGTACTTTCTTTCCTTCACTTTTAATTAAGAGGTAATTCTTTTCTTCACTTCAAACAGGTATTTTTTTTCTTGACCTTTAATTAAGAGGTAATTTTTTTTCACTTTTTAACGGGTACTTTCTTTCCTTCACTTTTAATTAAGAGGTAATTTTTCTTCACTTCAAACAGCTATTTTTTTCTTGACCTTTTAATTAAGAGGTAATTTTTTCACTTTTAACGGGTACTTTCTTTCCTTCACTTTTAATTAAGAGGTAATATATATTTTTCTTCACTTCAAACAGCTATTTTTTTTCTTGACCTTTAATTAAGAGGTAATTCTTTTTTCACTTTTAACGGGTACTTTCTTTTCCTTCACTTTTAATTAAGAGGTAATTCTTTTCTTCACTTTTAACAGGTATTTTTTTTCTTGACCTTTAATTAAGAGGTAATTCTTTTTTCACTTTTAACGGGTACTTTCTTTCCTTCACTTTTAATTAAGAGGTAATTCTTTCTTCACTTCAAACAGGTATTTTTTTTCTTGACCTTTAATTAAGAGGTAATTTTTTCACTTTTAACGGGTACTTTCTTTCCTTTACTTTTAATTAAGAGGTAATTCTTTCTTCACTTCAAAACAGGTATTTTTTTTTTTCTTGACCTTTAATTAAGAGGTAATTCTTTTTCACTTTTAACGGGTACTTTCTTTCCTTCACTTTTAATTAAGAGGTAATTCTTTTCTTCACTTTTTAACAGGTACTTTTTTTCCTTCACTTTTATTTAAGAGGTAATTCTTTTTTCACTTTTAACGGGTACTTTCTTTCCTTCTTTTTTAATTAAGAGGTAATTCTTTCTTCACTTCTAACAGGTTTTTTTTTTTCTTGACCTTTAATTAAGAGGTAATTCTTTTTCACTTTTTTAACGGTACTTTCTTTCCTTCACTTTTTTAATTAAGAGGTAATTCTTTCTTCACTTCAAACAGGTATTTTTTTTTTCTTGACCTTTAATTAAGAGGTAATTCTTTTTTCACTTTTTTAACGGTACTTTCTTTCCTTCACTTTTAATTAAGAGGTAATACTTTTTTTTTCACTTTTTTAACAGGTACTTTCTTTCCTTCACTTTTAATTAAGAGGTAATTCTTTTTACACTTTTAACGGGTACTTTCTTTCCTTTACTTTTAATTAAGAGATAATTCTTTCTTCACTTTTAACAGGTACTTTCTTTCTTTCACTTTTAATTAAGACGTAATTCTTTCTTCATATTTAACAGGTACTTTTTTTTTTCCTTCACTTTTAATTAAGAGGTAATACTTTTTCACTTTTAACAGGTACTTTCTTTCCTTCACTTTTAATTAAGAGGTAATTCTTTTTACACTTTTAACGGGTACTTTCTTTCCTTTACTTTTAATTAAGAGATAATTCTTTCTTCACTTTTAACAGGTACTTTCTTTCTTTCACTTTTAATTAAGACGTAATTCTTTCTTCATATTTAACAGGTACTTTCTTTCCTTCACTTTTAATTAAGAGGTAATTCTTTTTCACTTTTAAAGGGTACTTTCTTTCCTTCACTTTTAATTAAGACGTAATTCTTTGTTCACTTTTAACAGGTATTTTCTTTCCTTGACTTTTAATTAAGAGGTAATTCTTTCTTTACTTTAACATATAATTTGTTTCCTTGACTTTTAATTAAGAGGTAATTTTTTCACTTTTAACGGGTACTTTCTTTCCCTTATTTTAATTAAGAGGTAATTCTTTCTTCACATTTAACGGGTACTTTCTTTTCTCCACTTTTAATTAAGACGTAATTCTTTCTTCACTTTTAATTAGGAGATAATTCTTTCTTCACTTTTGACAGGTATTTTTCTTGACTTTTTCTTGCTTCACTTTTAATAAAAAGGTAATTCCTTCTTCAATTTTAACAGGTGTTTTTCTTTTCTTTACTTTTAATTACGAGGTAATTCTTTCTTCATTTTTGACAGGTGTTTTTCTTTTCTTGACTTTTAATTAAGGGGTAATTCTTTCTTCACTTTTAACATGTATTTTTCTTTTCTTCCTTTAAGAGAAAATAACTTAGGATAAAAAATACAAAGATAAATGTGCAATTTATGTTAAGTTTTGTTAATGATTTTATTACGAATTTATTCCAAAATATGGATGGGTCCATACAGTCAAATGAGGCCATGTTTAGAGAGAATAAAAGTGACCATGTTTGTTTAAACGAACACAGGTGTCTATTTACTTAAATTTGCGGAAGGATAACTAGTTGAATGTTGTAGAGTAACTGGCCAATGTTAAATGTAATTGGCAGAAATTTTCTAACAAATAGAACTGACAAAATTTGCAATAAAAGAAAGAGATGAACAGAGTAAAAATAATAATAAGGAAACGATATATGCAAGACAAATGTAGACAAAAGTTCACAATCTAGGAATGGTGTTAGGTACCTCCACGAGATCGCTAAAAAATAGAGCATCGCATGATGAAAAAGACGCCAAACTTGACGAAAACAAAATTTTATCGTCTAAATGTTTATGTTATTATTAAGAGGAAAGATCAAAGTATTTTGGGGTATTTTTGTTACATTTTTTTATCTTTCCTAGCATGTCCGAAATTTTCGTTAAAAATCTTTTTTTTTAGTCAGCAAAATTGACAGATGGCAACCATTTTTTCCATTTTATAAAAAAATGAAAATTTCACTTTGAAATTCTTTTAAATATCAATTATCATTTTTTTCAAAACTTATTTTAAAAAAATCAGAAATTATAATGTTTGTTTAAAATATTTGAACCAAGCTTAACTTAGCTTCTCCGCCGAAAAGATGTAAATTGAAAATAAAACGAAGCAGGCCATAAACTTTCGCGTCACTTGACAGGTGATGAATGACATATTGACGGATTCTGTGAGGATATTTTTTTCTACGGAAGGAGAAAAGTGAAATTATTTATAATTAAGTGAATAAATTATTTACCTTGTTATTTTTAAGGAAAACTTTTTAGCGCTCTAATTTTTTTTGTACTTAGCTTTCACCTTTACGTTTACGATGCTTTATGGAAAATATATTATAAAAAAATTAAAATAAGACTGTTAAGAGTGACATTAAATTTCATATTTCATAAGAAAGGTATCTAATAATTTATAGGTACCTTTCTTATGAAATTTTATCAGAAGTGTACATAAAATACTATAATTTTATGTACTTTTATTACATTTTACTGTGTTATTTGTATTTCCCTTCATTTTATTATTAATTTTGATATTTAATTTATGGAAAAATGTTATAACTGAGATTAATATAAAAATAAGATCATATAAATTTCATAAGATGATACTGATACTTGTAGGTACCCTTCTCAGTTGAAATTGAAAAATCAAATTAACTTCTCTACACGTGTTTAGCAAAAGTAAAGGCCTTAACAGTTTTCTCTTCATAATAACATAAGCATTTAGACGATAAAATTTTGTTTTCGTTAAGTTTGGCGTCTTTTTCATCATGCTAAGCTATTTTTTAGCGATCTCATGGAGGTACCTATGTAAACACACAAAAGGGATACAGACAAGCGATCGCAGAATTCTGACTTCAAGACATGAAAGAACAGACATATGTCGAATAAAACCGAGAAGTGGTCTATCTTATTGGCTAGGAAGTAATCCCAGAATACATTTTTGTGTTTTGTCTATAGATTTATGCAGTGGCATATTTTTACAGTCATTCGAACAAAGATTTGATTCCCAACCTACCCAGTCTGTTTTTTCTCCCCTTTTTGTTTTCCATCCCGACTGGGTCCGTCTTTTGATTTCTTCACTTCGCCATTTTTTTAATCTTCTCCCTCCGTTAGTGAGTGAGCCTTTTGGTTCTGTCGGATGGCAGAATACAGCGACCATTCTCATTATTTTGAGGGGTGGACGTGTCCTACTAACTTCTGTTTTGTCTTAGTGTGAATATTTTTTTTCATTCTTTAGTTTCTTTTTGTGTTCATCAGGAAAAAATTATATATTTTTATAGGAAAAAAAAGAAAATGTCCAAAATGAGACATTATGAACCGCGCAAACATTTACATCATGGGGCGTTTTGTAAGTCCTTTTGAATATGTTGTATTATGGTACATGTAGGATTGGGAGGTGATGAACAAGTTCTTGTGGTGAATGAGCATATTGTATTCAATGGATGGGGTGTGATTGTGATTAACTAGGACTAGGATAGTCAGTGAAGACCAGCCTTTCCCGACTTTACCTTTGACCTTCTGCTAAAATTTTGTAATTTTTACAAAATAAATATAATTTCCAAAAAAGATTTGATTCCCAACCTACCCAGTTTGTTTTTGTCCCATTTTTGCTTTCCATCCCGACTGGGTCCGTCTTTTGATTTCTTCACTCCGCCATGTTTTTATCTTCTCTCTCCATTAGTGAGTGAGCTTTTGATTTTGACGAACGGCAGAATACAGCTTCCGTTCTTATTATTTTTGAGGGGTGGACATAATTCATGATATTTTTTATTTATTTTTGTCTAAAAAAGGAAAGATATTTATGAACTGTGATATTTTTACATCGTGGGTTTTTTAGTAGGTTCCTCACATATACAATTGAATAGTGATGGATGAGTTCTTGTGGTGAATGAATAAATTGTAATGAATAATTGGGTCGTGAATCTAATCAGCTAAGTCTAGAATATTTACTGTTGACCAGCCTTTTCCCTACTTTCGATTCGGCCTTGTGCCACAATTGCTGTATTATATGCAGGAATAAATATACATACCAAGAAAGATTGGAATCATCTGATGTTATTATTTACACAGCGGAATGAACGTTTTTTTAATGAAGATACTTGAAGAGAAATTAGTTGAAAAGACCTAGAATTAATTCAAGGAGACTCAGGATACATTGTAAATTTGTGATCAAAAATAAAGTGTAAAACATTTTAAAAAAGGAAAGCGGTGTTAGAAATTCATTGCTTTTGTTTCCATCTTCATTTACACACTTGGTCAATTTCGTCTTCATTGGCACACTTGGTGAGGTTCCATCTTCATTTGCACAATTAGTCAGTTTCCATCTTCATTGACAGACTTGGTCAGTTTTACACCTTCATTGGCAGACTTGGTCAGTTTCCATCTTCATTTGCACACTTGGTCAGTTTCCATCTTGATTGACACACATGGTCAGTTTTATATCTTCATTTGCACACTTAGTCAGTTTCCATATTTATTGGCAGACTTGGTCAGTTTCCATCTTTATTTGCACACTTGGTCAGTTTTACATCTTCGTTGGCACACTTGGTCACTTTCCGTCTTCATTTGCACACTTGGTAAGTTTTACATCTTCATTGTCACACTTGGTCAGTTTCCATCTTCATTGGCACACTTGGTCAGTTTTACATCTTCATTGGCACATTTGGTCAGTTTCCATCTTCATTTGCACACTTGGTCAGTTTCCATCTTCATTGGCACACTTGGTCAGTTTTACATCTTCATTGTCACACTTGGTCAGTTTCCATCTTCATTGGCACACTTGGTCAGTTTTACATCTTCATTGTCACATTTGGTCAGTTTCCATCTTCA
The DNA here is from genome assembly GCA_903632075.3 of Acanthosepion pharaonis. Classification (NCBI taxonomy): domain Eukaryota; kingdom Metazoa; phylum Mollusca; class Cephalopoda; order Sepiida; family Sepiidae; genus Acanthosepion; species Acanthosepion pharaonis. Next base: position 1,507,875 of record CAHIKZ030000609.1, read on the forward strand.
TTTGGACACTTGGTCAGGTTCCATCTTCATTTGCACGATTAGTCAGTTTCCATCTTCATTGACACACTTGGTCAGTTTTACACCTTCATTGGCAGACTTGGTCAGTTTCCATCTTCATTTGCACACTTGGTCAGTTTCCATCTTGATTGACACACTTGGTCAGTTTTACATCTTCATTTGCACACTTCGTCAGTTTCCATCTTTATTGGCACACTTGGTCAGTTTCCATCTTTATTTGCACACTTGGTCAGTTTTACATCTTCATTGGCACACTTGATCAGTTTTACATCTTCATTTGCACACTTGGTCAGTTTTACATCTTCATTTGCACACTTGGTCAGTTTTACATCTTCATTGGCACACTTTGTCAGTTTCTATCTTCATTTGCAGACTTGGTCAGTTTTACAACTTCATTGGCACGTTTGGTCAGTTTCCGTCTTCATTTGCACACTTGGTCAGTTTAACATCTTCATTGGCACACTTGGTCAGTTTCCATCTTCCTTTGCACCCTAGGTCAGTTTCCGTCTTCATTTTCACACTTCGTCAGTTTTACATCTTCATTGTCACACTTGGTCATTTTCTGTCTTCATTTGCAAACTTGGTCAGTTTTCCATCTTCATTTGCACACTTGGTCAGTTTCCATCTTCATTTGCACAGTTGGTCAGTTTTACATCTTCATTGTCACACTTGGTCAGTTTCCATCTTCATTTGCACAGTTGGTCAGTTTTACATCTTCATTGTCACACTTGGTCAGTTTCCATCTTTATTTGCACACTTGGTAAGTTACCGTCTTCATTTGCACACTTGGTCAGTTTTACATATTCATTGGCACACTTGGTCAGTTTCCATCTTCATTGGCACCCTTGGTCAGTTTTACATCTTCATTGGCACAGTTGGTCAGTTTCCATCTTCATTTGCACACTTGGTCAGTTTTACATCTTCATTGTCACACTTGTTCAGTTTCCATCTTCATTTGCACATTTGGTTAGTTTCCATCTTCATTTGCACACTTGGTCAGTTTTACATCTTCATTGGCACACTTGGTCAGTTTCCGTCTTCATTTGCACACTTGGTCAGTTTTACATCTTTATTGTCACACTTGGTCAGTTTCCAGCTTCATTTGCACACTTGGTCAGTTTCCATCTTCATTTGCACACTTAGTCAGTTTTACATATTCATTGGCACACTTGGTCAGTTTCCGTCTTCATTTGCACACTTGGTCAGTTTTACATCATCATTGGCACACTTGGTCAGTTTCCATCATCATTTGCACACTTGGTCAGTTTTACATCTTTATTTGCACACTTGGTCAGTTTCCGTCTTCATTTGCACACTTTGTCAGCTTTACACCTTCATTGTCACACTTGGTCAGTTTCCATCTTCATTTGCACACTTGGTCAGTTTTACATCTTCATTGGCAGACTTGGTCAGTTTCCATCTTCATTTGCACAGTTGGTCAGTTTCCATCTTGATTGACACACTCGGTCAGTTTTACATCTTCATTTGCACACTTCGTCAGTTTCCATCTTTATTGGCACACTTGGTCAGTTTCCATCTTTATTTGCACACCTTGGTCAGTTTTGCATCTTCATTGGCACACTTGGTCAGTTTCCGTCTTCATTTGAACACTTGGTAAGTTTTACATCTTCATTGGCACACTTAGTCAGTTTCCATCTTCATTTGCACACTTGGTCAGTTTCCATCTTCATTTGCACACTTGGTCAGTTTACATCTTCATTGTCACACTTGTTCAGTTTCCATCTTCATTTGCACACTTGGTCAGTTTCCATCATCATTTGCACACTTGGTCAGTTTTACATCTTCATTGGCACACTTGGTCAGTTTCCGTCTTCATTTGCACACTTGGTCAGTTTTACATCTTCATTGTCACACTTGGTCAGTTTCCATCTTCATTTGCACACTTGGTCAGTTTTACACCTTCATTGTCACACTTGGTCAGTTTCCATCTTCATTTGCACACTTGGTCAGTTTCCATCTTCATTTGCACACTTGGTCAGTTTCCATCTTCATTTGCACACTTGGTCAGTTTTACATCTTCATTGGCACACTTGGTCAGTTCCCATCATCATTTGCACACTTGGTCAGTTTTACATCTTCATTGGCACACTTGGTCATTTTCCGTCTTCATTTGCACACATTGTCAGCTTTACACCTTCATTGTCACACTAGGTCAGTTTCTATCATCATTTGCACACTTGGTCAGTTTTACATATTCATTGGCACACTTGGTCAGTTTCCATCTTCATTGGCACACTTTGTCAGCTTTACACCTTCATTGTCACACTTGGTCAGTTTCCATCTTCATTTGCACACTTGGTCAGTTTTACATCTTCATTGGCACACTTGGTCAGTTTCCATCTTCATTTGCACAGTTGGTCAGTTTCCATCTTGATTGACACACTCGGTCAGTTTTACATCTTCATTTGCACACTTCGTCAGTTTCCATCTTTATTGGCACACTTGGTCAGTTTCCATCTTTATTTGCACACTTGGTCAGTTTTGCATCTTCATTGGCACACTTGGTCAGTTTCCGTCTTCATTTGAACACTTGGTAAGTTTTACATCTTCATTGGCACACTTAGTCAGTTTCCATCTTCATTTGCCCACTTGGTCAGTTTCCATCTTCATTTGCACACTTGGTCAGTTTTACATCTTCATTGTCACACTTGTTCAGTTTCCATCTTCATTTGCACACTTGGTCAGTTTCCATCATCATTTGCACACTTGGTCAGTTTTACATCTTCATTGGCACACTTGGTCAGTTTCCGTCTTCATTTGCACACTTGGTCAGTTTTACATCTTCATTGTCACACTTGGTCAGTTTCCATCTTCATTTGCACACTTGGTCAGTTTTACACCTTCATTGTCACACTTGGTCAGTTTCCATCTTCATTTGCACACTTGGTCAGTTTCCATCTTCATTTGCACACTTGGTCAGTTTCCATCTTCATTTGCACACTTGGTCAGTTTACATCTTCATTGGCACACTTGGTCAGTTCCATCATCATTTGCACACTTGGTCAGTTTACATCTTCATTGCTTTTTTTGGTCATTTTCCGTCTTCATTTGCACACATTGTCAGCTTTACACCTTCATTGTCACACTTGGTCAGTTTCTATCATCATTTGCACACTTGGTCAGTTTTACATCTTCATTGGCAGACTTGGTCAGTTTCCATCTTTATTGGCACACTTGGTCAGTTTTACATCTTCATTGTCACACTTGGTCAGTTTCCATCTTCATTTGAACACTTGGTAAGTTTTACATCTTCATTGGCACACTTTTGTTAGTTTCCATCTTCATTTGCACACTTGGTCAGGTTTTTACATCTTCATTTGCACACTTGGTCAGTTTTCATCTTCATTTGAACACTTGGTCAGTTTTACATCATTTCATTCAGTTTTCCATCTTCATTTGAGTCAGTTTTACATCTTCATTGACACACTTGGTCAGTTTTACATCTTCATTTGCACACTTGGTCAGTTTCCATCTTCATTGGCACACTTGGTCAGTTTAACACCTTCATTGTAAAACTTGGTCAGTTTCCATCTTCATTTGCACACTTGGTCAGTTTTCTTCGGATTCATTTGCACACTTGGTTAGTTTTACATCGTCATTGTCACACTCTGGTCAGTTTCCATCTTCATTTACACACTTGGTCAGTTTTACATCTTCATTGTCACACTTGGTCAGTTTTCCATCTTCATTTGCACATTTGTTTCAAGATCTTCATTTTGAACACTTGGTCAGTTTCATCTTCATTGTCACACTTGGTCAGTTTCCATCTTTATTTGCACACTTGGTCAGTTTCCGTCTTCATTTGCACACTTGGTCAGTTTTACATCTTCATTGTCACACTTGGTCAGTTTCCATCTTCATTTGCACACTTGTTAGTTTCCGGCTTCATTTGCACACTTGGTTAGTTTTACATCGTCATTGTCACACTTTGTCAGTTTCCATCTTCATTTGCACACTTGGTCAGTTTTTTCATCTTCATTGTACCTTCATTGTCACATTTGGTCAGTTTCCATCTTCTTCATTTGCACACTTGGTCAGTTTTACATCTTCATTGTCACACTTGGTCAGTTTCCATCTTCATTGGCATTGGTCAGTTCCATCATCATTTGTTCAGTTTTTACATCTTCATTGTCACACTTTGGTCAGTTTCCATCTTCATTTGCACACTTGGTTTCATTGTCCGTTTCTTCATTTGCATCTTCATTGGCAGACTTGGTTTCCATCTTTATTGGCACACTTGGTCAGTTTTACATCTTCATTGGTCAGTTTCCATCTTCATTTGAACACAGTTTCCATCTTCATTTGCACCCTTTGACAGTTTCAGTTTCATTTCTTCATTTGCATATTTACACTTGGACAGTTTTCATCTTCATTTGAACACTTGGTCAGTTTTACATCTTCTGATCAGTTTTTCTTTTTGACAAACTTGGTCAGTTTTCAATCTTCATTTGCACACTTGGTCAGTTTCCATCTTCATTAAGTACATTTTGGTCAGTTTAACACCTTCATTGTTTGGTCAGTTTTCATCTTCATTTGCACACTTGGTCAGTTTCCATCTTCATTTGCACACTTGGTTAGTTTTACACCGTCATTGTCACACTTGGTCAGTTTCCATCTTCATTTGCACACTTGGTCAGTTTTACATCTTCATTGTTCATTTCCATCTTCATTTGCACATTTGGTCAATTTCCATCTTCATTTGCACACTTGGTCAGTTTCCATCACACACTTGGTCAGTTTCCATCTTCATTTGCACACTTGGTCAGTTTTACATCTTCATTGGCACAGTTGGTCAATTTCCATCTTCATTTGCACACTTGGTCAGTTTTTTTACATCTTCATTTGTCACTTGGTCAGTTTTTGTTCAGTTTCCATCTTCATTTGCACACTTGGTCAGTTTCCATCTTCATTTGCACACTTGGTCAGTTTCCGTCCTCATTTGCACACCTGGTCTGTTTTACAACTTCATTGTCACACTTGGTCAGTTTCCATCTTCATCCGTCTTCATTTGCACTTGGTCAGTTTTACATCTTCATTGTCACACTTGGTCAGTTTCCATCTTCATTTGCACACTTGGTCAGTTTTACATCTTCATTGTCACACTTGTTCAGTCTTCATTTCCATCTTCATTTGCAATCTTCATTTGGTCAGTTTCCATCTTCATCAGTTTGCACTTCATTGTCACACTTGGTCAGTTTACGTCATTTCATTGGCAGTTTACACCTTCACTTGGTCAGTTTCCATCTTTATTTGCACACTTGGTCAGTTTCCATCTTCATTGTCACACTTGGTCAATTTCTTTCTTCATTATCACACTTGGTCAGTTTTACACCTTCATTGGCACACTTGGTCACATTGGCACAGTTGGTCAGTTTCCATCTTCATTTGCACACTTGGTCAGTTTTTACATTTCCATCTTCATTTGCACACTTGGTAAGTTTCCATCTTCATTTGCACACTTGGTCAGTTTCCATCATCATTTGCACACTTGGTCAGTTCCCATCATCATTTGCACATTTGGTCAGTTTACATCTTCATTTACACACTTGGTGAGTTTTACATCTTCATTGTCACACTTTTGCATCTTCATTTGCATTGGTCAGTTTTACACTTCTTCATTGTCACACTTGGTCAGTTTCTATCATCATTTGCACACTTGGTCAGTTTTACATCTTCATTGGCAGACTTGGTCAGATTCCATCTTCATTGGCACACTTTGACAGTTTCCATCTTCATTTGCACACTTGGTCAGTTTCCATATTTATTTGCACACTTGGTCAGTTTTCATCTTCATTTGAACACTTGGTCAGTTTTACATCTTCATTGGCACACTTGATCAGTTTTACATCTTCATTGACACACTTGGTCAGTTTTACATCTTCATTTGCACATTTGGTCAGTTTCCATCTTCATTGGCACACCTGGTCAGTTTAACACCTTCATTGTAAAACTTGGTCAGTTTCCATCTTCATTTGCACACTTGGTCAGTTTCCGGCTTCATTTGCACACTTGGTTAGTTTTACATCGTCATTGTCACACTTGGTCAGTTTCCATCTTCATTTGCACACTTGGTCAGTTTTACATCTTCATTGTCACACTTGGTCAGTTTCCATCTTCATTTGCACATTTGGTCAGTTTTACATCTTCATTGTCACACTTGGTCAGTTTCCATCTTTATTTGCACACTTGGCCAGTTTCCGTCTTCATTTGCACACTTGGTCAGTTTTACATCTTCATTGTCACACTTGGTCAGTTTCCATCTTCATTTGCACACTTGGTTCCGTTTCATTTTTCACTTGGTCAGTTTTTACATCTTCATTGGTTGGTTAGTTTTACATCGTCATTGTCACACTTTGTCAGTTTCCATCTTCATTTGCACACTTGGTCAGTTTTACATCTTCATTGTCACACTTGGTCAGTTTCCATCTTCATTTGCACACTTGGTCAGTTTTACATCTTCATTGTCACACTTGGTCAGTTTCCATCTTCATTTGCACACTTGGTCAGTTTACACTTCATTATTGGTCAGTTTCCCATCTTCATTGTCACACTTGGTCAGTTTCCATCTTCATTTGCACACTTGGTCAGTTTCCGTCTTCATTTGCACACTTGGTCAGTTTAACATCTTCATTGGCACACTCGGTCAGTTTCCATCTTCCTTTGCACCCTAGGTCAGTTTCCGTCTTCATTTGCACACTTGGACAGTTTTACATCTTCATTGTCACACTTGGTCAGTTTCTGTCTTCATTTGCAAACTTGGTCAGTTTTCAATCTTCATTTGCACACTTGGTCAGTTTCCATCTTCATTTGCACAGTTGGTCAGTTTTACATCTTCATTGTCACACTTGGTCAGTTTCCATCTTCATTTGCACACTTCGTCAGTTTTACACCTTCATTGTCACACTTGGTCAGTTTCCATCTTTATTTGCACACTTGGTCAGTTTCCGTCTTCATTTGCACACTTGGTCAATTTCCATCTTCATTATCACACTTGGTCAGTTTCCATCTTCATTGGCACACTTGGTCAGTTTTACATCTTCATTGGCACAGTTGGTCAGTTTCCATCTTCATTTGCACACTTGGTCAGTTTTACATCTTCATTGTCACACTTGTTCAGTTTCCATCTTCATTTGCACACTTGGTCAGTTTCCATCTTCATTTGCACACTTGGTCAGTTTTACATCTTCATTGGCACACTTGGTCAGTTTCCGTCTACATTTGCACACTTGGTCAGTTTTACATCTTCATTGGCACACTTGGTCAGTTTCCATCTTCATTTGCACAGTTGGTCAGTTTTACATCTTCATTGTCACATTTGGTCAGTTTCCATCTTCCTTTGCACACTTGGTCAGTTTTACATCTTCATTGTCACACTTGGTCAGTTTCCATCTTCATTTGCACACTTGGTCAGTTTTACCTCTTCATTGTCACATTGGTCAGTTTCAATCTTCATTTGCACACTTGGTCAGTTTCCGTCATCATTTGCACAATTGGTCAGTTTTACATCTTCATTGGCACACTTGGTCAGTTTCCGTCTTCATTTGCACACTTGGTCAGTTTTACATCTTCATTGGCACACTTGGTCAGTTTCCATCTTCATTTGCACAGTTGGTCAGTTTTACATCTTCATTGTCACACTTGGTCAGTTTCCATCTTCATTTGCACACTTGGTCAATTTCCGTCTTCATTTGCACTCTTGGTCAGTTTTACATCTTCATTGTCACACTTGGTCAGTTTTACATCTTCATTTGCACACTTCGTCAGTTTCCATCTTCATTTGCACACTTGGTCAGTTTTACATCTTCATTGTCACACTTGGTCAGTTTCCATCTTCATTTGCACACTTGGGCAGTTTCCGTCTTCATTTGCACACTTGGTTAGTTTTACATCTTCATTGTCACACTTGGTCAGTTTTACATCTTCATTTGCACGCTTGGTCAGTTTCCATCTTCATTTGCACACTTGGTCAGTTTCCATCTTCATTTGCACACTTGGTCAGTTTTACATCTTCATTGTCACACTTGGTCAGTTTCCATCTTCATTTGCACACTGGGTCAGTTTCGGTCTTCATTGGCACACTTGGTCAGTTTCCATCTTCATTTGCACACTTGGTCAGTTTTACATCTTCATTGTCACATTGGTCAGTTTCAATCTTCATTTGCACACATGGTCAGTTTCCGTCATCATTTGCACAATTGGTCAGTTTTACATCTTTATTGGCACACTTGGTCAGTTTCCGTCTTCATTTGCACACTTGGTCAATTTCCTTTCGACGATCGAACCGAGGATTCTTCTTTCTTTCGCTCCTACAACGTTAAAGAAATTTAAAATGTTTCCTCTGTGTCGGAAGGTTTGGATTGATTGATGTTTTTTACGCATCATCAACCCTTTTAGCTTATTTAAAGCCAAAAAATATTTTGGATTGTAAGAATAATTATTTTTTGTATTTCTTAGTGAATATTGCATTAACAATTTTTTGAGAATAACAAAGATTTTTCCTGATAAAAGGCCTACTAATTAAGCTGTATGTTGAGGTGGGTGATGTAATCAGAAATTTGTAACGAACCCAACCGGAATTCGAAATCGGCTCTTCGATTTCTGATCCCGAGTTTGCTATCCATTACACCACTTGCACATCCACTGGAAATTATGGGATGCAAGAAACAAAAGGATTTCTTAAGTACTTGTTATTTGTGATACGAAAAAAAGAAAGAAAGAAAGAAAGAAAGAAAGAAAGAAGAAAAAAAAAGGTAGAAAAATTTCAAAATAAAAAAGAAGAAAAAATAGATTCTTGTCCTGAGACATCAGATTGAATATAAATGTTAGCGTTAACAGGCGGATTTTATTTGTACTTTATGACACAAGCAATGAAAGAACAAGACTTGCATAGGTGGCTACATAATATGAATAATAAAAACACGGGACAAACAAATATGCAAAACTAATTTGTCAGCAGCGTAATTTTTACAAGCTTTTCTGATTTTCAGTGACATTGTAGAGCTTATGATTGAACAGCGGCAGCCGATAAGATGCAGAGATGGACATATCATAACTGAGTGGACACACATACACACACACATATATATATAACTATAAAAGTGAACATTGAAGTCAACACTCAGAGGCGACAGGCTGTTTCATGCTAGAGGCAATCGTCAGGCCGCCTGACGATTGCACCTAGTATGAAACATCCTGTCGCCTCTAAGTGTTGACTTCAATATTCACTTTTTATATTTATATTTACATACGCACTATCTCTGATATTGAGCACTTTATCCCATAAATATAGCACACCTTAAAACTATAATGCTTCTATATATATATATATATATATATATATATATATATATATTACAACATATTAAGCAATACACGGACAAGACAGTGATGATAGTCCGATTCTGTTTACATGGAAGATTTCCAAGCAACGACAAACTCGTTCATATAAGACGCTGGATGCGAAAATCGTACCGCAGCTCATGACGTCACACATGACCACGCGAGAGTGAATTCGAGAAGTATTAAGTATGGGAAGCCGTTGGTATAAACCAATGGCTTCTGTTACCAACTATAGGCATTTAAGAATATTTGTGGATATTTCATAGTTTATATATATATATATATATATATATATATATATAGAGAGAGAGAGAGTAGGGAGAGACTGAACCTCAAGGGATGATTAGTTAGTTTCTCGTTAATTTCGTTTCCTCGTGCTCTACTATGAAAGCCTTGTACCAGACTTTACCAACTAATCATAAATCAAAAGCATTTGTAAACAAATTTGTTTTGATCGAGATAAACGGGTATAATCTGACAATTACGGGTGTCTTAATACCCGTATTGTACTTTGAGAAATGGTCATGCTTATATATCTTACGGGTGCGCCTGTGTGATTTGCTTTGGGATATGTAAGTAAAGTTATTCAGGCAAGTCTTTCGGGAACGTCTGCGTTTTTATGTAAGTATATTATTACTGTTTAAGATAAGAGCTGAGAAGTTGTATAAGTGTTTATTTATTCGATTTCTTGCGGTGGTCGATAGCTGCCATTTCGAAACACATACTTCATCAAAGAGAGTCGATGATTTTAGTTTACATAACACACGTCTATACATTTTTTTAAAAAATCAGATATAAATGCACCTAGATTTATATATGCGAACACAGCTACTTGCAAAATTTTATACATTCATAGCTAGTTAGAAATACACACGCACATATATATATTAAGACATTTTTATACATTCTTTTTATAGATACAAATATTTAAGTAAATGTTCTCTTTTATAATAAACAGTATTAAACAACATTTTCCGGCATGAATGTCCGAGAAATTTTCATAGGAAATATTCGTCCTCCGAAAGGAATCGAACCTGTATCCTATACGGAACCGTCATATAGCCTGACGTGCCTTTAACCGATTGGGCCACAGAAGAGCGTTCGGTTACCAAGGTTGATTTTACTGTCTTTAAACTAGAATCTTCCATGATTCTCTCACGTACATTCATATCTGCTCATGGCGTATCCAAATGTAAACAAATGACGTCACACATTATGAAATAGACAAAGTCTGACAATTATTTTAAGACATTTTTATGTTTATACATTCTTTTTATAGATACAAATATTTAAGTAAATGCACTGTTTAATGTGTGACTATGACATTCGATTTTCTACTGCTCTGAGATCAAGAACACAACGTGGGCAGAGAAGGTGTGGATCTAAGCGGACAGCGACCAACAACCACCAGTATGAGCATTGACCAGAGCAAAGTTAACCCGTGGACCGGACCACTAAGCGAGGTTGCACCAATAGGTATAGGTGGCAGCAAAAGGGTTTACCTGTCCTGGGTATGACGATAAACTACATCCGCGTCTTGTGTAAGACGATAAATTACGTCCAACAGTAAGGCCTCTGATCAGGAGGTTTTGAGGAGCGTGGAACCACCTTTCAATTGCTGGTGTTCTCAGGTCTACTCTGACCCGGGGTGGTAGTACCTGTTAGGGTCCCCGCTATAGGAAAATAGTTAGCCCCTAAACTGGAGTCAAAACATTATGAAAGTGTAAAAATAGGTTTTAATATCAGAAATACTTTTTTGTAAAAAATTATTAAAGAGGTTATGGATGAACGAGATGCGCTATACAAACCTTTATACATCTAAACATATCACCAACAGTCACATCGACAGGTAACAGTGATATTCCAAAAGTAAGGACAGACAAAATAATGTTTGCTCTTCAAAAATAAGAAACCCGGCAAAGCACCAGGCGAAGTTGTCATAGTAACAGATCTTTTGAAAGATTCATACGAAGCATATGGAAAAGAAAGATATCTCAAAACATGCCTAAGAATAATAATTCTACCTTATAAAAAGGAAGTAATAAAGACGGTGACATCTATAGCGCTATCACATTACGAACAAAAATATATAAACTTCTATCAAAAGTACTTTTAAACATACTAACGAAGACCCTAAAAGAAAATTAAAATCACAAATAGGCAGATTTAGGTATGCTTACTCAGCAATAAATCTTCTAAAAACAATAAACCAAATGATGGAGAAAAAATATAACAGAGCAATTTGTATTTATTTCACTGAGAAGGTATCTGACTCAGTAGAACATTCGGCAGGCTTTAGAATACTTGGTCTTAACAAAAACTATATAATTTTTAAGAATATATACGATACTGCAATAATTTGGCTAAAAAGGGCCACAGAGAAAAGGTTGGAAAAGGGATGAGACAAGAAGATATGACTTTGTCTGGATCATTTATAGCATGACTGAAAAGTGTCTTTTAGCAAATGAACTGGGCACGAATGGATGTAAAAATGTTGAAAACATTTTATTAATATAAGAAACGAAGTTCTCTCTCGGATATCTATCCCTAGGATCGAGGCTACCATCCGCTGGGTGAATCACGTGTCTAGAATGCGTCCCACTCGACTCTCACGTATTATCCTATTTGGACAACTCGCCAGCGGCAAGAGGCTACGCGGAGACCCAAAACGACGCTTCAAGGATCAGTTGAATACATCCCTAACACAGGCCAACACCAACCCTGAAACCAGGGAAATAGTTTCTGCAAATCGGCCTTCCTGGTGTATGACCATCTGTGAGGGGACCGAAACCTACGAGTTCAACCGTCGACATGAAGATTATCTGCGACGTGCTGTCAGGAGGGCCCGACTATCCCAGCCGTGTCCACCGCCCACACTCCTCTATGTCTCCTGCTTTTCAAGAGTAGCTTGGGCCTTCACAGCCGTCTTCCCACTAAAAGAGAGGGGAGGGAATAAATAGAAAGAGTGACTATAATATCAGAATCAGTGTGTAAATTACTCTCTCAAGTGGTTTGTAACAAATTATTTATCATCTCTCAGTTGCATCTCTGTCTTTGGGCAGAGTTCACTCAGGAGCGAATCTGTCAAAGACAGATTCGTAGCTGAGGTTAATTATACTGAGAGGTGCCCAGCACTGGGGAACAGCTGCTCGACGCCACGCCCTCTCATTGCACCAGAGAGAGGGATCGCTGCTCGCACCGAGGCCAGCGCAACCGATGCTTGCGAGGGCTGCGGACAATTTTTGTCCCTAGCCCGGGCGTACGTGCTCGGGCTCCCCACATTAAAACGACCTTATGTTACAACCTGACCTCGTGGGGAGAGGGGGATTAAATACAAAAATATCAAAATCATCGGTTGAAATAATTCTAAATTACCTGAAAAGGGTAATTCCTTATGTAGATTTAAAAATGAACATAAATAAAAACGAAAATATGATTCAGTTGTAATGCCCCGAAAATGATGATGAGAATTGAGAAAGAAGAACTAGAAGCCTATTAACACATTATATTAGGTCAAGTGATAAGACGAAAGATAGACCATGAAAATTAAATAAAACGGAGTATAACAATTGGTTAGAAAGCATTTAGTAAAAATTTTAAAAAAAAGAAATGACATAAGGAAAAGCACCTTTTCAGTATGTTTAAAGGATACATTCTAGAATGAAAACGTACCAAAATCAACAGAATCAGCAACCCTAAGATTAATGCTGGTAGAGAGAAAGCTGAGAACATGGAGGCGGCATGATTGCTATCAAAAAAAGAGAGGATAACATATGGAGCCAAAGTTGGTTAGTTTACATAGCTATATAACTATGCGAAAAATACTCGTAGCATAAACAAAATTAAGACTACGTATTCATAGACATTAAAAAAATTCTTTGACAGGGGGTAGCGCGTGGCATTGGTTGCAACAGTAATCAAATTGCGAGCAACATGGTAATGAAACTGATTCATACAATCCGGTAAATGTATAAGGCAACTAACACAGTAACGTTCCAGGACTTCTAAGGAACATGGTTTCACACATAAGTCTGTATACTCCAATGATTCCCAACGTGGGTCGCATCACCACCCGTGGGGCATGGTAATATTTTGGTGGGGCATGGGTCGAATGTGCACCGTTCGGCTTACTATACCAACAGAATAAAGGAGCAATTCGAAAATAACTTATTAACAGTGAATTGTTTTCTAGTGAGTCTTAGGTTGTTAATGTTAATGCGTGTTAATACATACGATATATATACAGTATGCATACATAAAAATATTTTGTTTGTATGTAAGTACATGTGTAATTGACATCCATGTAAGAATTAAATATTCAAGGGAGCACCAGAATTTTAGAAATAGCAAAGTGGGGCATCGCCCAAAATCGGTTGGGAACCACTGGTGTACCCTATTTAACATCTTTAAATGAATCATGAGAGACAAGAGTGAAATCAGCATTATTACAAACTTCCGCTTTGCATACGACATAAATGGTTGATCTGGCAAGAAAAGGAAGTCAGTTTATAGAAGGACCTAAATGAAACTTGGAGATTAATACCGAAAAAGAAAAAAAAATCTCAATAAGAAAGAGCTTAAAATAGTGAGACAATTCCAATATCTTGACTCGATTATTGGCGAAGCCGACCCCGGAATATAAATAATTACAACAGCAGTACAAACAACGACAGCTGTCGGAAAATTTAGAACGCTCTGTAAAGATAGAAACACATCTGCCTTAAATCAAAGGTCAGACTGTTGTGTACATTTGCCCTTTCAATCTATCTGGATGTCTTAACAGCGGAACTACAACGAAGAATCCAAACATTAGAAATGAGATGCTACAGGACAATCCTGAGCATACCCAACGTAGACCGCATCATAAATGACGCCATCAGACAAGAAAAAGCCACGTTGAAAAATCTCACATCTACTGTCAAGAAGAGAGGAAATGATAACCAACCCATCATAAGTGCCAACAATTGTCCACTGTTATCCTACAAGGTAACATTCTTTGACAATGGAACAAGACAGAAGAATAGACTAACAACGTCATCAGATGATCCATGACCAAAACTCAGACACTGACACGCAACCGAGTCATATGGAGGGATCTGGCTACGCAGTGATCTTACAACCATTACGCGTCGATGATGTTAACGATGACGACGATTATGTTCATCCTACAAAATCAGCATACCTTTTGCGGACTGAGAGCTAACTAATATAAGCTCGCTGATATATATATATATATATATATATATATATATATATATATATATATACTTAACGGGTATAGTAATAGTCCAAATTGGGTAACAGTAAAATTGTCCAATTGTTAGATTAAGATTTGAAACGTTGTATCTTAGAAAAGTTTAAAGATATCTTACTGGAATTCTCCAAGGTTTTTATAACACTACTGGACTCAAGAATGAATAATTGCTCTCCAAGCTTAACATATGAATCATAATGAAATCGATCATAAATGAAAATGACGTGTTAATCATTAATTAATCATAGCTAAGGATCGAAAGCTCATGAAGAATTGAAATAAAGTTCAAATATATATATATATATGTTGGAATTGTTACCTGATGATCCGGAGTCCTTTAAAAAGGATTTTGGTGAAATAAATTATTGTAATGGTACCTTAAAAAGTGGTCTGTTTTTCATTATATATATATATATATATATATATATATATATATATATATATATATATATAAGGCAGGATGTTTGTGTGTGTGTGTGTGTGTGTGTGTTTAATAAATGCATATGGCCGCAATTTTCGACGGATTTGCACCAAAATTTACATGCACATGCTCCAAGTTAGCGGGAAGACCAAGACCGACTTAGCATTTCCTAACTCCCATCGATAGTGGAAATAATGGATTTTTTCATGCTTCTACGGCAGTTTTCATGTAGTTTGCGGCATTTTCTACTGGCCAGAGTGAGAGCTTATAGCTGGCTGCCACTAATAGGCAGCAAGATTCTACTGGCCAGCGTGAGAGCCAACAGCTGACTGACACGAATGTTAATTAGCATGCTAGCATGCAAAAATAAATCGATAGCTGCATTCGTCACAAGTGGGAAAAATTTAAATCTGCATGGCACTTTACTCCAATTGGCTCAATCGCTTACTTAATCTCAACGTTGATTCTGATTCCGTAGAACTGGGTTGGGTGTGAAAAAGTATTTGTTGTTAACATTCTTTTTTCATTCGGTTTTTCCAGTTATGAGTCCTTTTTTAAAGCTTATCGTTTTGTTTTCATTTTGTTTAGTTCTTTTTTCGTAACAGATTTAATGTTTAATATAGAGCTTAGAAAAAATTTGCAGTGTGAGATAGGCAAGAAGTAAGGCATGTAGCAACATCAGCACGGCAAAGGGCACTCCTTTAAAGGCAAGGAAGGGCAAAAATATTTTAAGTCAAGGATAGCGATTGCTGTATGAGTCTTTTGATGGATTTTTGAATCAAGCACAGGCAACACCGTGCCATTCTGCTAGTATATATATATATATATATATATATATATATATATATATATATATATATATAGTATTCCAGAATCATTCAATCATTCAGAATCATTCCAGAGTTGTTCAAGATGATCTTCGGCCTATCTAACCTAACTAGGTTTCACGTACGATTTCATTTTTCAAGTGATTTTTCACTGCACTTTGGACTGTCATAACTGTAACTCCTCTCTCACGTGCCAAACGTCTTATGAATTGAGTTCGATCTTTTCTAATTGATCTCTTTAGCTCTAAGTTGAAATGATGATCCGTCTTCCTGTTTCAACCGCCTGATCCAGTTTTCATCTCTAATGTTTCCTCTTTTTTAAACTTATCCCCGTTCTCTTGATGGTTCTTGAACGGACTTGGAAGATGAAAGCCAGAGTATGAATGTTGGTACCATTAATGATGGCCTGAATAATCTTTTTCCTCTCACCATTGCTCATTTGGGTCTTTTCTAATTGATCTCTTTAGCTCTAAGTTGAAATGATGATCCCTCTTCTCGTTGTGACTTTCTGAAACAGTTTTCCTCTATACTGTTCCCTCTTTTTAAAACTAAGTCACTGTTCTCTTGATGGATCTTGAATGAATTTTGAAGATGGAAGCCAGAGTATGAATGAAGTCCTGAATGATCTTTTTCCTCTCACTATGGATAAGTTGGGAAGAGAGTGGAACTGACACACAACAATTTTAACCTCTTCTCTTTCGAGCTGAAAAACTCAAAGGATTTTCAGTGATTATTACGACAAATGGTATCAACATGGATAAATATCTTATTTAAAAACTTGAAAAAATAAACTCTATTAGTTTAGTGGTTGTGTTGCATATTAAACTTTTTGTGGAATGGGCAATTATGCTGTAATATGTTTTTAAATAGAAAGACGTCCATTCGAATTACGGCCGTGGTCAACACGCGAAAGTCGGAATAAACGCTCCTAATAAGTATTCAAAAGAACACAAAAAATAATTCTCAAACCGTCGAACATGAAAAGAAATAAATAAAACCGAAAACCAAACCCCATTGCAAATGGCGCTAAAGAAGTGGCCGAGAGCGCTTGAATCAATGGGCAAATCGGCCAATTTCTTTCACTCCCTTATTCCCGCCAGACGTTCGAAAAAACGTTCGAAAATCTTTTAAAAAATTCCTCAAATATTCCTTGTCTGTCATACAAAAGGAAGGTTGCTGCCCACTTATACATTAATATATATATATATATATATATATATATATATATAAAGGAATATACTCTTAAGGTGTGCTATATTTATGGAATAAAGTGCTCACTATCAGAGATAGAGCGTGTGCAATTATAAAAGTGAAAATTGAAGTCAACACTTAGAGGCGACAGTCTGTTTCATGCTAGATGCAGTAGACATTAGCCTGAAGTTTGCGTCTAGCATGAAACAGACTGTCGCCTCTAAGTGTTGACTTCAATGTTCTCTTCTATCTATCTATCTATCTATCTATCTATCTATATATATATATATATATACAGTAGGTAGCAAAAGTATTTGACACATTGGTTTGTCTTACATATCTCAAAAAATAACAGATCAATTTCAACGAAACTTATAGGAAATATTTAAACGAACATTGTCAATCAAAACATAGAAGGAAAATTTAAAACCACTGTTTTGAGAAACATTTATTAACAATAAATAAAATAACCCATATACAAAAGTATTTAACACACTATACTAATATTTAGTACAGTAGTCTCTGTTCTGCTTCACAGCCTCCAGTCGTTTCCCGTAGTCTTCAACTAGTTTCTTGCAGGTACTTGTTGGTATTTTGACCCATTCTTCTTCACAAATTTAAATTCGATGGATTTCTTTTATGAACTCGTAACTACAATAGTTTCCACAAATTTTCGATTGGATTTAAATCCGGTGACTGGCTTGGCCATTCCAGGACATTAATGTCATTATTATTAAACCAATTCTTAGTTGTTTCAGCAGTATGCTTCGAGTCATTGTCTTGCTGAAATACAAAATCACGACCATGTCCCAAAGATGTGGCACTGTTCAAGAGTTGAGTTGACAAAATTTGAGTGTATTTTGCAGCATTCGTTGTTCCTTCGATGATTTTCATTTTTCCTACTCCATTTGAGGAAAAACAACCCCACATCATAATATTTCCACCCCATGTTTGCCTGTAGGGATGGTATTTGCTGGCTCGTATTCCGCTCCTTTTTTCCTCCATACATGAGTGCGCATGTTTCGTCCGTAAAGGTCAATTTTCGTTTCGTCTGACCAAATTACTTTCTCCCAGAAATCATTAGATTCAATTTCATATTTCTTTACAAAATTTAAATGGGCTTGTACATGTCGGCGTTTCAGTAATGGAGTCTTTCTCGGTGATCTTGAAGTGAGACCTGCACGATTCCGTGATCTTTTAATTGTATCTTTACTAACTTCAATTCCGGCATTTTTCAAATCATTCTGAATTTCTCGACGAGTTGAAAATGGATTTTTCTTCACTGTACGGGAAATGTATCGCTCATTAGCCTCATTTAAGATACGGGGACGACCACTCCTATGAATGTTTTCAATAGTATCGCATTTTTTCCATTTTCGAACAACAGCACCAACTGTACTCACAAGCAAATTAAAATCTTGAGCGATTTTTCTATATCCCTTACCATCTTTGCGATTCTTTATGATCTTCATGCGCGTGTCGTTCGACAATTCTTTTGTTTTCACCATTTTCTTGCAGTAGTGGCAACAGAATAGCTGCAGTGTCTCAGAGCTGTTATCTAATAGCCAGTTGAGTGTCGTGCAGTGCTGTCATTGGTCGACATATCACATCATATCAATATGGGTAGGAATCATGACGACATGTCTCTTCTAGCATAATATTTGCATTGGTGTTAAATACTTTTGCATATGGGTTATTTTATTTATTGTTAATAAATGTTTCTCAAAAGAATGGTTTTAAATTTTCCTTCTATGTTTTGATTGACAATGTTCGTTAAATAAAATGGATTTTTATTAATCTGACAGATTGTTTATCAATTTAAACGTTATTTTAGTGGATACTCGTATTTAAGTAGACGCTCCGTTTATTTATTAAACAGTATATTTATAAATTTTTGCTTACCGACATGAATGTTCGAGAAATTTTATTAAAGGCAAAATTACGATCTCTGGCCGACAGACGAAAATAAGTATAATGTTTTATAAATAAATGGAACGTCTTATTAAATACGAGTATCCACTAAAATAGCATTGAAAGTGATAAACATATATATATGTGTGTGTGTGTGTAGTGTGTGTGTAAAGCCAAATGTGTGTGTGTGTGTGTGTGTGTGTGTGTGTAGGATGTATTAAAAATAATTTATAAACTTTGGGGGCAGGTTCCTCAAACCAAAACAAGGACAAAGTACATATAAACCTATGTTCGCAAATCCTTCGTTTTTGACTTATTAAGTTTAAAGAAAGATTACTTTAGATGACGCGTGTTGTTATGTAGATTAGGTTACATTTGTTATTCGTGTATATTTGTGGCTAGTCACTCTTCAACGTTTAACATGTATAGTAGTGACTTAAACGAGAAGTGTTCCGTTTAACAATACCAGGATATTCATATAGTGTACAGGCAGATATGATTTTTACATACGGCCGAACGAATGACAATGGACGCGAAGCTGCACGGCTGTATCAGATTGCGTTTCCAGACCGAAAGTAGCCGAGTCATCCAACTGCTGAGACAGAGTCCGTCGCACCACAGAAAATGTATCAAGGAAGACCGAGATCACCTCATACGCCTGACCACATTCTACAGGCTGTCGAAGAAAATCCGGTATCAGCACACGTCAAGTAGCTCCTAGCATGTCGTACATCTCATCGTACCGCATGTAGGGTACTTCGAGCAGCTCTTGTATCCGTATCATTTGCAACGTGTGCTGGGTCTTTCGCCCTCTGATCACGATCCGTTGTTTGTCTTTTCAGTCTTGTTTACGGATGAGGCAACATTTGAAAGAGATGGAATAACAAATTACACAACCAACAATTTTGGACGGATCGGAATCTCCATTGTACAATACAAGTTCTTAGAAACCAGCATCAGTTTTCGATTAATGTGTGAACTACAATTGTAGGAATGGTAGGTCCATTTGTTCTCCCAACACGTCTTACAGGAGCTGTCTACAGGGATTTTATTTTGAACACACTTCTAGAGGATGTGCCCTTGCTAATATGAAGACGAATGTGTTTCATGCATGATGGGGCTCCAGCACATTTTAGATACATTGTTCGCGATGCACTGGCACACATCTACCATGGAAGATGGATAGGTAAGGAGGACCGATTCCATGGCCTATATGTTCTCCCGACCTCAACGCGAAAACATCTAAAACAATTGGTTTATGCAGAAGACATTAATATTGCAGAGAAGCTCCATCAACGTGTGATGTGGGGCTGCGAAGACATTTGTGTGGGAGTATTTGAAAGTGTCCGCCAGTCAATGATCCGACGGATGTATGCGTATGTAGAAGCAAGCTGAGGACATTTTGAACATTTGTTCTGAGTTATTCTGTTGAGGGACAAAGAAGGCCTTTTGGATATATGTTTGTAGGCACATTTTACATTGTTTTGGTGTGAGGAACCCGACCACAAAGTTTGCAAAATTATTTATTCATATATATATATATATATATCTTAAGTTTCGTTGTTTACCAGATCATCAGGCACTAAACATAACTTGTGATTTTTTTTTTTAATCTTAAGTTATATTTCGTGCCTGATGAGTTGGTTTACCAACGAAACTTAAGTATCACTCCAAACGTGTGTATATATATATTTATTAATATATATTTCTTAGCTCTAACAACATTAAGCTCTGTTATGTTTACACCTCAGGTAAATTTGCCAAATATTTATTTGCTTACCTGTGTATGTACGCCAGAGCGCGCATATACACTTGCTAATATCTAGTTATTTTGTTTAGAGATTTCATATATATATATTATATATATATATATATATATATATATATATATATATAGATAGATAGATAGATAGATAGATATATGTATATATATATATATATATATATATATATATATATAGGCTTAAGATGAGCTATATTTATGGGATAAGGTGCTCAATATCAGAGAGAGAGCGTGTATAATTATAAAAGTGAACATAGAAGTCAACACTTAGAGGCGACAGTCTGTTTCATGCTAGATGCAATCGTCAGGACACCTGACGATTTGACCTGGCGATTGCATCTAGCATGAAACAGACTGTCGCCACTAAGTGTTGACTTTATGTTTCTTTATATATATATATATATATATATATATATATATATATATATATATATATATATATATATATATATATATATATATATATATATATATAAGTCTGAGTTTGGTCATTTATTCAGATTTTGATCAATCAGTTGAACTGAGAACTTTCCTGCACTTATGCAAATACACACACACACACACAAATAGACATACACACACACACACACACACACACACACACATATATATATATATATATATATATATATATATATATATATATAATATAAATAAGTTTAGCGTGTGATAGAAAAAGAGAAAGGTTATTTCACACGTGTTCGTGTAACTTAATTGGATGTCATTTCGCTTTGTTTCTATACACGAATACCAGACCAACCCAACCACCCATACACGTGCACACACACACACACACACACAGAGACATATATATATATATATATATATATATATATATATATATATATATCTGTGTGATTATTTGTATGGGTTACGAAGAGGTAATTCCACTAGTGTACTTTCAAAAAACTCACTCAGTTTTCTCCGTATGTGTGTTTATGTATGCGTGTGTCATTATATAAATATATATGTGTGTGTGTGTGTGTGTGTGCGTGTGTGTGTGTGTGTTTGTGTGGTGAGAGATAAAACGAGAGTGAGATAATTTTCACATATGTGCGCGTATCCTAATTGGATGTCAATTCACTTTCATTTCTGTGTGTTTTTTTTCCTGTGTGTCAAAACGTCTACCTGTTGCCCACATGTAGAGGATTACCTTCTTTGATGAACGCTTTTAGCCACAGTTTCCGGTCGATTGCAGGCAAAACGATTGGCCTCATTCATTCACTTCTGCCCCATTTAACCCCTCTCAACTTATACACTTCCATATTGAACGCGATTGGATCAGAAAAGAGATAAAAGTTTATACAAGATTTATATGTTTGTTTCAGTTACTTTGATATATAGTTTTGCCTTTAAATACCATGACTTTCAGTTTCCGTCAGGCAAGGAACGTTTATTTTAATGAAGCAAACACTCTTTCTAAAGCGAAGGTTCTCAATTTTTCTGTCTACTGTTTCCTTGGACCCCAAGCGACTCCATCATAACAACATTTGAAAACACTTCCTTCTTGTTATTAGAGGCTTACGATCATATCACGTTGAAACAACGGATCTAGTACCATCATTGTTAAGCAACGTCGAATCTGGTCAGTACGTAGATCGGTAACCGCTTGAGAGTTTGTTATAAAACTGTATTTAATAAAAAAAAACAGTTAAATTAAGCTACAGTTGCACTAACAATTTAGAAACAATAATAGACAAAATACCCGAAACCTCAGAAATGTAGACAATTTATTCGCTATAAAATATGCCCAGGATGATGCCCATTACTGCAATATTGGTCTACGGTAGGCCTACTAGTATTGCTCAGAAGCTGGGCGCGCATGATACAGGAGCTATATAAATAAATCAGGTTTTTCAAAAAAAAAAAAAATTCAGGTGTCGTACTATAAATGAAGTAAGATTATATAAGAGTATATGCAGTATATTAAATGAAACATGTGATGTGCAAATTAGTAAATGTTGTTTTTTTAATTTTCAATTTCTGTGTTATAAGACTTTGTTTACATACGTACATTTCAGGAAATATGAAATGTAGAAAGTCCAATATTGCAGTAATGGTCATCATCCTGGACATATTTTATAGCGAATAAATTGTCTACATTATTATTGTCTGAGTTTTCTGATATTTTGTCTATTATTGTTTCTAAATTGTTAGTGCAACTGTTGCTTAATTTAAGTGTGTTTTTGTTAAATATCTTATGTAATTCTGTATTTTTTGGGAAGTTTTTAGTAAGCACCTTGAAAAATAAATTCCTATTTTACATTTTACCTATAAGTTAAAAGGGGGATTAAAACCAAATAATTTTTTTTTCTTTTCCTCGAATTGTTCTTCGTATGTTGTTTAGTTTGTTGAGTTTAAATTCTAGTTTGTTTTGTGTAAGTTCTTCTCGTTTTTTTTTTATCCTCAAAAAATATTTTACTAGACAAGTTTCTGGATAACCTAGACTCTCTTCCTTTAGGGATTTTCTTTTTTATGTTCAGAGAGTGATTGGATGTAATATTCACGTATTTTAATTTTGATTTCGATTCCATGTATGGCGAGACACTGCCAGTTTGAAGATCTAATTTTTCGTCCAGATAGTTAACAACTTTTTTTTATTCATTTCGACTTCTATTTCAAAGCCGAAGCTTTTGAAGAACTTGAAAAGCGCTTTTCTAATAGTGTCAATTGTTTTCCCTTGATTGGCGTTATCGTTAGACTTCTCGCTTGTGGAACTCCCTTCCAACTCTGCAAAATCTGCAAATCTTTAAATGAAATGTCAACCGCTATCTACTGTCATCCTGATTGCTCTTTTCTTTCTCCTCATTACTAATGTCTCTGTTCCTAATTCCTTTGCACCCTGTAACCCTTTGTGTACGAGTGGCTGTACTGCCTTGCTTGGGGTGATACCGATTAAATAAAGACTTCTTCTGAACTGTCTCCTTGTGAATGTTGCCATAATCCTTGGCTTCAGTTCATCTTTGGTGTTACAAGGAGTTTTGTTGGTCTCTGGCTCAACTGCGCCCCACACATAATAATCAAAGGGTTACAGTCTGAGGAGTTAGATGTGAGGGTTAATGTGGTCACAGAAATTGTCTGACAGCCATGATTCCTACGTGTTGCCAGATATAGGGTTTGCAGTAGCTGTTAGACATTTTCATGACGGTGGTCCTCGAGTATAGAATCCAGAGGTTGGCAGTGAATATTTCGGAGACAGTAGGAAAGCGTACTTTAGGTTCGCAGTGGATATCACAGCAGAGTGTAGTTCATCCTTCCCCTGGTCGCCTTTGGCCCTTCCGGTAGAGGAAACAAGATGGCCGCCTTTATACACGACGAATATAGTGTTGGGCGGCTTCTAATTGGTCAACCTTCTATTGGTCGACTATAAAGGGAAATAAGCCATTCTGACTCGCTCACTAGTTATACATGTTATATACCCAAAAAACCGTAACAGTAGCCACCCTCTTAACCCAAAGCAGCATTACCTCCTCCATGCACTTGATGCAGGCCTCCGTGTTGAGTCTGAGTCCCTGTAGGAATATAAATGGAGGCATAATGTTGCCATCACTTGTGGTCACACCAAACACCTTCGTAAGAAGCATTAAATCTTTCCGGATGCTATGCACTGTCCTCAGATTGACACACAAACACGAAATGTTTGTATTGGTGCTTCTGAAGCTTCAGGAGCTTGAAAGTTAAAGAGTTGTGTCCCTTTAATTATTTTTATAAATAGAACCCAAGATGGCAAAATCCGAAAATAATCGCTGTCATGAAAACTTGGGAAGTCAAAATTTGAGGATCGCTGGCCCGCATCCGGCCAGGAATGTTTTTAATTTGCTCGGCCTGATTCTAAAATGGTATGATATGTTCGGCTACGGCCTCTCAGAGTAACGTTGCCAGAGTTGTATTGGAGAAATATTTGTATTGGAGCTTCCGGCGCGAATGCCAAGCAGTACAGCATGTCGTTTCCAAATTTCTGGCGGAGTGAATTGCGTCATGGTGCTCTTTCTTACAGATGGTGTCCAACTGACCCTAATATAATCTTTAGTCGATAAAATTAAAAACAAACTACGCGCATGCGCGAAATTAAAAATATAAAATGGCCAGAATTAAGTCATCACACCCGATATATATAGATTTGCTATAAAACTGTATTTTGTAGATAATTATTAAAACAAGTCATGATGCGGCCTTGAAGATAATTTTCATAGATTAACGTGTCTATGAGTTTTTGAGACATTCATATGAATGTCATGCATGGTGCCAAACTTGTTCAGAAATAATTCAAGTGCCACTCAAGGCAGAGTACTGCTGGATGAGGTGTGTGATATGAATGTGAGAGTAGGAAGTGGGAAGTGAGGGTTATGTGGATATGGTGGAAGGATAATGATCTTTGACATGAAGTTGTTAAGATTGCTGCGTTGGGGAAAACATCCACGCCGGAGTCTGCTCCACAAGCAGAGATTCTTGGGAAGAGGCTGTCTGAGTGGAAATACCCCTTTGCATATATATAGTCACACACACACACACACACATATATATATATATATATATATATATATATATATATATATATATATATATATATATATTTCTAAAGAATTAACGGATTTATTTTTAATCTTACATTTCTACTACACCAAACAATGGATACATGCATTTTAAATATACACCCCATTGTTATTTTTTATTTTAAACGGCGCGCATTACGACTATCGGCCTGTATAATCGAGGAAATCTTAAAGGATGGCGAGATATAAAGAAAGCACATTGTCTTTATTAAGATTTTCCCGAATGCACACGGAGGTAACTGTTTATATGACGTGTTCATACATTTATCGACTGGGAATGTGTCTAAGGAGGCGATAATCATGATATTACATAAAGAATACAACGTAAACACCTTTTTTATATAACTTTTTTTACTTCTCAGTAATCTTTAAAATTTTAAATATTTTAAACATTCTAATATGTTATTGAATTTTAGGTCCTTTGGTTTTATAGTCTTACTTAGGTAGACACTTGTTGAGAAAATGCTAAAAATTACTAATAAATTTAACGTTTTCTATAGTTCTTTCTTTCTTTTTAGGTGCCATGTCATTACAGGATATAGGCGATCATGGCTCTACACTTCCCACTATACCTTGTAGCTCTCAACAAGTTCCTTCCCTCTGCTTCCTCTCTCAGACCACGTTCTGTCAACCACCTATGTCACGCGCTATTTTCCCTTGTCTCTCTTTCCCTCTATTCGACCCGTGGGTATCATATTCTCCAGGCCATCTTTCTTCATTACGTGTCTCAAAAACTTCAACTGCCGCTTCCTGGTATTAAGTATAAACCTCTTCTTTGTTTCCACACTCTCTAAGATCTCATCGTTGCTCACACGTTCGGTTTTCTGATAATGTTATGTTTGGACGTACGTATATACAAAAATTGGCACATCAGTAGAATTTTTTTTAAATTACTTGTTGTCGCTGTATTGTAGTAAGCTTTTACCGTTTATGATTCGTCAATAGAGTTTTTCTTTAATAACGTTGTCACTTGGCCGCTACAAATTAATCCATTTTTTTCGTTAGATAATAGTATCTATATTTTTATTCATAAAAGCAATCAAAAGTATTTCTAATTAAATATTGTCTTAGTTTTATTGCACTTTATTTTACGAATCAGAGCAGATTTTCTGTAACCGTGGATCTTGTTTGACAAAAAATTATGATTTAAATTCTCTGAGGACTTGTCCTCATCACTCGTATAACATTAAGCGATACAAAAATAGAATTTTTCGAAATTTCATAAAATTAAATAAGTGATGATTAACAGAGGTAAAACAAATATTTTTAACAAAAAATTTTCTAAAAAAAGGAATGTTTAAAAAATAATTTCATTCATTTGTAAATAAACCCTAAAAATTTAATTAAAATCCGACAATTATTTGATTTTTGCAAGAATTTCCAAATCAATGTTTTTCGTCGCAGAAAGACGCTCATACAATTTTTGCCATATAAATTTCTGGTTATACGTTGACGCTAGAAAAACAAATTTTCAAACAAAATCTGGACGATTAGACAAAGTATTAAAACATAATTCTTACATAAAAAAAGCCTTTAATCTTTCTTTTTAATAATAACAGATATTTTGTACGTTAAAACTGTTTATATTAAGTTTGGGGCATTTTTTTTCATTTATCCTCATTTCTAGCAAGCCTTGAGAGGTACCTACACGCACACACACACACACACACACACACACACACACACACACACACATATATATATATATATATATATATATATATATATATATGAACACGGTCAATCTTTTCCTTTAGTCTTGTTTATTAGAGTTAAGTGCACATGCTGATTTCGCAGACTATATTAGGCAAAAATATAATGGTCAAATTAAGAATCTACACAAGGCTATCACATAACATATTTGGCGCCAGTGGACAATTTTATTCGGGGTTGTGTATTTGTGGGTGCGCGTGCGTGCGTCTGTTTTTGTGGTCTACAGATTTTATTCTAATTTAGCCACAGCAAAACTCATGAGATTAATTTGGGGGCCAAATTGCCTACAATCTAAACAAACGGAACAGTTTTACTCAAGAATTCAATGGAAATATTTGGCACCATTCAAATCAATTTCAGTCCAAACAGTTTCTGGAATCGTTCTCTGATCTTCCTTTTGCAATGGGTGGGTAACTTTTTATGCCATATTAATCGTTTCGTTCGATAAAAATTTACTAATAGAGAAAGAAAATTACCATAATCTGCACCACTGTTGCTACTACTACTACCATCACCACCGCTACTACTACTACTATTACTAGTACTATCACCACCATCACCACTACCACTGCTACTACCAGCACCACTACTACTACTACCATAAATATATATATATATATAAGTGAATATAGACGTCAACACTCAGAGGCGTGAGACTGTTTCATACTAAACCCAACTATCAGACCTTTTAAGAGTTTAACGATAATTCTTGTGCCGCTGCTTAATTTAATGACAATTTGATGGGCGTAGGTACTTATTTTCCGTAAAAACAATTACTTTTATTTTATGGGTGACTTTCGTTGGATTTCGCAATTAATTTTGCCTATTCCCAATTTTATTTCCAAGTTATAAAAATTGTTACAGACAATTCATCGCAAAAAATCGCGTAATAAAATCGCCGATAACAATTGCAGTAATGAAAACCTGGAAATTCAAAATTTCAGGATTGCGCGTTCGGTTCCGGAATGTTTTTAATTTGCTCACGAAGTCGGCCTGATTTCAAAATTATATGATACGTTGGGCTACGTATGGCCTCTAGTATTAAAGTTGAAAACACGGACAATTTTAATTTGAAACACTGTAATTTGAGAATAGTATTTTTTTTCATTTGAACATGAGCTATTGAAAGTTAAAGGGTTATGTCCCTTTAATATTTTTTATCAATAGAAACCAAGATGGCAGAATCTAGAAACAATCGCAGTAATGAAAACTTGGGAATCCAAAATTTCAGGATAGTTGGCCCGGATCCGGCGAGGAATGTTTTTAATTTCTAAAATGGTATATGTTTGGCTACGGCATCTCAGAGTAATGTTGCCAAAATGTGACACAGTGACATTCGTAGTTAATTTTATAGAAGATTCAATATTAGAGTTTAGTTGACAGGAATTGGAGTTGGATAACTTTTTTTTATACGGGAAGAAATTGTGATGGTTAGAATCAAAACGGACATCAATAAAATACTATTTTCATTAATATTCAATTAAAGAAACTATACTCAGTTAATTGCTTTGAAGAGGTGTTGTGGTACGATCCACCTAATTTACATAGTGGAGTACCGACCATATAAATATGGGTTGGTACCGGGAAGACGAGGGAAGTAACAAGAGATCCAATCCAGAGACTCTGCCCGACTGCGATTAAGTCAACCCATTCTACAGGAACAGTCTTCCCAAGAATATACCAAAACTAACTGTAAATATTGTGTACCTTTTCCTTGTTTCAATACATTTTGTTTACGTACATTTTGTGTTGTATTATTATTATTCCATGCTTATCCAAGCTTCAACAAGAGGTTAAAAATCGTGCAGTTTCTGCGACCGGTTGCACTATACACAGATAATTTCTTTCTAGAGGAGCTAAAATTTATGCATTTTTGGTGGACTGTAACCTATGTGGTAGAACTGCATTCTCACGGTAGCTTTGGCTAACTTTGACGGTACAGGTAAGTTGCTTTAACCCGCCTTCCGTAGTCTAGATTATTTCTTTCTGTTGTGGCATGAACGGTGACTTTTCACACTATTATAGGACATCTCTGTACAAAAACAATGAAGACAATTTATTCGCTATAAAATATGTCCAGAAAGATGCCCATTAGTGCAATATTGGTCTACGGTAGGCCTACTAGTATTACTCAGAAGGTGGGGGCACATGATACAGGAGCTATATAAATAAATCAGGTTTTTCACAACAAAAAAATCAGGTGTCGTACTGTAAATGAAGTAGGATTATATAAGAGTATATGCAGTAGATTATATGAAATATGTGGTGGGCAGATTAGTAAAAGTTGTTGTTTTTTATTTTCCATCCCTGTAAATATATATATATATATATATATATATATATATATATATATGGTATATATATGGTTGCATACATGCATAGGGAAATATGTGTAAAACGATCAAAACTCCCGGTTTATAAAACACCGAGAATAAACCAATCTATTTCGCTATACAACGCACGAAGTCGAATCACTACCTGACTACCTGGTTATTCCAATTGTAAGGAGGAAGTTTCACTAAGACAGCGTTTTGCCAAGAACCAATGTTAGTGGAGCAGACTCCCGCGTGGATGTTTTCCCGAACGCTGCAATCTTAACCACTTTATGTCGAAGGTCAATAGATACCTACCCCCCATATCCAAATAATCCTCACTTCCACTCACATTTATATCACACACACCACATCCAGCTATCTCTATCTTGGGTGGCACTTTAGTTTAATTATTTCTGAACAAGTTTGGCGTCATTCATGACATCCACATGAAAGTCTCAATCTGACGAGGCTATTTAAGAACATGACACCAGTTTTCAGATTAATGTTTTAGCAATAGTACACCAATATATCTGTCAAAATGCTTTAAGATCCTAAGTTACCATTTCATTAAAGCTAACATTTATTTTTTAACGAAATCACAGACATGCACACACACACGCATATATATATGTGTGTGTGTGTCTGTGCATGTGTGTGTGTATAATGGACTCTCCCTTCGATTTCGACGTATGAGGGTCTGACAGCTTAATTGATTCAGTTATGAAGTTTTGTGCGATAATCTTAAGTGGCACTTAAGACCCGCTAGTGGTTTACAAAGGAGGCCACATATGAAGCAAGAGTGAAGATTCTGAGATGAGATCACTGTTAGATTGGCTGACCTTTTAGATCTTGCTCTCGCTTCTTGAAGATGATTCAGACAAGCAGATACTACTGAGTTTTTTAAAACACGTTGATATATATATGTATATATGTGTGTGTGATGATAAGAAGATGGACACTTTAATTATCATTTCGTTTATATATTATATATATATATATATATATATATATATATATATATATAAATTAATTGATTTAAAATGTTTTTTTCGCTACACAGTTCTAACCATGTTTCAAAAAATGGAAGCTAAAAGCCCTGAATTTAATTTTGTAATTAAATTAAAGACATTAGTTCCATTTCATCTTCAAGCGAATTTTGGAGTAACTTTTAAAATTACTGGGTTTTAAAAATTTTAAAAGTTAATATATATATATATATATATATATATATATATATATATATATATATATAGATAGATAGATATATGTATATATATACATATATTCATACATGTTTCCTTAAATAATATAGAGAAGTGTTGTCTATTTATTTTACGTAAATTCTTTTCATAATGTTTTATCATTAAACGAAGAAAGAAAATCACAATATTGATCCATATTTTTTTAATTCAATCTAAGCTTTCGGCTTACATAAGCCATTATCTATTACTGTACAGTATATTAAGCAATATACGGACAAGACAGTGATGATAGTCTGTTATTGTTTACATAGATGATTTCCAAGCAACGATAAACACGTGCATATAAGATACTAAAAGCGAAAATCGCACCGCAGCTCATGACGTCACACATGACCACGCGAGAGTGAATTCGAGAAGTATTAAGTATGGGAAGCCATTGGTATAAACCAATGGCTTCTGTTACCAATTATAGACTTTTAAGGATATTTATAGAGATTCCATAGTTGATTTTACATATATATATATACGTATATATATATATATATATATATATATATATATATATATATATATATATATATGCATATACATATACATATATATACATACATATTTATATATATATATAGAGAGAGAGAGAGACAGACAGAGACAGAGAGACAGACAGACAGAGGCCGGTCGAGGTGGAGGAGATGTATGACAAAGCGTAAAAACATTTCGTATATTACTGAAAAATCCATCCGTGTTTTTTTTTTTTAAATAATTAATATATAATGGAACATGTCCGATATTGTGATTTCTAACATTTATATCAGAACTTGTAAATGTATACGTTGAATCAATATTCATAAAAAAACTATCAAATGCCTAATTTGTAAAAATGTCGCCATTTGTATTTGGCGCGACAACTTAATTTGTTCTTTGATGCACGACGAAAGGGACGTGTAAAGTAAAAAAAAAAACGGTTTATGTTGATGGAGTTGCGTCAATTTGAAATCTAAGAAACTGTTCTGAACATAAAACAAAGAATAAACAAGAAAGAAACCTGATTGGTTTAATAGTTTTAAGTTGTTGAGTGTCACAAAATGGCGTATGGCGGGGGACGTGCCTTGAAAAGAAAGTAAAGAAAAGAAAAAGCAAAAAGAAAGAAAAAAAAAAGAAAGAGAGTGTATAATAAATAATTAGAAGAAAAAAAATCCCAGTCTCCAATAGTAAATATTTGCTATTTAGTAAAGTCCCTTTAGTTTTCCAGTTTTTTTTTCTTCATAAACATCAATACGTCAATTCTTTTCTACCAATTCATCATGTCGAATGGCAGCATTCTTAACCGTATGCAAATTTCGAACTCTAAAACTTGTTTTAAATTTACCGTATTTAACAGGCTAAAAGACGATTGGTCATTTCACCGACATTTCTCTAGGGTACATTCAAACAAAATAAACCACACGTTTTTTATGTATTTAACTCTTTCAGCCGTGCGTTCCTGGAAAATTTTAACCCTTTTGCCTGAGCTCCTGGGTCAAAACTCGCAAATAATTAGCATGTAATGTTTCACGATAGATATAAAAATAGTTACAAAAAATATAACTTCCTGATTGCTTCCCTGACGGTCCAGGTTGAGACTCTGCACGCTTCATGGTAAAAACGATCTTAATATTAGAACAACAAAAGTAATATAAAAGGGTGCTTAACCCTTTAAGCCATGGACAATTTTAACCTTTCTGTCTGAGCTTCTGAGTCAAAATTCGCAAAAAATTGGTATGTAATGTTTCACGGTATATATAAAAAATAGTTACAAGTGTTTACCCACCGTCATTTTTCTCTACCACTTTTCAACCGGTGGCTGGGCATTACGTCATTTTTTATACCACCGGTAAAACGGTGGTCAGGGCTCAAAGGGTTAAGAATATGCAAAGGTAACATAACGATTATCGGCGCGGAATTTGGAATTGGCGAGGTGAGTTCAAATTCCTGCCCATTCTGTTGCGTTCACTTTCACACAAACGGATATAAAAAAAATGCAATTTTATTTCTTCTCCTTCCAGCTAGGTATTAAATAACAGGATAAACTGCGCTTTCTAGCTTTCTAGCTTTAGGTGGCAACCAGTCTAGGAGAATGATAACTCCGGATTAAAAACCATAGAAAAATCAACGAGAAATCACTCTTCAAACTTCACCAAGAAATCAAGAATTTACAAAAAAATAAATAAATAAAAAGAATCAAGAGAGAACCATGATCCCCTACATCCTCAAAGGAAAGAGCATTAACTATTTTTAATGTTTAAAGTACGTTATCGGTATATTGCAAAAGATTATAAAAGCAGAAAACATTACTGTATATAAAAAGCAAGCTAGGAGTATATTATGAAATATTATATATATATATATATATATATATATATATATATATATATGTTTGAAACAGTACAGAAACGTATTATGGCATAAAAAGCAAGAAATTTTATATTATAGGCCATCATAGATTTAAAATAAAAACAAAAACACACACCAGTCGACCGGTTTCGTCCCCTCTCATCAGAACTGTTAACGGCGAACACAAATTATGAAAAAAAAAAAAAAAGAAAAGAAAGTCTGTCATGGATGACGTGAATGAATGGACAGGGAGAAAAAAATATAATTATAAAAATTATACCAACAAAGAAGCGCAGCACAGCAAGTCCAAGCAAACAGTCACTTTGTTTACAAAGAGCAGGTCGCCTGGACCTGATGTACAGTGTCTCCAACACCTTAAGATGGAATAATGAGTGTGCTCTGGCCAAAACGGAAAACCAATTCACACTGAAATCCATCGCACAAGTGGGATTCTTTATAAAGTGATCCGCAATCGAAGACCCATACGTGTTACGAATGGTATCGCCCAACGAAAATTTTATTCAGTATTATAGCAGGTACGTGTTGTTTAATTCTAACGTCTAACCGCTGTGTCGTTCTACCTATGTAGTCGCATCCACAACTACATTTGAAATGGTAAATAACAGAATTAATATGATGGTGGGAGTAGAACATCTTTACACATAGATGAAAGAACGGATTTAGTTTGAAAAACACGAACGTTCGCTGCAAAATAATACTCACGTGAACTGCATGAAATACGCGAAGGATTCACTAATCCTAATATACATATATATATATATATATATATATATATATATATATATATATATATATATATATATTAGGATTAGTATTTTTCAAACTAAATCCGTCCTTTCACCTATGTGTAAAGATGTATATATATATATATATATGTGTGTGTGTGTGTGTGTGTGTGTGTGAAGAAATATAGTTTTAAGGTGTGCTATATTTATGGGATAAAGTGCTCAATATCAGAGATAGAGCGTATGTAAATATAAATATAAAATGAACATTGAAGTCAACACTCAAAGGCCTCTGAGTGTTGACTTCAATGTTCACATATATATATATATATATATATATATATATATATATATATATATATATATATATATATATATATATCAGAAACATTACTATATATAAAAAACAAGCTAGTAGTACACCATGAAACATTAATAACTGCTGTATAAATAACAGAAAACATTACTGTTTATAAAATGCAAGTTAGCAGTACATTATGGAAGATAAAAAAAATTATATACACCCTTGTGCAAATTAATTGAAACAACCGCTTTAGTTTCCTTTCTTTCACCTTACGGTCAGTTTTAGATCCACTGGAGTGTAATCGATTTTTATTTTTTCTTCAGATTAGGTCATTTGCAGTGGTGTGCACTAATATGAATCTATTTTCGGGGTGTATGATGAAATTTGTTTGGCCTTGAAAAACATTGCGTCATCATATTTTTATCACGCCCAGGCACTATTGTCGCGACTGTCGATTAGTTGTCCTACGTTACTCCAAGGGAGCGTAAGAAAATTGCAACGCTGCACGAACATACTGGTAAGCCTTACCAAGCAAATCAAAGTACTATCGATTGACCGGAAACTCTCTCGATTTAAATCTAATCGAGAATCTGTGGTCAGTCTGCAAGTAAAGACTTTGTGGAATCGACATACGAAGTACTTACATGTGAATTGGGTTATGTTTTATTGGAAAAATACGTAAAAAAGCAAATAAAGGAATTATTCGTTCTGTTTCAATTCATTTGCATAAGGTTGTATATATTGCAGAAAATATTACTGTATATAAAAAAAGCAAACTAGTAGTACAGCTGAACATTTAAGTAATAAATTCCAATCCTGTAAACATCCCGCATGATTCGAGCAATAAAAGAATCCCGGTGAAATAAAAGCAGAAAACAATTTATAAGAACACAAGCTAACACTATATTTGAATATACGCCAAAACATTTTAGCTATTACTAGTATTTCTTTGCAAGTATGTTTCTCGTGTAGTTTCCAGCTATTTAATGATAGGAGTGTTTTACACATATTTCGGTACGATCTATCAGCTGGTACCGACGAATGTCACCCGTACGATAATTACTTTTTACGTGGTAATAATAAGATATGTAATAATAGAATCCCATCTAAAGGTTATGCGTTTATCAAAAGTTGTTACCATATCAAGTATTGGCATCTAGGTTCCACCAGTTTATTGTTGAAATAGTTAAATCCAACCGCCACTTCTACTGCGACTGTTTCTTTTCCCGCACTTCCAGTCTGTGGGATTCCCCTCGGCTTACGTCGTTCCCTGATAATTACAATCCTCAAAAATTAAAATGCAACGGTAATCACCATCTTCTTTTTTCTTAAATTCCATTAATCTTTTTCCTTTCCTATTTCTCTCTATAGTCAGTCTTTTCTCTCACTTTCACTCCCTGTAACCCTTTGCGTACTAGTGACATTTCCGCCTTGCTTGGGGTGAAATGATTCACAAGATTAAATGCAACTTCAATCGCTATCTTCTATCTTCTTGAATCCCGTTCATCTTTTGTCCTTTCCTCAATCCTCCCTATTCTCAGTCTTTTCTCTCACTTTCACTCCCTGTAACCCCCCCCTGCGTACTAGTGGCATTTCCGCCTTGCTTGGGGTGAAACAATAAGCACATTTGCCTTTGAGGCATAAGTCTCGTATATTCTTATCTGACTAGTTGTCAGGATGTAAATATAGTGCTTTGTGTACCAGCACCGCTTTTTTACTCTCGCTAAATAATAATAATAATAATGTCGTTTGAGTAAATAATGACGAAGACCAGTTACGATGTAAGTCCCGGGGAAGAAGGACGTCCCTAGCCCACATCGTTAGGTCTTACAGGGAAAACCACATAGTCTCATCAGGCTCATAAAGAAACCGCTGTACCACCTGTTTTCTTTTAGGGAAATATTACAAGTAAGACTATCTCCTTTCACCCTGCTTGTTGTTGTAGACATGTGCTATAGTTTCTCTGCGTCAGATATCTATAAATATGTATATATAATTTTGTGTGCAAATTAGCGTCATAAAAATCTCTTTCAGAACAAAGTATGTTTGTCATTTCTGTTCTTTCAGTTATTCCGTTCCGTCCGTGAAATGATGTGTTATTATATCATCGATATAATAATGCTAATAATGGGGAAAATAGAAACTGGGAGAATATTCTTTTCTTTGATAGCTCAACCATTAATTATATTTGACCGCATATAAGACACCATCTAACACAGTACTTGCTAATCTTGTCATAAATCTATAATAGAACTGAACAAGTAAGAATGGAACCACAGAAATGAATTGATCATCAATTGACCTTTGAGCTGCAATAGACATACTAAGTGTCCTGTTGTATCAGTGTTTTATTACTATGAAGTTCAAGGTCTGTTTCATAGATGTTTGCCATTGACATTTATTTCGGTCCTATGGACTTTCCTTTCAGGCAAACAGTAAGCTTTACTCTTGGTTTGGTTTGTTTTGGTTTACGATATATCAACATCAATGGGTTATTTAATACCGTCTGGTAATATCTTGTTTCTTTAAAAATGTATTGCTGGTAAAAAAAATGTTTCTTCAAACATTCATTGCTGGTATTAAAACGTATTTTTGCACTTTCATAGTTTTTTGACCCCTTTTGGTGGTTTAATTATTTACCCCTAGCTGGGGCCCTGACAGGCGCTACCAACCCGGTTCAGGGTAGACCTGAAAATACCAGCAATTAAGAGGTGCTTCTACGCTTCTCAAAACATCCTGATTAGTGACCTTGCTGTTGGATATAGATTATCGTCTTATTAGTGGGGGATCTTACCCATCTGCATAGTTGCAGTCAGCGTATTTTGAAACCCCAGCCAACAGGACGACTTTACTCGTGTTTTTTTTTTTTGTATTGTTTTTTTTTTTTTTCCCCACAATATCAGGTTCTAGTTTAACTGAATATGTATGCACTTAGATGACGATTTATTTTATTTTATCTTCTTTCATGTGCTAGGAATGTTGGTTCACTGTATGGTGCTAGACAATCTTTCTCGCCAGAATCCCTTTTACACATTTACAAGTCTACCATTCATCCTTGATTTGCATATTGCTGCCACATTTGGTTTGGTGCTCCTGCCATATATTTAAAGATACATGATAAAATCCAACGAATAATCTGCAATGTCATTAGACCTGACCTGGCATTTCGGCTTCAGTCTCTTTCCCATCGTCGTAACGTAACTTCCCTGTGCCTTTTCTATACTTTCATGGTAATTGTTCTGGTGAAAGAAAGTTGGTTCACTCGACCACTTTTCTCGTTCGTCAAAATCTGCATCTACTATTCACCCGTGCATTATTACCGCATCTGGTTTGCTTCATCGGCTATTTGGCCTTAGATTCTCGAGAGAATACAAAGAAGAATATGTTATACCATCAGTCTTAACCTGGCATCTCGGCTTCAGTCACTTTCCCTCCACCATAACGTAGCTTCCCTCTGCCTTTTCTATAAATATATTCATGATAATTGTACCGGTGAACTTTCCTCTATAATAGCCTGATACTATGAATTTCAGCAAAGTACTAGTTTGGCAACAAGGTCCCATCATTTTACAATTGCAATAGCTCGATGTAACCGTTAGTCCTATGCTAACAGTTTCTTCTCTCGCACGTCTCGCTTGTGGAACACGGCTTCTTGCATCAATTTTGATCTTCAAAAATGTAAATGCAATGTCAATCGTTATTTTCTGTATAATTAATTCTTGTTCTTTTATTGTTTTTTTCTCTTAAATAGTATTTATTTTTCTCATAATCTCTAACGCTCAGTAACCTCTTTGCGTCTTAGAGGCTTTATTGCCTTGCTTGAGATGAAACAATTAAAAAGTGTAGATAATTACTCAATTTACAGCCCACCTATTGCTGGCATTTTCTAACCGAACGTACCCTAATTTTAAGAGATTTTTGTGGTGTCATTTAATTACTGATATTAAGTATAAATTGTTCTTTTTGTCTCCATCTTCTCTGAAACTTCATGGTATTATCGAAATCTTTCTGTAGAACCACATCTCTGTTACTACAAGTCTCTTCTTCATCTGCGAGGGGATTGTCCAGCATTCACAGCCATATAGAAAGAAGGACTGATATGACACAACATTTCAGTACTCTTTTCTTTGTTTATAACGAAATATTTATGTTTTTTAATACTTTGCTTAGCTTTTGGAAGGCATCTTACCTATCCCAATGCTCATCTGGATATCAATATCACACTTTCCTTCTTACGTTAAAATACTTCTCAGATATCTAAATTCTTTGATTTTGGTATCTCCAATTTAACGAAAAACAGGCGACGGCGACAACGATTTTACAAACCGTTTAATAAAAAAGTTAGAATATGATACAAGTATTAAGAATAAGAAACAACGGTTTTGTTCTTTAATGCTAAATGTTATTTCAAATCACCGGCTTTATGTAAATATTTGCCATTTTGGAAGATGTTTCAAGGCAATGACCCTCAGTGTATTCCAATGTCATGTTCTTTGTTTATCTCAGCCCCACCTAGATGCAAGCCGGCATCAGCTGTTACCACGTCATAAAAAAATAAGCCAATAGAAATACTCCCGTTCGACAACCAAAAATAAACAGTCTTTTCAAAGAAGCGTATTAATTAAACGCTGAACGTAAAACAGCAAATCCAGCTTGCTTTTATTTTCTTCAGTCGATCTTCATTGTTATTTTCACAAAGTTGTCTGTTAAGGTTAATATCATTTGGAACGGGGCATTTTTACCCGCTTGTTTCATACACACATATCAGAATACGTGAGTATATTCAAAGAAAACTACGTTAGACTATACAAAGAAAATTGAATTGACAGAGATCAAATGACAACTGATGTTGTTTATTGCCATTTCGTACTATTGCCCTTGGAAAAGGCATGAATACACTTCTTATAGCTCTTTGTAGAATCGTCAGATATTGTAGCAAAAATGCCTCGTTACTCGTACGCCACGATATTTAACGGGAAAGAAAATGTTTCAGAGTGAAATAAAGTTCTGTGGAGAACCGTGATCACCTACGTCCTACAGAGATATGGCATTAAAAAAACTTAACAAGTTTAAAGCAAACTATCAGTACATTAAAAAACATTATAAAATCACTTTGACCATAAGAGAAAACATTACTGTATATAAAAAGCAGGCTAACATCACAGAATTATGCTAGCCTTTTGCTGCTCTATCGCTATCAAAATGTTTTGACAAGCTACATTTTCGAGTTCAATCAATTCTAACCGTCTAGCTATGACACACCATGCTATGTATATTGAATCGAACCATCCTCATTCTCTTTGTATTCCATTAGTAATAGTTCTACTCGAACAGCTTCTCAAGAACCGCTACTTTATGGAACCGACTCTCAAGAGGTTGCTTTTCCGACCACTACAATCTTAATATACTCAAGCCTAGGGTATATCGTTATCTTTCACACATATTTTACGTTTTTTATTTCTTACTCTTACCGCGCATACAACAACCTCCTTCAGTAACCCTCTAGCTTGAGTTGCTCTTAGGCTTATATAGATTGAACATTAGTAAAAAAAAGAGTGGGTTAGTTTCATATTGTCTTCTCCGCGGTTTTGAATTCAAAATTCTCCTTCTAGACAGGTTGTCCCTAACATTTTAAAATCATTTCACCGCAAGGAATTCGATAATGTGACTAGGACGCAGGCGGTTACAGGAAGTGAGAGAGAATGAGAAAACTTTAGTGAGGAGAGGTGAAGCAAAGGACAATAAAGGAACAGAATTTCAAGAAGACATATTACGATTGGCGTTGCATTTAAATTTTTGAAGATTATAGATGTCGGGGAAGCAAGAAAGCGTAAAGGAGTTCCACATGCGAGAAGTACGAGAAAAGAAACTATTAGAATAAAAGAGACGATTGCATCTAGCTAGTTCAATAATAAAACGGCGAGACCTAGTTGCCAGTCTAATAGAACGCTTAAATTCATGCAGTCGAGGCAGTAACGAAAAAATGAATGAAAATATTTGTAAAAAAGACATAAGGAAGCTATGTGATGTCATGAGAAAGTGAGTGAAGTCGAGATGCCAGATCAGGACCGATAACATTGCAGATCCTTCTTTGAATTTTTTCGAGATATATAACAGGAGCACCAAACCAAATATGGCATCAATATTCTCTGCACGGACGAATGGTAGATTTATGAATGTGCCAGAGGGATTGTGACGGGAAGAATTGCTTGGCACGACACAGTGAACCAACTTTCCTAGTAGTAGATCTAGCAGTTGATTCAATGAAATCACTCCTCTTCATGTCAGTAAAAATGTGAGTCCATGAAGGCGTAAAGTGTTGCTCTCCTGGAGGTTAACACCAGCCTACGCTGATGGCAGGCAGAAAAGGTTCTCTGTAGTAATTAAATGAAAGCTGTTTTGTTCAGGGGGTTTTGAAATTTACAAGCCATTCCTTGCCCAAGTTAACCACTAATTAGCGGTCCATTTCGCAAGCGGTTAGTTTTACTTTGTCGGATTTGCTACTAAGACAGAAGTAAATATTCGTGTCATCTACATACCTACTTGCAGTAATTAAGGTAGGTGATTCTTTTATTTACTAAAACAAAATATGATGTATGATAAACCTTTACACGTAAGTGCTTAATTTTTGTCAAAATAAAAGCAA
Organism: Acanthosepion pharaonis; assembly: GCA_903632075.3. Classification (NCBI taxonomy): domain Eukaryota; kingdom Metazoa; phylum Mollusca; class Cephalopoda; order Sepiida; family Sepiidae; genus Acanthosepion; species Acanthosepion pharaonis. Next base: position 1,548,492 of record CAHIKZ030000609.1, read on the forward strand.
ATACAATGTAGTTAGTGAAATTTTATCTTTTACTTTAAAAAATTAAAAAATATTTCATTTTAGGGTGTTTTTTTAAGGAATTCTTGGTGGTTCCAAAAATTAATGTATCGGTTCCCGAGCGAAATAAAATCAAATTCGAACGATCAATAATTACCAATACCCAACCAAGCTGTTGATTCTGTTTTTTTTAAGCCAAGACAAGACATTTTTTATTTTAAGAATAATTCGTTGTAAATAGTGAATTACACCACCCGCACATCCTCCTCGAACCAAGTCAATGCTTATAGACTCAAACATTGTAAAAGAAAGACTTATTTCAACATTAAAAAATCCAACAACGGTTGTAAACATACACACCCGTATATAATTCGACTTCATGCACGGGATGCAATGGGTAAATTGTCGCCATTTTATATTTTTAATTTCGCGCATGGGCGTTATTTGTTTTTGATTTTGTAGACTGCATAGTATAGTAGGTAGGGTCAGTTGGGCACCGTCTCTGTGAAAAAGAGCACCATGACGCAATTCACTCTGCCAGAAATTTGAAAACGGCATACTGTCCTGGAAGCTCTAATACGAACATTTCAGAGTGTTTAGTTGTCAATCTGAGGACAGTTCAGAGGATTCGGAAAGAGTTGTATGAGTCTGAAGGTGATTACAAAGGTGTTTGGAATTATCACTAATAATGGCGACGTTATGCCTCCATTCTTCTTCACACAGAGCCTCAGACTCAACACAGAGACCTACATCAAATGTTTGAGGAGGTAGTGATGCCCTGGGTCAAGAGGGCTGCTGCTGGAAGACCCTATTGTCTAACAACAGGACTCTGTATCATACCACACAAGCAGGAGAACATAGTCATGGCTGTCAGACAATTTCTGTAGCCACATCAACCCTCACATCTGGCCACCTAACTCTCCAGACTGCAACTCCCTTGATTATAATGAGTGGGGCGCAGTTGAGCGAGAGACCCAAAAACCCCTGTAACATCAAAGATGAACTAGAGACCAGGATTATGGCAACATACACCAGCTTAAACAAGGAGACCTGACAAGAATAGTTGCAGGAGATTTCGAAGTCGTCTGGAGGCCGTGGTTGAAGCCGAAGGCGATTTAATTGAATAAATTTACTCTTTAGTATTTGAAGATATTTTTGTGTAATTTTGGTAAATATATGTTAAAATGTGATGTCAGTGCTATTTTCTTTTTTGTGTAATTTAGACGACAATTTATCCAGAAATAATTATCCGTGTAGAGTACAACGAGTCACGGAAAAGGAATGATTTTTAAGCTCTTCAAAAAAACATTATCTGTATATAGTTCGACCTTCTATGAAAAGTCACACTATACTTGAGTAAATGCGGATATATCATACAATCAATCAAACCAACTCACACGTCGATAATTCGTGTAGATATTGCTGATTTCTACAAATAAATCTTCTGAGTATTGGTAGGACATAGAATCAGTTCTCTGGAACTAATCTTCCACGGGCGAGGAGCCGACACGCCTTTTCAATCAGTAATGACCGAAGCAAACTCATTACTGTCTCCACCAAATGTCTTCATGGGTCAGCAGATGACACTGATGTTTTGAATCCAGTGGGGGGGGGCGGTGGTAAAAAAACCCAATGCAGCGAACCTGCTTTCCAATGCTGAAAGTCAACATTCGAAATGTGACATGACGAATAGAACCGGAAGCCACCATTGCACCATTCGAACAGGAAATATATCGATATATAAAAATATTGCTAGTGTCACAAGTTTTGACACATATTTGGACTTGTGCAAAAGTTGCCTTTGACCATTAGAAACCATTTAAATAGATAGATAGTTAGATAGATAGATAGATACATACATACATACATACATACACACACACACACACACAAAATAGATATATTTGTATGCATATATATAGATAGATAGATATGTGTGTGTGTGTGTGTGTGTGTGTGTGTGTGTGTGTGTGTGTGTGTGTGTGTGTGTGTGTGTGTGTGTGTGTGTGTCTGAAAAATGCAGAAAAAGAACACGTTAGGTAAATAATCCGGAGTTCCTTAGTATTTTTGTTTTTAAAAAACAGTGCTCCATAAAGAAGTAAAGTTTAAATTATAATTATTAAAAAAAAAAATGATTCCTTCGCTACATAAAAGTTCTCATGTTTTAAAAACAAGGGCCAAAAACATCAATATAATTATTAAAATTAAATTGAATTAAAGTATCAAGCTCTGTTTCATCCTCAAGCGAAAATTTAGGATATCTATCTATCTATCTAAATATAATATATAACTATATTGAGTTTTTTGTCTATTGTTTTGAAACATGGGAACTCTTATGTGGCAAAAGAATCATATTTTTTTAAATAATTACACACACACACACACACACACACATATATATATATATATATATATATATATATATATATATATATATATCTGTTCAAGTCTATCTATCTAAAATTGCCTTTCTCCAGTAGAAGTCATTTAAATAGATTGATAGATAGAGAGATGCATACATACATACATGCACACAGATAGATATATTTGTGTACGTACGTATGTATGTATGTATGTATGTATCATTATCTATCTATCTATCTATCTATCTATCTATCTATCTAAATGACTTCTATTGGACAAAGGCAATACATACATACATACATACATACATACATACATATATATATATATATATATATATATATATATACGTACATACATGCACATTGATAGCTATACCTGTATGTATGAATGTACGTATGTATCTATCTATGTCTGTTCAGATCTATCTATCTAAAATTGTTTTTGTCCAGTAGAAGTCATTCAGATAGATAGATACATATATACATACACACAGATAGGTATATCTGTATGTATGTATGTATGTATGCATGTATGTGTGTATGTATGTATCGATCTATCACTCAAAATGACTTAGACAAAGACAATTTTAGATAGATAGATAGATCTGAACAGACTTCGATAGATATATCGATAGATAGCTACATACATACAAACAGATAGATAGATAGATAGATAGATAGATAGATAGATAGATAGATAGATAGATAGATAGATTTGAACACACTTCGGTAGATATGAAGTGACTGATGTAGACAGAGAGAGGGGTGGGGCAGAAGTAGGAAGGGTTACTGGGTTCCGTACGGTGTTAGAAAAGGAGCAGAGAAGGGGTTTTCGAGCACGGTTGATAAACACCGACAATAGTCACCGACAAAGCGCAGAGCACGGAGTGCGGGCAGGTGGAAGCTTTTTTCAAAATTAGGTCATTTATGTGGAGTGGGCTTTACACTACGCACAAATAAAAGCTTTTCTCCCCCCCCCTCTCTCTCTCTCTTTCTCTCTCTCTCATATATATATATGTTATATTTTAGTTGGTACATATATTTGAGTAGATAGCTCTGTTTTAAAAAGAAATCAACGTCCAGCGCGCTCGAAATCGAATGCTGTAACAAAGAAAATGCACATACCGACTGGAATCAAACCTTCAAGCCAATACTTTGGTAGGACTTTCGAACTCTAGGCCGGTGAACATTAATTAAACAGTTTAATAAACATCAATGTCTACTCAAACGATACTAATATATCACGGTTAATAATGATAAATATCGTATTATAAAATCTATTAACTTTTCAGTATATGTTTTTTTCCGTTTTTTAAGGTTTATCAAGCCTTTACAGGTTATTCAAAGGCAGAAAATATTTTTAGATTCTAAGCCCTTTTTTTTTTAGTGATAAATAATGGTTTAGTGATAGAAGATTTACTAATTAACCCATAACTGGAGGAGAAACGTTAGACTGATAACTTTCCCAAGGGTATATGAGCATAAGTGAATATAACGGACCCATCGGGAATTAGAACTCGGCTCTCCGATTAACAATTCTGAGTTAATTATCCATTGCACCACCTGCACATCCATGTTTACAGGACCTGCTATGCCCAAGCAGTCTTTTCACCATATCCTCGTATAAAATACACACAATCACTTCCCATTGCGTGATATTTAGTAAATGCTTTTCGCAAACTAGTTCGATGTAACGAATTAGATCATCCCATTGTTCTCCTCTACAATGACCTTGTGTCAGACTATACTAAGCTTAATAAATGTGTCTGCATCTCCATGGAGCAATGGTTAAAAAGCGAGATTAATAAATTCGTAGCCTGACATGTAGACATTAAATGAAAATAAATGTGTGTATTGTCCTATATGAATGATTAAGACGCCACTGAATTAAGTGCATTTACACAGAAGAAGATCCTGCTGAAAAATATTTAATCCTTAAATTCTGTTTGCAACCTGCTCAGGCAAATTTTCATTTCTCCAACACACACGGGACCAACCTGGTTTATATTGCATCTATGCTGTGTGGAACTTGGTTACAGTTTCTGGGGAAGAGTGTCTAAATTTGACGTGATCAATAGTTTGAACAAAACCAATACGCTGAAACCCTCGGTCACGATGACTTGTGAATCTGCGCTAGCACAAACATCGACGGATACCGAATGGTTTTGTTTGCTCAGTTTCACACAACAATCTTGGATCAAACGTGTTGGGATTACGCAGGAACTTGTCAAAAGCACAATTCACTAGAATCATCTAACACAAACTGATAACATTAAGGTCATCTTCTTGAGAAATTGACCATGGTGAGAATCGAACTCGAGTCTCATGGTGGGAACGTGAAGGATCTAATTACTCAGAGTTCTTATATATAAACATATATATTCTATATATACATGTAAATAATAGGATAAGAAACAAATAGGAAACGTTTATAAACGTAAGTTTCGCTTTTATTAAAACTTCAACAGAAAATGATACACGAAGAAAGAGAAATTCTGATATTTTTACTTTTGTGTTGTTCTATTTTAATTGGTTAAGCTGGTTTCACTTGCATTTGATTTGCCAAGCAACGTCCGTGTGTATAATTTTAATGTAAGTGTATCACAATTCTAGTATGTCTGTGCAAGATAACGTATATTTGTATAATTATGTATGTTTGTGTTTGCGCGTGCGCGTGTGTGTATTTAGTAGGCATTATCTATGTTTGGTGGTTGTCTGCATGTTTATTTGGGGACGTTTTTACGTAAACACCGGTTGTGGTAAGGGTAGATAAACATACGTCAGATTCTTTAAAAATGGATATAATAAAGGTTGGTTATTTAATATAGTGTTCTTGACGTGTGTTTCTAGTTAGTAAAATATTTATCAAGATTCCCTCGAAATATTTTCGGCGTAAAGAATTATGTTTTTTTTTGTTTTTTTTTTTTTAATTAGGGTTGCACTATTTACATTATTCGAACTATAGTCCTCATCTTTGTTGCCATATTTATCACAACGTTCCGGCCGTTGTACGCTCTGGCCTTCTTCAGGTGGTTAGAATGTCGAACTGAACCCTTTATTTCGCTCGCTGGGGTAGACTGTTCTAGTTATACGTGCCACGTCTAATGGATGTCAATTATCAGTTATCTTCTGTTCACCCCTCCAAATTGAGTTAGACTGCTTGATCTGTCAGCATTTAAAAAAATATTTAAAGATGAAAAAGATGGATAAGACGAGAATAAAAATTGCCCTATTCTGACCTATGACAATGCACACCTTTTTCATTCCACGATTCATCGCTCAAAAGTTGCACCTACTTGTTTAGGAGATTTTCAAGTATCCATCTTACTTAATAAATATTTTGCTTTAATAAAATGTTCAAATGCTTCGGCTACTTCATCACTCTAACAGGTTTTTTTGTTATGTATGAAAATGTCAACGTAACAAAAATCCTGTTAGAGTGACGAAGTAGTCGAAGCATTGGAACATTTTATTAAAGCAAAAAGAAGTTAGTTTTAGAGAATGAGATAAAGATGGCTTAGAAATACGTCCGCAGGAAATCGTAGAAAAAATCGGATTTTACTTTTATTAAATTTGAATATTTTTTGTTGTTACTTTTTTTTGTGCAATTCATCAAAATATGACATTTCATATAGGTCAATTTAATATTTCTGTTCCAACATGTATATATTTTATATAGTGCATGCTGATATATATATATATATATATATATATATATATATATATATATATATATATATATATCTTTGGTGTAAAATAAAAAATACAGTAGCCACTATAAAACGTTTGAAGTAATAAAATGTCGAATTAAATTAAATCCATTAATTCATTATATATATATATGTGTGTGTGTGTGTGTGTGTGTCTAATTATATATATATATATATATATATATATATATATATACGTAATTATATATATATGTAATTATATATCTATATATAATTATATATATATATATAATTATAATATATGAAATTATATATATATGTAATTATATATCTATATATAATTATATATATGTAATAATATATATATATATATATATATATATATATATATATTATTTAACATAAAAATAGGGCATTTATTTCAAATACAAATAACCACTATAAAATGTTTGAAGTAATAAAATTTTGAAGTAAAAATATAACTCGCAATATATATATGAGCGTGTGTGTGTGTGTGTGTGAACATTGAATCAACACTCAGATGCGACAGGCTGTTTCATGGTAGACGCAATCGTCAGGCCGCCTGTGATTGCGTCTAGCATGAAACAACCTGTGTCAACAAGTGTTGACTTCAATGTTCACTTTTATATTTATATTTACATACGCTCTATCTAAGATATTGAGCACTTTATCCCATAAATATAGCACACCTTAAAACTATATCTCTTTTATATATATATATATATATATATATATATATATATATATATATATATATATATAAAGAAATAAAATTAATTTATTTTACTTATTTTTTATTATTTATTTATTATACTGTATTAACAGCCTGTTCAAATTAAACCCACGTGTAACTGCAGAATAAAGAACGAATGTCCCTTAAACAGTAATTGCTTACAAAAAACATAATATACCAAACCACGACAAAATCACCACATAATGAAGAAGAAATATACATAGGAATAACTGATGGACACTGGATACAAAGATATAATGCACTCAAAACATCTTTCACAAATAGTAAGTACGCGAGCAGCACAATGCTTTCTAAGTATATCTGGGAAATTAAAAACAAAACGCACATCACACCAAAAATATCTTGGAAAATAAAGAAAAGATCATCAGCCTACAACAACCAATCCAAAACTTGCACTTGGAGGAAAAAATAGCAATCATTACCTTCCCAGACCAATATAAATTATTAAATAAACGATCCGAGCTCATCTCAAAATGCAGACATGGAAACAAATTTTTACTACCTTATTTAAAATTCGAAAACTGAGAAAATAAAATTAAATAGATAAATAAATAAACAAAATTACAATAAAATAAATTAACCCAAACAAATTACCAAATCACACCCGTTAGAATAGACGAAATAGAATAAATAAATGAAAAATAAAAACAAAATCAATGAACGAAACAATAAACAAATTAACAAACCATTATGACCAAAACATTAGTTAGACTATAAAAATCAAACTAAAAATCTTTAATTATCTTCCCAAACCAAAACAAAACTATTAAATAAGTTTTGCTACCTTAATAAAACACAGATTAAAATAAAAATAAATATGTATATAAGATAAGAAATAAAAATAAAAAATAAATAAAAACAAGCAAAATAATTTAACAAATAAACGACTTCCGGTAAAATAACCGCCAAAATAGACTACCCACAATTCACCACTGACCCGTATATATAAATAGCCGAGAAAAAAACATAACACTCGTGGTCTGACGATTGCGTCTACCATGAAACAGCCTGTCGCCTCTAAGTGTTGACCTCAAAGTTCACTTTTATATTTACACACGCTAAATCTCTGATATTGAGCACTTTACCCCATAAATATGGCACACCTTAAAACTATATTTCTTTATATATGTATGTATATATGTATATAAAGTACTTGGGTTAGCAAAAGCTACGACGCCTTCCTTGTGGAATTTCAACTTAAGATCAAGAAACTAATTTTAGCTAGAAAAAATAATTTTAAAAAGAAACATAATAGACATGTTTGAATCCTTAAATAGACACACACCACCACACACACGCATATGCATGCAAGTATATACACGCATACACACTGATTTTTAAAGACAGCGAATAAAAATTACTGTAACTTTCGGCTCATACTGTATAAGTGAGTTGGGCTGTTTGTGACTGTGTGGTTTTACCGATCTTCCGATAATTGCTCGTTCAGCTGCTGACAGAAAACGAAAACTAATTAAAATATTTTAAATTTATTCCTGTTGTTTGTCTGTTAAGTTGTTGTTGTACTAAGCAATTTCTTTTGTTGAGATGCCTCTCGGGCCTTCTGGCTTCTCGATAATGAGATTGCACCCGGCGCGTGTGAGTCTGAAGGTCGATTACTCTAGCCTGACTTCTTTGTTTGCTAGCCAGTCTGTTTGTCATAGGCGGAAAAAAAAAAAAAGAAAATCAAACACTGGAATTTTAGTTGGCACGCCGAGGCATACGTTCTTTTGTCGATTGTAAAGAAAGCTAAGAGAAAGGAGCGAAGAGAGAAAGACGAGTAAGAGGGGAAAAGTGCACAATATATATATATATATATATATATATATATATATATATATAGATAGATAGATAGATAGATAGATAAATAAGATAACGATTTTTTATATATCTAGAACAGTACTGGAGAAAATGTATGACAAAGTGTAAAAGTTTACTTGTGACGTATTCCGTTCTTCAGGACATCATCGGACTAAATTTGTCATGTTGGTACGACTACACAAGCGCACGAATAAGGGATGCTGGTAATTTTTTATTTTTTAATTTAGCCGAATTCATTTAGAGTCTTTTTTTATTTTTCTTTCCATCACTTTTGTTAGTAGATATCCTACACTTTGATAATAGAAGATGCACCAGGAATGGTGAAATGTTGTAAGAGCCAGGGCGCAAATTTATTGTAGATGACTTTTCGATCAAGGCACTCTCTAGACATTTGTGTCGTAGTGAATTATTTCTCCTTTGATCAGAGTAGCACTTTTATGTCAAAAATCTCAAATAACAAAAGTGATGGAAAGAAAAAGAAAAAGTCTCTAAATGAAATCGACTAGATATTATATAATAAAATTTCTAAAATAAATTCTAAAATCCCCAGCACCCCTCATTCGTGCGCATGTGTAGTCATACCAACATAACACATTTAATGAAGTCCTGAAATAACGTACATATAAGTTTTAGATCAAAATAAAATTCTTTTCGTTTTTCATTCAAAATACTCAAATTTTAGGAATACGTTTTCACAACATCGCCCACGTGACGACGACGTGATCATATTTAAACGGAACGCTGATCTTATAAAAGATTTCAGTTATCTGTTTGGATTGGTATTGCTTTTATGTCCATCGTCTTTTTCATGTTGAATTGTATATGGTCTATGTTAATTATGTTTTATAAATATGTCCTGAAGATGGTCTATTAGACCGAAACGTCCGACGTTGACATTAAACATTAAAACAGCATAATCGCATATTAGGATTTTTGTTTGTTTTTTCAGTATATTTTTCTTCATACTGTCGGATCTATATCCATATATTTGCTTACATATATATATATATATATATATATATATATATATATATATATATATATATATATATATATATATATATATACGAGGCGATAGAAATTACTCGAAAAAAACAGACAAAAACATTAGTTTTGGACAGTTTATCAGCAACTCTGATCCGGATGTGCAAAATAAAGTATTTGACAGACGTAACTCTTTCTGTTTATGCGCCGTCTTCCCTCAAGACATAGGCGATCATGGCTCTCCACAATTTCCCGTCACTTATAGCTCTAAATAAATTCTGTCTTTTCCTTATTTCTAAACCTTGTTCCTCTATCCATTTTCTCAAGTTCGTCAAATATATTATGCTTTGTTTTCCACTGTCCTCGTGCCTTCCATCCGTCCTGTGAGTAACATATTTTCCAATCCCTCTTTCCTCAATTATGTGCAATAGAAATTTCAATTGACTTTTGCTGATGTTAAGTATTTGTTTGCACTTTCTCTAAAACCTCGTCGTTGCTCATATGTTCGATTCATGGTATCTTTAGCACCCTTCTGTAGAACCACATTTCTTCTTCATCTTTGAGGAGATTGTCCATACAGAAGGACAGATATCACGTAACAATTCACTATTCTTTTCTTTGTTTCTAGTGAAGTTTTTTCTCTCTCTTAATACACTGCTTAGCTTTTTGAAGGCATCTTTGACTATCCCAATGCGTCTTTGGATTTCATGTCGCATTTTCCGTCGTTTGTTAGAACACTTCCCAGATATTTAAATTTTTGTGCTTAGTTGTGTTAGTTGAATTTAATATAACTTTGGATTAGGTTTCTGATTTTACATATCAACCCTTGTTGTGTTATTTAATGTGAAAAATTGCATGGAGCACTCAGTAATTACTACCCGGATATATAAATATATACCTATTCACATACGTGGACAAATGTACAATTATGTGTATTTACAGACATGCAAACAAGCATATATTCCAATATGCGTATGTGTATACGTCTTCACACATACACACACACACATATATATATATATATATATATATATATATATATATATATATATATGTGTGTGTGTGTGTGTGTGTGTGTGTGTGTGTGTGCGTGTGTGCACATATGTAAATGTGTGTGGGGAAAAGTGAAAGAGAAATATACATATCTTTCACTTTCTTTATTTCTCTTAGCCTTCCTCTATCTGCCCGTCTCTCTGCCCCACTGTGTGCGTATATATATGTGTATTAATTTAGATTAACCTATATATATATATATATATATGTATGTATGTATGTATGTATCAATGTAGAGAAAACAAATAACTAGATATTAGCAACAGTGTATATATGCGTCAGCGTGCACGAAACTTTCAGTTGCACTTCGAACGTTGGTATATGTATATTTATTAATCTATCTATATATGTGTGTGTGCATATATATGTGTGTGGGTGTGTGCATATTTATATGCGTGTGTACATGTGTGTGTGTGTGTGTGTGTGTGTGTGTGTGTGTGTGTGTGTGTGTGTGTGTGTGTGTGTGTGTTATCGGTCTCTAACAATATATTCTATTGAAGCCTTTATTGTTTTCATTTGTCCGGAGTGTGCCGCCATTATTGACGAACTAAAGAGTTGGGAGACTCACAAACGTATAAAAAGAAGAGAGAGAAAAAAATTGCATAAAGACAAAAAGAATGAAAAATGAACAAGCATAAAAAGAACATCAAGACAACAAGAAAACACGTTTTGGTAAAACAAATGATTAAAGAAAAAGGGAAAAAGAAACTTAGAAGAAAAATGAAAAACAGGAAGAAAAGAACTAAAAGAAGAAATGAAACAAGAAGGAATAAAATAGAAATGAAATACATTGGGAAAATAAAAAAGCGAAAAAGAAAATGAACGAATATACCAAGGGTGACCAAATCGCGGCTCACGAGCCAGATGAAACTCTTTGGTTTTTTTAATTATGCGGCTCACGAGCCACATGCATCTCTTTGATCTTTTAATTATGCGGCCCACGAGCCACATGCAACTCTTTGGTCTTTTAATTATGCGGCCCACGAGCCACATGCAGCTCTTTGATCTTTTAATTATGCGGCCCACGAGCCACATGCAACTCTTTGGTCTTTTAATTATGCGGCCCACGAGCCACATACAGCTCTCTGGTCTTTTAATTATGCGGCCCACGAGCCACATGCAGCTCTTTAGTCTTTTAATTATGCGGCCCACGAGCCACATGCAGCTCTTTGATCTTTTAATTATGCGGCCCACGAGCCACATGCAGCTCTTTGGTCTTTTAATTATGCGGCCCACGAGCCACATACAGCTCTGTGGTTTTTTAATTATGTGGCGCGTTGAAATATATTACCTCAGCTCCTTTTTTCATCACAGTTAATATAAAAGCTAAATAAGAAAATTTTCAAACTTTCTAATTATTTGCTGGGTATGAATTGAGATTCCATTGGATTAAAACATAAGTTTAATGTTAATGTGTATGTAACAAAAACATATGTGTAAATCTTGTTCATGACTTGCAGCTCTCAAACATCTGAACTAACTTACAGTAATATATATATATATATATATATATATATATATATATATATATATATATATATATATATATATATATATAGCCCTGACAGATTTCAAAAGCATCTTGTCGATAATAAATTCTTTTCCACTCTTCAACCCATTTCCCACAGATGAAACGTTGCGTGCTTCTCGCTATTCTGTTGTTATTGTTATGGTCGATATTCACACAAATTATTTTCCTTTTATTCCACCAGTCCAGACCTCTCCGACTTGGTCTTACCATATCACGTACACAGGGTTAATTCATCCTCACTCCTTGCATGGTCCATTGGTAAGGAGGAAGTTCCACTCAGGACTCTGCGATGTTGTGTAACAGACTCTCAAAAGGATGCTTCTCCATTCACTACTGTCTTAACCATTTCAAGTCTAGGGTCAAAATTACCTATCCTATATATTCTCATAATGCGAATCTCTTACAACCTCTTGCATACTCTTACGACATTCTGATTCAGTAACTCTCTAGTTTGAGGGACTCTTGAGCAACTGAGTGAATAATAGAGTAAAAAAGTTACTCTTGGGGGGTCTAATATGTCACTTGATATCAGATGGCAACTGGCAAATAGATATATGACCGATTATATTTTTGTTTTATGCGTCTAAGTTCTTTTTAAATAGTCAATATTTTCTTTTTTCATTATCGTATAAACCGGGGGGCAAATCACAACCCGCAAGCCACATGAGCCTCTTTGAGCTTTAATTATGCCGCTTGTGGAAATATGTTGGTTTATCACAGTTAATATAAATAGATAAATAATAACAATTTCAAGCTTCATAATTATTTACTAGATATGAATTGAGACCCCATTAGATTAAAACATGAGTTTAATGTTAATGTGTATGTAACAAAAACGTATGTGCAAATTTTGTCCAAGTCTTGCAACTCCCAAACATCTGAACTTTAACTTACAGTAAGCAAGTTTAGCCATCCCTGGAATATAAAAGAGAAACCAATAGAGAAAACGAAATGCAAGACGAGAGATCCATTCTAAAAATTATAAAAGGAAATGCTCGAAAGATTATCTAAGAGAAGACACACAGTTTGCATGAACTTCAAAAGCAGACGATATGTAATCGGACTAAGATTGCTGATCCAGTCGTCGAAAAACTCCAACGACAGAAGTAATCCATTAACTGGTGAAGAAAGCCTCCAAGGAGGTCACACTAACAACAAAAGCAGGACCAGGAAACATCCATCTAAGTTCAAGACTTCCTGCGCGCTTGAAAGGACACTTTTTGGAATATATTACTAGTCGCTTTTTTTACCGCCTTCGAATCTCCTTTCATTTCATTTCGCATTTTCTCTTCAAGTATGTTTTCCTTCTAAAATATCTCAAAAGTGCTTGATAAATTTTCTATCTGCTTACTTTTTGGTTCACAAAAGAATATTTGTAAACGATTGTAGATCATTACTACTTCGTTTTATTCATTTATTTACGCAATGTTGTGTAAACTCCCCTATCTCTTCCACAATAAATATGCGCCTCGCTTGTCAAGTCATTTAACACTAAGCAGAGGAGCAAGGCTTCTGGTAGGGGCTGCTAAGATAATATGCTCTCCAGGACGCTTGTAACAGGACGTATGAGTAACAAATATTTTATAACATCCACTAGTTTTCCTTTTCGGAGTTGGGGAGAAGGCATGTAGCACATTGCTATACTTTGTTCAAAAATGCCCTTTTTATAAAATAAAAAGCTTCATCTATGTTCTTCCGGTTCTGCTCAGTCGTTATTAATTTTTATTATAAATGTTTGGGTAATTATCGCCATCCCCCCCAATTTAAATTTACATTTCGCCTTGAGTCTTTGTAACCTTGGCGAGTAAAATTGGAAACGAGTAGTAATTTTCCAAGACGTAGCTCAGATGTAGCACAAGGCCGAAAGTATGGAGCACCCAGTGAGGATCGAACTCACTACTTAGTCGTAATAGTTCTAGCAAGACAAGCTTGCTAACCATTACACCACCTCGAGGTGCCCAAATTTTCTAAGCGTAGCTTAGATGTGGTGCATGGCCGAAAGTACGGCGCACCTAGTGAGGATCGAACTAACTTTTCAGTCGTAACTGATCTAGCGAGACAAGCTTGCCAGCCATTAAACCACGCCGAGGTGCCCAGCGATTTTCCAAGCGTAGCTTAGATGTGGCACAAGGCCGAAAGTAGGAGGGCACCCAGTGAGGATCGAACTCATTACTCAGTTGTAATTGTTTTAGCGATACAAGCCTACTTACCATTATACCGACTCGAGGTGCCCTTAATTTGAAAAGAGTATGAGGACACAAAATATGGAAAAAGATCGTAAAAAAATCAACATATAAATAAAATTAAATAAAAAAAAAACGTAAGTAAAAGTGGTGTTAAATAAAGGGAAAATGGCTGGAGTAAATTGAAAAAGAAGAAAGAACGCCCAGAAAAATAAGAACAAACAATATTCCCTGCCAAGAGTCTATTTAATTATTATTTAACCAAGGATCTCGGTAACCGGATCACTTTGCGTTAATAAACAGAAAAATGAAAGGAGCGAAGAGAAACCACTTGAAGCCGAATTAATATCCATTTATTTAAAACGTTCGGCCCATTTTCTATTTGAGAACCGATCAATAAAACCGTCATGCACGCATGCGTATCCAATATCATAAAATATGTCGGCGTCTTTTTTACGTTCCACTTTGAAAATAACACAGCTATTACGTTTTAATCCAGTTTGATTTTTTTTTCTTTTTAAGTCGCTAAGCATTCTGCAGAGGAACTAATTATTTGCCCTTTCAAATCTTACTTAATGTTTTGACTCTACAGTTCTTTGAGATTTACGATCAAAGTACGTTGAAAGTAAGTAATCGTTTAGAGTTCCAGGTGTAGTAAGCAAAAGGCGAAAACAGTGAAGGGTTGTGGTCGAGACGGTGCTGAAAAAAACTACGACAATCAGGATTAGAAATAAATTTGAATAAAAAAATTGCCGATGAAATCCGAATTTTACAATCTTAGTTTCATGTATGACCGTTTAAACACACACACACACACACACACACACACACACACACACACACACACACACACACATACACACACATATATATATATATATTATACTCCTCTGGAAAAACCTTAGATGTTTTGGTTTGTCAATGGAAAAAACAATACCCAAGGAAAAATAAGGGATAAAAAAAGAAAGAACTAAGGCCATTAAATTGAGGCGAAAACAATCGTCCAGAATCCAAGTCCAAAGAAAAAAAAACATCCAAAACGAGTAAAGTAAAAGTAACTAAGTAAACTGCTCGATACACTAAGTAGAGGCAATCTAACTCAGGGTACGCCTGACGATCCGCGTAGATGAAACCAAGGTAGGTTTGCCTGCCTCTTTAGGTTCATAGGTATATATATATATATATATATATATATATATATATATATATATATATATACTAACCCAAAACCCGCCCTATATGGCAACATTTAAGCTAACTCCTGTGGAGGGCTCTTGATTGAACCTTCGGCATGTTTTGGAGTTCGAGAGTTCATAAATCTTTGTATATTCTCAACATTGGAAGCTTTCCTGGCTGTTGGGCTTTCATTTGCACAGGACTTCCTTTTCCTCTCTGCAACCTTGGCTCTTTTGTTTTGCAATCTGGTCCTCTGTTGACGGAAATTTCTCTTTGTCAGGCATACTGCTGTCGTATGCGATACACAACAATAAACTACAGAAGAACTCAAAATTGATCACTGAATTTAAATATTGCATTAATATTTAAGCTTCCCTTTTAAAAATTCACCATGAAACGGATTGTCGGTCTTTCTGCTGACTTCAAAAGTCCACTTTCACACACACACACACACACACACACACACACACACACATATATATATATATATATATATATATATATATGTCTTTGCAAAACCCACAGAGACCACCTCTGGTTTGTACTGCAAGTATGCTGAGAGTGGGGTTTAGTTACAGTTTCTAGAAGAGAACGTATCATCAAGCGTGATCTACAGTTTGAACAAGGCCGGTGCACTCAAACCCTCAGTCACGATGACGTGTGACTTCATACTAGCACAGACATCCCTCTACCCAATTTCACTGAAAAGGCTTAGGTCAACTGGAGATATGGTTTTCAACCACTTTACAAAGATGCAATTGCCCTCCCTGGACAATAGGACAGGTTGAGTTTTCGGTTCTTTTAGGAAAATCAACCTTGCCCCCAGTTCGAAAGCTGCGGTTTGCTGTGATAAGTACTGTCACCAAAAATTAAATTCATAGCTTTGATCAATTCTTGAGTATTTCGTTTTAAATTTGACTGAAAAAATATATAGAAATTTCTGCAGGTTTTTGCTGACAAACTGACTTCAAAATGTTGCGATTTCAAGAATAAGTCCAAATAAAGTTGATATTTTTGTATTAGAAACATTGAATGGAAAATATGTTCAAAGCAGAATTCTAATTTTGAATCATCACAAGCAAAATATGCAAGTAGGCGTTTTATTGGATTCTTTTAGATGCCAGAAGTACTTTGAGGGAGATGTTCGATTTTTATATTTATTTATCCTAAATAAACTTTGATGGTGAAACCTTTTTTTGAACTCATGGCTTGTGCAACCTATATATATATATATTTATGTTTTAAACTCGATGAAATTTCATATATATATATATATATATATATAAATGTTTCATTAAATAATATAGAGAACTAAAACTAAAATTCTTGGTTTATACATAAAACAGTTGAAACCTAACCTGAACAAAATAAACTATGAAATTTCCACAAATATTCTTAAATGCTTATAATTGATAACAGAAGCCACTGGTTTATACCAACGGCTTCCCATACTTAATACTTCCCGTTTTCACTCTTGTGTGGTCATTTCTGACGTCACGAGCTGCGATCCGATTTTCGCTTCCGCGTCTCGTATACACGATTTTGTCGTTGCTTTGAAGTGTTTCATGCAACAAAAACAGACCATCATAATTGTTTTGTCCGTGTATTGTTTGATATATTGAAATGTAATAGTCATCTTTGATAATGGCTTATGTAAGCCGAAAGCTTAGATAGGATTAAAAACATGTATCATTATGGATTTTATCAGACAATATGAAAGGAACTTACTTAAAATAAATAGACAAAATTTGTCTATATTATTTAATGAAACATGTATCAATGAAAAATGTCTGCCTAAATACACACGATAGATAGATAGATAGATCGATAGATAGATAGATAGATAGATAGAAGTGTAATACTGCTGGGCACAAATTATAAGACAAAATGTTTAAAAATTGCATTGTTCATTGAAAATCAAACTAAAACTATTGCACATTATAACATTTAATCATAATATAGCAAATTTTTTTATTGTAATTTCCCATTGAAAGAAATGAAGGTCTTATTTGATGGCCCAACGATTTAGTAATTATCTTCTTGTGCCATGCATCTTATCCATATGTAATTTGTGAAGCTTCAATGATTATACATTTTATAAGGCCGTGCTATAAAAGCTTTCACGGATCACGGTAAAGAAATTCCAACCCTACGATTTTGAACCTAAACGCAATGTTTAAACTCGTTTCCTCAGAAAACGAAAAAGACTTGGAAAATGTGTGTGTGTGTGTGTGTGTGTGTGTGTAAATGCCAGTCGTTTATCTTTCTTTCTCTCTATCTCTCTCTCTATATATATATCTATATGTGTGTGTATGTGTGTGCATGTGTGTGTGTATATATATATATATATATATATATATATATATATATATATATATATATATATATACACCTTCAAAAGATACCTCCAAAATAGTAATTTCTAAGGTTTAAAGTGCATGTTGGTTTGGTTTGTTTTGTTTTACGGGATATAAACCTCAATGGCTTATTAATGCCAAAATTTTCATTGATGGTAATATTTTTTTAAAATTATATTGTTGGTAATATTTTTTTTCAAAAAATGTACTGATGGTAATATTTAAAAAAAAAAATAAAATGTACTGCTGGTAATGTATTGCGGGAAATAATTTTTTCTTCAAAAATTTATTGCTGGTAAAGAAACGTAATGCTGGTATTAGAGCCTATTTCTATATTTTCATAGTATTTTAACCCCCTTTTTTTTTTTGGGGGGGGTAACTATTTGCCCATAGCTGGGTCAGTGTGGACCTGGGAACACGAGCAATTAAAAGGTGGTTCCACGACCCGAAAAACCACTTGAACAGAGACCTTGCTGTCGGATGTAGTTTATCGTCATACCCAGGACGGGGAGTGCATTTTAATAAATTTTTATTGAAGCTTTTATATTAAAGCTAATATATTAAATTTAATATTCTCAATAAGTAAAATACTTTGCTGAATTTCCAGCTGAATTTAAATTGATTGGAATTACTTTTTTCTGATTATCAGTGAAATCTATAAAATTGTCCATACTGACAACACAACTTAAATCTTTCAAAACTAAAATACACTTTTCTAAAATTTTATTTGAGAAAAATTAGCTGATTTAAAGTTTAACCTGAACTGGAACAAATATTATACACTTCTAGTTTAAATATTATACACTTATTATTAAATATTATACACTTCTAGTTTAAATATTATACAATTCTAGTTTAAAATATAGCATTTGAACACGGAGGTGCGTGTTTTATGAGAATCTAAATGATACAACGTAAAAGACTTTTTATATAATTTTTTAACTACCCAGTGATCCGAAAAAAAATTAATAATTTAATCATTCTATTATTTTATTGAATTTTACGTAGTTTGACTTTATAGTCCTACTTACGATGACGCTTGTTGAGAAAATATAAGAAAATTACTAAGTAAATTTTAAAATTATTGGTAATTTTCTAATAATGTCTCGCAAGGACATCCGTATCTACAAACATCGACACATTTATACACAGAGAGCAAATACTTTTTTTTTAAATACTGGGCGTCATTGAATCGTAGTGTGCTTTTCCATTTATACAGTAAATAGTTTTTATTTAATAAGAATATCACATGACCGCTACAAGTTAACAGTGAGTTTTAAAAGATTTAAAAGTTTATAAATTACTCTTATTAAAATTTTTAAAGATGAAAAAACTGTTTGTAAAAATTCATTATTCACTGAAAATTTTTTTCTTAAGACAATAATGTCCAAAATATATTTTTATTCATAAAAGCAGCTGAAAGCATTTGTAATAAAATAATGTCTTAGTTTTATTGCATTTTAATTACAAAAGAGAGAAGAGTTTAAGTAACTCGGATATGTGTTTAACCCCCCAAAAAATATTTAAATTCTCTGAAGACTTCATCAAATTAAATGCGTAGGGGATAATAAAGGAAAAAAAATAAATTTACAGAAATGTTTAAAACAAAATTTAAGTTTTGTTAAAATCCGACAATCTATTTTTTGCAAGAATTTCTAATCAATGTATATTTCACCGCAAAAAGACGCTAAAATTTCCCGTACAAATTTATGGTTCCGCGTTGATAGCAAAGATAATTTTTTTTTTTTAATGTTTTGTACATTTTTTCATAATGTATCTTCTTTTCAGCGAGGTTGTGGAGGTACATATATATATATATATATATATATATATATATATATATATATATATATATATATATATATATTTAATATATATATATATATATATATATATATATATATATATATATATATATAATACTTCGTTTTTCACTCTCGTGTGGTCATTTCTGACGTCACGAGCTGCGATCCGATTTTCGCTTCCGCGTCTCGTATACACGAGTTTGTTGTTGCTTTGAAATTTTCATGCAACAAAAAACAGACTATCATAATTGTTTTGTCCGTGTATTGTTTGATATATTGAAATGTAATAGTCATCTTTGATAATGGCTTATGTAAGCCGAAAGCTTAGACAGGATTAAAAACATGTATCAATATGGTGATTTCCTTTCGTCTTTCAAAATGCTATTAAGCTTATCAGACAATACGAAAGGAACTTACTTAAAATAAATAGACAAAATTTGTCTATATTATTTAATGAAACATGTATCAATGAAAAATTTCTGCCTAAATACACACAATAGCTAGCTAGCTAGCTAGATAGATAGATAGATAGATAGATAGATAGATGTGTAATACTGCTGGGCACAAATTATAACACAAAATGTTTAAAAATTGCATTGTTCATTGAAAATTAAACTAAAACTACTGCACATTATAACATTAAATATATATATATATATATATATATATATATATATATATATATATATATATATATATATATATATATATATATAGGGATAAGAGTCTCCGATTGATGTCAAATCGGTCGAGTTACGATCCCGGCTTAAAGCAATCGCGTGTCTCGCCACATTGAAGAGTTGTGATACAGCGATCGATGATTATATATATATATATATATATATATATATATATATATATATATATATGTGTGTGTGTGTGTGTGTGTGTGTGTGTGTGTGTGTGTGTGTGTGTGTGATAATTGGAAAATAGTTCTTCGTCCTTGACGACACATTTCGTCATTCGACTTTATCAAGACATGTGTTGATACGCAAAAGCGAAATGTTGTCTAGTTATTTATGTTTCTGTTTGTTAATACTTTGCTTAGCTTTAAGAAGGCCTCTTTCGCTATCCCAATGTAGATACAGATTTCGGTGTCGTACTTTCTGTCCTCTGTTAAACCACTTCCCAGATATTTACCCTTTCGTACTTACTTGGTATTGGTATCTTCAACTTGTCTTTTGTATATTCAGCTGTTTTAATATTTACTGAACATTTACTTCTTTTAAACGCCATGTCCTTTCAAGACATAAGCGATCATGGCTCTCCACAGATTCCGTTTCTTTATTATCTGTGAATTTCCATGATTTTTTGAAAAATATAGTAGAATGGTATCTCGTTGCCTTTACCACAGTTTTGAATTCGTAGTCATTCTTATAGTCCTCTACAAGCATGCTTCTAGTGGCACGCCGGTGGTCCACCGATGGTAACGCCAGCGATCCTCTGGTGGCAGCCATTGGCTGACACTGGTGGGCCACTAGCGATCCGCCAGAGATAACACTGCCGAGACAAACACGCCGGCGGTCCGACAGCGAGCCACCAACTAGTGGCATGTCATCCAGTGGAGAGATCGATGGCTTGTGTGTAGGAATTGTCTGGCTAAAATGCCCAATGCACATTGTTATTTCACCCGTAGCTGATGAGAAAAGATCTGGATTCATACCTTTCACAAGAGCGTTAGTGTAAAAGTGAGTGCAACAGACTAGGTGAAATTGAACTCGGCTCGCCGATTTCATTTTCTGCGCCGATAATCATTACTTTACCTCCACATCCTTCTTCTTCTATGTGCCATGTTTTTCGGGATGTGGGCGATCATGGCTCTTCACAATTTCGCGTCTTTATAGCTCTTAGAAAATTTTCGCTAACACCTGTTTTGCTAACTATATACACAAACTAGTTGGGTAGGTTATGCGCTGTTCCCGTCTGTCTCTCTTGCCTTCAATATCTCCTGTGATTGTCAAATTTTCTAAGCCCTCTTTCCTCATTATAAATTTCAACTGTTCTTTTCTCGTTCTAATTATAAGTGTCTTTTTCGTTTCCGTGTTCTCTAAAACTTCGTCATTACTCACATGTTCTGTCCAATGTATTCCCAACACCCTTCTGTAGAGCCGCATTTATGTCACTTCTTCATCTTTTTCATCATTGTTTTAATCAATTCACGCCAAGCAAGACGACAATGCCACTAATACACAAGAGAGATGCTGGGAGTGAAAGAGAATGAAAAGATTTTAGAAGGAGCTGGAAACCCAATCCTAAACAGGAGACAATGGGTGCTACTCCTGTTCAAAAGAAGTCTCAACCGGACGATAGGTGGACCTAAAGAAATTGAACATAGAATAGTTTGCGCCAGATGTAGTTTCATCCTACACCACAATTTTTTACGAAAGCAAAGCATCAACCTGAAAACTCGTGTCATCTTTTTTAAATATCGTTGTTAGATCGAGACTTTCATCTCGATGTCATACATGACGCCATACACGTTCAGAAATATCTAAACTGTCAACTGCATGCAGCCGCTTCCTAAGATCAGTGGTGAACAAAATACTTTGAACGAGTAAAGCATTAAGGTCTTAGCAAAGATCATCCTGCTTTGAACATGGTGGACTGGCGCTACAGAATCACAAACAACGAACTGTACCAAATAACAGAAACAACTTGAAGACTACCAACAGCAGAAAAAACTAAAATGGATTGCAGATGTAAATCGAAGAGAAAATAATGACATAATCAAGATGTTGACATTCCACACCACTTCAAAAAAAAGTTAGGAAGGAAACTCCCATCAATACTGGAAAGAGTGATAACAGCTACTGGGCTTGAGAAGAGAAAATAATGACATAATCAAGATGTTGACATTCCACACCACTTCAAATAAAAGGTTAGGAAGGAAACCTCCAGCAATAGTGGAAAGAGCGATAAGAGATATTAAACTTAAGAAGCCTGTTTTCCTAAATGTCATATAGGAAGAAAATGAGTAACTACCGACACCGATGTTCGAATGTTACACTCTGGACTTATGAATATGTTTTGAGTCAAGGGTATAAATAGCGGTGTCAGGCTACTGACTATGGTGATTATTGAGTGACTATTAAGTGGAACTATCCAGTCGAATTAGTGTGAATTATTGTGCGTCGACGATTTGGGTTTTGATTTAGGATTTACCGGACGTTAAGCCGAGCTGTGCTACTAACAAGGTATTCACTGAAATGGTTAATTATCTTTGGTTGACTTTTACTTCTTTGTTCTTGTTAAGTATTTATTTGCAGTTTTAATTAAATATTGTTTTATTTAACATTGAAGTCTTGCATTATACTGAATTATTAACGGCCACCGTACGTCACAAAACTAAAACACTGTTTTAGGAGAAAGATTTTATAAATTTCAAACGCAAACAGTACTGGCTGTTCGATCAATGAATGTCAAATGTTTCCTTATCAGGAAACGGCTAATATTATCATCATCCTCTACTCATTATTAAGTATTCACAACCATGAGAGTCGGCTACTCTGTCCTATGTTTTTAACGAGATTTTCCTGTTTTTTTATATTTTGCTTACAAGTGATAATTTTCTGAGAGACCTGACCTCTAACCATTGGTCTACGACAAGTCTCTCAAATTTATTATTATAAGGGCGTGAAGAAGTTTTAGAAAAACAGATATCGAACGACAGGATCTCTTTCGGCTCGATGCCTGTTAATAGGCTGCATCTTAAACCTGAACCCTCCGCGTCAAAATCCTATAGCCAGAAGTGACACGATGTCTGTCAGCAATTTTGTGTCTATGGCAGAGATATTAGCAGAGTAAATAATAAAACCCTCTTGCCTCAATGTTTGCCCTGAGAGTATATTTTTGTCGACATAATTAATTTTGAATAAAAAGCTGATCTTAAAGTGAAGACCACCCACAAGTCAAAGGTTAATTAGAAGACATAGAGTCTCTTTAAAAAAAAAAAATAAATGAAATCACCTCAAGAAAGATGGTTCCCTCTGTCGTGCTAGATAATTTTCTTGCCAGAATCTATCTTACATATTTAGAAGTCTACAATTCGTCATTGCTTTGAATATTGCTACCACATCTGGTCTGGTGCTTCTGCTATATATTTAAGGATTCTTAATAAACTCTAAAGAGTATCTGCAATGTTATTGGTCCTGACCTGGTATCTCGGCTTCAGTCTCTTTTCCACGTCGTAACGTAGCTTCTTTGTGTCTGTTTCTATAAATACATTCATGGTAATTGTTAACTTATGAGCAGTGCTAGATTGTGTAAAAGGTTCCATAACTTTACAGTTGAAACAGCTAAATGTAACCGTAAGTTCTATGAAAAGATTTTCTTCACTCGCACTTTTAAAGAGAGAGTCAGAGAAAAAGAAAGACAGAGACAGTCCAGGAGTAAGTAAATGTATGTATGTATGTATGTATGTATCCAGATATAGTAACCACCTTCTTAACAATGTGGGTGAAGGAAGGTACACCAAATGACTTAAATTGATTGGCCAGTTCTTTGCAAGAATATATTATAAGAGAGGCCTATTTTATGAAAAGAGTTGCGTAAAAAGAAAAAAATTTGAAGTTGTTTTGTATGAAGAAATACGTGAAAATATTTTTTACAATTTTAACTTTTCAAACACCGCAAATAAATACTTTCATGGTTATTATTCTAGAATTTATAATATAAGAATTTATGAATTTAAGCGCAGTACAAGATTGGAAACAAGGTCTCATCATTTTACAGTTGAAATGTCTAGATGTAACTGTCCATAATTTCTTGGCTAAAAGTTTCTTTACTCGTATTTCTTGCTTGTGGAACTCTCTTCTGGCTTCTGGTTTTTTGCTTCTCACTGAACTTTGTCTTCAAAAATTTAAATGCAATGTCAATCATTATTTTCAGTCTTCTCAAAACTTGTTCTTTTATTGTCCTCTCTCATTAATAGTAGTTTTTATATTCTCTAACACTTGGTAACCCCTGACGTCTTAGTGGCCTTATTGCCTTGCTTGAGGTGAAATGATTTTAAAGAAATATGGAACAGAGGTTGTATAATAATAGACTAACCTATGTGTCATTATATTTGTTACATTTAATGCATGAAATGAATATTCAAATGTAACAATTATGGGACAGAGGTTGCATAATAATATAATATACTAACCTATTTCTCATAATAGTCGATATAGAGATGAATAAAGTTTAAATGACAACATTTTTTACAATTATTTTAACTTTCCAACCGCCATAACGTAGCTTCCCTCTGTCTTTTCTAGAAATACTTCTATGGTTATTATTCTGATGAACTTACCGCTACGATACCTAGACTTTATAAATTTAAGCGAAGTATTAGATTGGCAACAAGGTTTCATCAATTTACAGTTGAATTGGCTAGATGTAACCGTAAGTTTTATGTTAGCAGTTTCTTCTCGCTTATGGAACTCTCTTCTGGCTTCTTACTTTCCAGTCGACTTCGACCTTCAAAAATATATATCCAATTGCAATCGTTATCTTCTGTCTTCTTAATTTTTGTTCTTTTACTCTTCTCTCTCCTTAATAGTGTTATTTTTTTCTTCATATTCTCAAACACTCAGTAATTCCTTGCGTCTTAATGGCTTTATTGCCTTGCTTGGGGTGAAATGATTTAATAAATACTTAAACGTAATTTTGATTGGATGTCTATTCTAAATCACATATCGAGTGACGTTACTCGTTGAAGTCGTTGAGCTTATCAGTCAGGATGTCTGGGTCTATGTAAATGATATTCGCTGACGTATATACATTTCTTGTTGTCGAATTTATATACATTAGGAAATATGCGTGTGGGTTTGCCATTGTCTGCGTGATTGTGTATAAGTATATATCTAGCCAAGCATATAATTAACAA
This sequence comes from Acanthosepion pharaonis, assembly GCA_903632075.3. Taxonomy (NCBI): domain Eukaryota; kingdom Metazoa; phylum Mollusca; class Cephalopoda; order Sepiida; family Sepiidae; genus Acanthosepion; species Acanthosepion pharaonis. The sequence goes on from CAHIKZ030000609.1 coordinate 1,574,077, forward strand.
TGCATATAACAGAGGCATAAAAGCGTACGTATGACCATTACACAAATGTACTTGGGTACTTCGACGCGGTGTAATATGTTAGGAAGCCTGTCACGTTAAATCAATTACGACTGAATAGGGAGTTCGATCCTCACTGAGTACTCCATACTTTCGGCCTTGAGCCACATCTAAGAAAACTCCCATTACATCACTGGACGTATGTGATTTTAAGTCAACCCCTAGAAAATATTTTATATACTTATTAGATATAAGTTTCATCATTTGCACAGTGTTAGGGAAATCTTAGAAGCGAATACGAATTTTGCACATTTTTATTGCTTATACATGCAAGGCATTATTTTGTTTATTCTTTATGACTAACCTGGAAAAACCTTCGGTGAAATTTAGGCAGTAGATTACCAAGGTTTACGAGAATGATTCAGTGGGTGGAAAAATGGAAATATTTAGGAAAGTCTGGATGAACACAGAATCTTTTTTAATACTAAACTTCTCTCAAAACAAGGCTCAAGAGACACTCAAGGTAGATGGTTACTGCTAAACTGGTTATGATTAGGCACTTTCAAAGATTCGCTGAAAATGAGCATACATGATAAATAAAATACCCAAAATAATAAAAACAACGTTTTATCGTTAAATTCTGTATATTATTATTAAGAGGAAATACCAAAGGACATGTTTTTATCCTTTTTAGAACCTTCCTAATTTTGGTTAAAAATCTTCTCTCTCTGGTGTCAATGGGGATCCATAATTTTTTTTTTAACAAAGAGAATTATGTTGCGTTGACAGATTTGTGAATCTGGACGATTTTACTAATAATAAAAGTCCATTCCAATCAATTTAAATTCAAAGTATTTTACTCAACGGAAATATTAAATTTTATCTATTAGCTTGGAATTAAAACTAAAATAAACGGAAGACTATGAGAATAATGAGGATATATCATGATTGACACTTGACTTGGAATAGTAAAGATTGTAGTGTTCAGTAAAGCATACATGCGGGAGTTTGTTCCACAATACAAAAAAAAGTGGGGATTGGTTCAACTCCGTGGACGTAGCGTAGTTTGACGTAGCTATAAAGTTCTGACCTGGTGTAATTAAATTGAACCTTTTTTAATCAATTCGCCTCAAGCAAGGCGATAATGCCACTAAGACACAAGGTGGGTACTGAGAGCGAAAGAGAATCAGAAAAAAATTAGGAGGAGCCGGAAACCCAATCCAAAACAGAAAACAAGGGATAAACCTCTACTCCTGTTCAAAAGACCAGGGAGAAGTGTGAATCAGACGATGAAAATAACGATAGAATGGCAACAGGCTTGCTCTCCCCCCACCCCATTCAAGATCGCATAAACGATTCTGAATTCTATCAAAGCTGGTAATCGAGAATTGAACAGTTCCAACCCAGATATGCTCCATTTTTTGCTCTCGTTTGACTTCTGTAAAGATAAACCATGAGAGAATCAGTTTCGTACTTCCTGGAGTGATGAGCCGACCATTGGAATCTCTTTGGCAACGGATCGTGTATATGGATATCAGAAATGGTATGCGAACTGTCAAAAGGGAGATTTTGAGGTCAAAGTTCAAGAAAGCTGTGGAAAACGCCAAAATTTTTAAATTTGTAAAATTGAATAAAGTTTTGAGAGAAGATTTCAAGTTCTCTCCAAATTGTTCAAGGCTGCACAACAGACTTAAGAAATCTCATAATTTATAGTATCCTAAATAATTATCACCTTCCTTAGAATACTTTTTATTATATGGAAAAAGTTGATGTTATATACTGGCCTAAGAATAGGTATATTCTAACATAATCTACAGTACATCTGAAGTTGTTACTAAAATCACATAAACCTCAATAACTCAATCTGCTTTGAAAAATGTTTATCAAATTTTAAACTTTTAATTTAGACAACAAAACAAAGCTTCAGTTAAATTTCAGTTTGTGGTGACTCATTTATATATCAAGTCACAAAGACTATAAATAGCTACGACTACCCATTAGACAGTTGAGTGCATACTACTTCCATCAGTAACACTGCACTACACTACAATGGCATCACCGATATTTAACGAACCGAACGAACAATTATCACTTGATAATTATGAATACGCACAAGTGTGGCTATGAAGCGAAGTTAAGACTAAAAGAAAATGTCTCCCCACCTCATATTTTGAAGCACAAAAAGTGCCAGTCCATCTAATAAAAATAGTTGTGAAAAAAAAACTAAAAAAATAATTACTGGAACAAGATCTACTTGAACGCGTTCCGCCATGATGGAGCAAATGGTGATTCTCATTAGTAATTTTAAGAAAGAAGGATGGAGACCTGCGCTTTTGTGGTGACTGCAAAATAGATGTAAACCACAAAATATGTACAAACTCATATATTATCCCCAATGTAGAATGGGTTTTGAACTCGCTTGCATATATGAAAACATTCAAGGCTGCACAACGGACTTAAGAAATCTCTATGGATGTGTGACACCGCATAATTCATAGTATCCTAAATAATTACCGCCTTAGAATGCTATATATATATTATTATATGGAAAAAGGTATCTGTCTATATTTCTGAGATGAGGTATTATTTACATTATTCGGATTATTGTCCTCATCTTTGTCGCCATATTTATTACAACGTTTCGGCCGTTGTACTCCGGCCTTCTTCAGGTGGTTGGAATGTCGAACTTAACCCTTTATTTCGCTCACTGGGGTAGACTGTTCTAGTTCCACGTGCCATGTTTAATGGATATCAGTTATCTCCTGTTAATGACCCTTTCAAAGTTCTCCACTGCCTTAACCGGGTATTGAACTCTCCTGTCACTGAATATAACTAACGCCTTTATCCACTGTGCCATGTGTCCTTGAGGACATCTGTGTATGAATTTCTGGGTATTATAAACCTAATGTCTTCAGCAATCATTTTTACCAGTGCTCATATTGCAATTTTTGCTGTTATCATTCATATTTTTACCAGAGCTCATATTGCAATTTTTGTTGTCATTATCGCTTTCCTCTGACACTCCTTATTACTGGTTCCCATATTGTATTCATTTCTATGCTTGGTCGGCTCAAGAGATTTTCTGGCGTAGCATATGTGCTGATTCCTTAAGTTTACGAATTTTCCAATGGGGTTCTTTGTCTATGATCTCAACCTGATCCCACAGAGGTCGGTGATCTCCCCTTTCTCTCCATATATGGTCAGCCACGCCTTATTTTTCGTGTTACAGCTTTCTGGTGTTCTTGAAGCCTTAACTTAAGGAAAAAGTTAATGTTATATACTCGCCTAAGAATAGATATATTCTAACATAAGTGCGTCTGAAGTTGTTACTGAAATCACATAAACCTCAATAACTCAATCTGCTTTGAAAAATTACCCATTAGACAGTTGAGTGCATACTACTTCCGTCAGTAACACTACACTACAATGGCGTCACTGATATTTAACGAACCGAACGAACAATTATCACTTGATAATTATGAATATGCACAAGTGTGGCTATGAAGCGACTAAAAGAAAATATCCTCTCTTCATATTTTGAAGCACGAAAAGTGCCAGTCTTTCGAATAACAATTAAAATTCGAATCAATAATGTTTTATTGGACATGCAACTAGATACGGAAAATGACGTGATACCCAGAAATTTCTGGAAGAAACTAGGAAAACCAAGACTAAAGAAAAGCCTTGTCCAATTGAATCAGTTCGACAGACACGTGATAATAAATGTAGGTTATTTTAAAGCCTACGTGGAACTAAAAAATAAATCTGATGTATTACCGAGTCTAATAGGAAATGATCTATTGAACAGAAATTCGGCAAAATTAGTCAACAAAGTCAAGGCAGAAGAAACTGGAATGTTAAGAAACTATGAAGCAAAGATAAGACTAAAGGAAAATGTCTCCATCTCATATTTTCAAGCACGAAAAGTGCCAGTCCAATAATTGTGGAAAAACTAAAAAGATTACTGGAACAAGATCTACTTGAGCGAGTTCCGCCATGATGGAGCAAATGGTGATTCTCATTAGTAAATTTAAGAAAGAAGGATGGGGACCTGCGCATTTGTGGTGACTGCAAAATAGATGTAAACCACAAAATATGTGCAAACTCATATCCTATCTCCAATGTAGAATGAGTTTTGAACTCCCTTGCATGTATGAAAACATTCTCTAAAATTGATTTAAAGTCGGTATATCATCAAATACCTATTGACGAAGACTTTAAAGAAGTCACAACAATAAACACGCCAATAGGCTTATAAAATGGAAAAGAATGCCGTATGGAATTAAAACCGCAAGTGCGATCTTCAAAGGGCTATAGAGCAAGTTATTGGTAGTGATATAAAAAATACAATATGTTACCAGGATGATATTTGTGTCAGCGTTATTAACGACGAAGAATTAAAATGGAAAACCTATATGCCTTTGAATAAGTTTAAAAATGTTGGGTTAACAATTAACGAAAAACATGTGTGCACAATATTAAAAAAAAATATCATTTTGGGTATATTTCATATCTAAGGAATCGTTAATTGACAAAATATTAAAAGTTGAAGTACCCAAGGACAAAAGAATTGGAATCTTTCATAGGACTTGTAAATTTCTACAGACGTTATGTAGGGCGACACTCCGAATTAGAAAAACCTTTTGCTGCTTTAAAAAAAAAAAGAATGTGGAATTTATTTGAACAAGCAGAATTTGAAAATTTAAAAGCTGTCCTGGCAAAGAAGCCAGAAGTAAAAAATTTTCGACCCTAGAATGGAAATAGTAGTAACTGATGCAAATGAACACTCAATATCGGGAATATTAGCTCAGGATGGTCATCCTATTATGTATATTTCTGGAAAATAGTCAAAAGCTGAATTAAACTACTCAAATATTGTGAAAGAGCGTTGGCCATAATATGGACGACAAATAGAGCTCGTTAGTTTTTGATTGGAAAGGAATTCTTATTAAGGTCCGACCATAGACCTTTAGAATTCATTTTTAATCTTCAGGAGGAAATTCCTAAGCTAACGTCTTCTAGAATTCTACGATGGACCTTAATGTTAATGGCGTTTGAATTTGATATTGAGTAAACTTTGTCGAGATTTGAAAGTGAGAAAAAGCAGGCAAATTTCGTAGATACATTCTTACAATGGGTCAAAACTGATATTTTTTCGATAGAAAAATTAGCTGAGGATACGAAGCGATATTCCACATTGAACAGTATATTGTTCAGGATAAAAATAATAAGTGGAATAATTGCTCACGAATAGAAAGGCCATTTAAAGAGTTTAAATATAAGTTAAATGATAGAAAGGGTGTAATTTGTAATGGAGGCGTGTTGGTCCCGCAACGCAAAGGAGTGAAAATATAAAAAGTGTATATGATGATGTTTATCGTGGAATAGCGTCTACGCAAAGAAGATTAAGGCATGGTGGCTAGACTATTCTACAGATGTAAAGAAACACATTAAAAAGTGTAAAATGAGCAACAGAAGAAGATTTAGACAGACAAAAACACATACATAGCCTAAAGAGTCCCAAACTTGGGACAGAGTTTTTTTTGTTTTTTTTGTTTTTTTTACTTTAGCAGGTTCAATTTCCAACATGGTAGTTTTAATTTCTTCCCATGGGCCTGATTTACTCTCATATTGTTTGCCATATTCAGATAATTTCAACTTCACAATTGACTATAGATTTTCGATCGGGTTCGGATATGGACTTAATGGTGACCATTCAATTATCTTCTCTCCTGTAAACATTTTACGCTAAAAAAATTGCGGGTAACCTTAGATAAACGAGAAGGAGGATTGTCGTGCATAAACAACACTTTGAAATTGCGAGGCTGGAACAAGTACCATTCAAAGAATGTTCTTGTCCATGAAATCGTAATAGCAATGTTTAGTTATAACTCCTTCATCGATTTTGAATGGTCCAATAACAGTTTAGGCGATAATTCCAGCCCATATCATTACATTTCTGCCTCTTTGCCGCCTTCTTTTAGACACACCTGCATCGGATAAAATTCATCCTCTGGGAGTATCTATCAAGTCCATCGAGTGTCACCCTAGATTCTTCCCGGAAAATTGCTTTAAAAAAAATTCTTGTAACAATTTTGACGCTTTAAAATTATTTGCTTCACTGAAAGGAGTTTAATTAGGAGATTTCTTGACGGATTTGTTAAGAAATCTCTGAGGCAAACTTAATTGGCGAAGTATTCTACACCTTTTGTTCTTCTTGACTTCCTCAAATCCAAGCTGTTCAAAAATCTGAGCACTGGTCAAAAGTGATTGTTTCGCTATAACTCACTTTAGCCTACGTTCCCCTTGAGGAGACGAGTTCATAAAGCCTTTTCCTTTGCTTCGAGTTCTCAACTTATATTTTCAACAACCTTCTTTATCGTTCGATGATCTTTGTAAAGTTCCTTTGATATCTCCAATGTAAACATTCCCTTACTCAATAACTTTGTTATTTTCTGTTTTCCAGCAGCCATTAGCCATGTTGCAACATATATTATGGACAAAAAGAAAAATAGTTTTTATTAGATTTCAGAAGTCTTAAGCTAATATTAGTTTAACCCGCATAATAACTTCAGTCAGTCTATTTTCATAAATTCAAAATATCTCAAAACTAACCATTAAAAATGGCAGAAAAATTTAGATAAATATTTTACTAAGGGTGGAAATGAACGAGTTTAAATTTGACAAATATTTGTTCAGAACTCGCTGATTTATTGACATTTATTTGATTGGCATAATTATTTTGAAATGATTAATTTAGGCGTTAAAACAAAGTTTTGTTATTTTCTGTTTTTCAGCCTTGTTAGATCCTTTCCATTATCCATGTTTTGAAATTATAGAAAAAATGAAGAAAATAGATTTTATTAGATTTCAGAGTCATTAAGTTAATATTAGTTTAATCTGCATAATAACTCCAGATTTCAGATTTCATAATAAATTCAATAACTTTAATAAAACATGTTGAAACTATCTCAATTCAAGCCTTTTCAAAAATCTAAGCACTGGTCAAAAATGGTTTGTTTCCCTATAACTCAATTTAGTTTATGTTCTGAAGGAGACAAATTCTTTAAACCCTTTTCCCTTATTTCTAGTTCTCAACTTACTTATATTTTCAACAGCCTTCTTTATCAACCTTTAATCAATACCTGTAATACAACAAATAAACATAAGTTTTTGAAGCATTTACATCTTAATCTTTCTTCTCAATAATAGCCAGAAATCTTTTTTTTTTTACTTCAGCAGGTTCAATTTCTGACATGGTGGTTTTTAATTGCTTTCCATAGGTCTGCTTTGCTGTCATATTGTTTGCCACCTTCATATAATTTCCTCTTCACAACTGACCATAGATTTTCAATTGGATTCAGATTGGCATCTGATGGTAGCCATTCCATTATCATCTCTCCGATAAACCTCTTATGTTAAAAACTTCATGGAATTAAATGAATTTGCCTTGGAGATTTCTTGACAGATCCTAATTTGCAAAGTACACCACACCTTTTGTCCTCCTTGACTCTCTCAATTCCAGCCTTTTCAAAGATCTAAGCACTGGTCAAAAATCGTTGTTTCCCTATAACTCAATTTAGTTTATATTCTGAAGGAGACAAATTCTTTAAAGCCATTTCCTTTGTTTCTAGTTCTCAACTTATATTTTCAACAGCCTTCATTATTGTTTCATGATCTTTGTGAAGCTCCTTTGATATGTCCAATGTGGACATTCCCTCACTCAATAATTTTGTAATTTTCTGTTTTTCAGCATTTGTTAGATCTTTTCCATTAGCCATGTTCCAACATATATTATGGAATAAAAGAGTAGTTTATATTAGATTTCAGAGCTATGAAGCTAATATTAGTTTAACCACTATAATAACTTCGGTCAGTCTATTTTTGTAAATTCAAAATATCTCAAAATATAACCATTAAAAGTGGTTCAATTTTATTAAGACATTTTATCAAGGGTGGAAATAGACTAGTTTAAATTTGGGAAATATTGGTTCAGGATTTTTGACTTTATGAAGTTTATGTGATTTACATAACTGTATTTTAGTTTGGTGGTGTAAAGTAGCCTAGGCTAACATGTCCAAGTTGTAAAACAGCTGAGCCTAGAACAGAGAACGGCGAAACATTGACCCGAGGGCCATAATCTGACTAATGATAAACTTTTTAGTGAATCACGAGGAGTCAGTGAAATAATGTCTTGAAATACGGCTTGCTATGAACTATATAAAAATTAAACACCGGGAATCGTCTTCGCGTGGATACAAGTGCTGTATGCGTTAAGCTGAAGAAGGCAAACTATGAACCTCAAATTAAAATACTTCATTACAATAACTTAGATAAAAAAAATGCAAGATAATGGAAGTGTTCTACCGTTGGTATTTAGTCATATTAAAGCTTTCGAAAGAAACCTAGAAATCTTTTCACAAGATCTGGAAGAAAACAAATATTTTCCATTATTAAAGAAGAACTTCTTAGCTTCAAGTTTTTCAGCTGACAGTGCAGAAGAAAAAGAAACTGTACTCAAAAAGTATTTGTCAATATTAAAGAATGCCAAGCATTTACTTTTGGAGAGATTTTCTCAATTCCAAGAACTAGATACCACCTTACAATTTATCCAATTCCTCCATACTATTCAATTTCATGATCTTAAATCGTGCATATTTGATTGGCTTGATCTAAATAACTTGGAAATGGAATTAGTCGACTTCCCAGAAACTGAAGTGTGAAAGAGAAAATTTATCAAACAAAGCCTGAAGTTACAAAAAAAGGAAATAAAATTACTGGCCAATGTAACAAAAGAAAATAAACCCTTAGAAAGCAGAGAACTTAATTCTTGCAGAATGGCAGTCTTGCCAAATTCTTTTGCATCAATGAAAAAGTTGGCAATGTCGACCATTTTTAGTTCTTCTTACTCATGTGAAATGTTGTTTTTATTCATGAACTAGATAAAAAAAAAATCAAACACCAGGAATCACCTTCATATGAATACAAGTGCTGCATGTGTTCAGCTAAAAACAACAAAGTATGAAACTCAAATTAAATTGTTAGCAACTAAGATACAGCAACAAGTTTATCATTAAAAAATATAGGTAAGTCTGTGCTCTGTCTGTTCTAGAATAATCCTGGGAATGCTGAAATCTGTTATACCAGTTTACACTATCTGTCTATATTTCTGAGATGAGGTATTATGTACACTATTTATATTATTCGGACTATTTTCATCATCTTTGTCGCCATATTTATTACAACGTTTCGGCCCTTCAGTATCTGTCTATATTTCTGAGATGAGGTATTATGTACACTGTTTATATTATTCGGACTATTTTCCTCATCTTTGTCGCCATATTTATTACAACGTTTCGGCTGTTGCACGCTCCGGCCTTCTTCAGGTTGTTGGAATGTCGAACTGAACCCTTTTATTTATAACTGACAACTGACATCTATTAAACATGGCACGTGGAACTAGAACAGGCTACCCTAGTAAACGAAATAAATTGGCGGCAATTGTTAGAAAGTCTTAATTGTGAGACGCAACGAAGCAAATGTCTTGAAAAAATGTATTGAGTTGTCCGGAAAGTTCATGCTGATTTTTAGTCATTCATATTCCAACTCATTAGAACATGTCTAATTCATCGACAGATATAATACGCTCACATTTCCGATTAGAGAACACTTCAAATTATCTCTCGAGAAAAAAGTTTAAAATTACTTAATTCGAGTCAATTTTACATCCCTATGAAAATGAAAGATTATAAGGTACATTGTAGATACATGATGCTTTTTTTACCGTAAAGGCAAAATGCCCCACAAGCAACACAAAGATATAGGCTGTGTACAGTGAAGATGCTTTAGCTGAGAGAACTGTATGGAAGTGGTTCGTTAAGTTTAGAGTTGGTGATTGCAGACTTATTGATGACGATCGCTCACGCAGACCCCACTACAGATGACGACGATATCAAGATATTGATTGAGAATAAGCCGTATTACACAACGCGGTAACTTACAGAAACACTAAATTTATCAAAATCCACCATCCAGTACCTTAGTGAAGCTTGGGTACTCAAATCACTACGATGTTTGGGTACCACATGATCTAAGTGAAAAGAATCTTTTGGATCACATTTCATCTGTGACTTGCTGCATAAACTCAATGAAAATACACTCTTTTTGAAACAAATTATGAACTGGATCTTTTACAACAATGTTCATCGAAAAAGATCCTGCCGTAAGCGACCGTGAGCCAACTTTAGCCACTTCAAAAGCAGGTCTTTATCCTAAGAAAGTCATTCTGTGTATCTGGTGGGATTGGAAAGGACTCCTGTAATATAAGCTTCTGCCAAGTTACCTGTCAATTGATTCTGAAAAGTACTGCTCGCAACTGGGCAAATTAAAGGCAGCAATTCAAGAAAAACGCCCAGATTTGGCGAAAAGGTAAGGTGTTGTTTTCTATCAGGATAGTACCAAACCTCGTGTTTCTTTGGCGACCTAGTAAAAATTGTTACAACTTGGCTGGGATGTGTTACCTCACCCGCCATATTCAGCTTCGTGTTTTCATTTATTCGGGTTCTCGCAAAATAATCTCAATGGTAAAAATTTTAATTCGTTCGATGACATAAAAAATACTTTAATATGTTCTTCGCCGAAATTCTTGGAAGATGGAATCTTTAAGCTGAAAGAAAAATGGTTTAGTTCAGTTGGTTTGGTTTGTTTTCAATCTAAATGGGTTATTTAATGCCGACAAAGTTTTTATTGCTGGTAATATTTTCTTTTAAAATAAACTAGAGTTGGTAATATCTTTTTTTTCTAAAAAAATATTTCTGGTATTTTTTTTTTTTTACAAAGTATTTCTGGTATGTATTAACACATATTTTTATACTTCCATAGTGTTTTGACCCCAGTTTGGGTGTCAACTATTTGCCCATAGAGTTGGGAACATCAGCAATTAAGAGGTGGTCCCAAGCTCCTCAAAACCTCCTGATCAGAGGCCTTGCTGTTGGATGTAGTTTATCGTCTTACCCAGGATGCGGGTGCAGTTTATCGTCTTACCCAGGACGCGAATGCAGTTTACAGTCGTAGCCAGGACGGAAGGAAAAATGGAGAACGGTTGTTCAAAAAAATGGTTCATATTCAGTCGAATAAATATTTAATGCCATAATTTTGTTTTGGCTTTTAATTTCCCTTAAAAATCGGCATGGACTTTCCGGACAACCTAATATTAAGATTCAATAAAGCGGGTATAATGACTTCACAACTAAAATAGACTCCAATGAACCGCTTTAATTAATCCGTTTCATTTAGACGTTAAGTAGTATCTATAATTCATTGATTACTCCTGGTATACTATAAATTGCTTATATCTTATGTTAAAATTCTGTGTTTAATATAGCAGTGAAATGGAATTATCTCTCGGAAGAAAAAGATTAGCAACAGAACGACAAAGACGGCGACGACAAAGCTCATTTCAAGACCAAGTGGAAGCAAGACAATCACTTTAAAAGACAAAGGTGTCAGAGTGCCTCATATGAAAGGCTTGAACAAATAAGACTGTAATCTTAAAAAAAAACGTAGAAATAAGGAACTGATTAATTAAATTTTTCATTTTGCTGTAGAAATAATTTCGTCTAAATGTAGATAAATATTTTATTTGTATAGATTGTTAAAACGACTAAGGGAAGTAATCCCTCATATATTTACTAACTTAAGTTGATTTACCTCCCTTCTCATTAGAGATGTGATAAAAATATATATAAATAGCCAGAAAATATATAAATAAATACACATAGATAATTATTACGTGGTCTGACTAAGATCTTTGTCTTATGTTCAACTGTATTGCTAACTTGCTTTTTATATACAGTAACGTTTTCTTCTATAAATAAAGTGTTTTGCAATGTTTTGTAATATGATGATAGCGTTCTTTAAACTGGAACATATTTTCAGATTTTTTTTAATAACAGACGATCATTTTTTCGGATTATTTTATTTTTTCTGATGAAATAAAGCAGGAAAAAGTAAAATGTAATCTATATATTTGTGTTAAAATGCAATTCATGACTCATTTTTTTTACACTGATTTGCATCCGTATCTGGGTACTAAAAGGTTGAACATTGCATGCTTAAATAGACTCAAAAGTTTTCCTGAATATGTCCAAGCGCCTTTTAGTGCATTAAATCGGATATATAAGATATAAACACAGTTTTCTACTTTTCTAAAACTGGCGTTGGCAAGATTTGCACACATTTAATACTAAATAAATTGTTATTTTGTAAATAACAAGTAGTAATGTCGGAGTTAACTCCTTAATTTCCTAATTTCTCACAAGGGATCGCTCTCCCTACACTATAGATACTGGTCAATTTATTGCCTCGTTCTCTTTTTCACTTTGCTTTTCAGCTAACACATCTACAATGTAAGCTCTCTTAGAAGATAGCGTCTTCCCATTTGTGGGAGACGCCGTGAACATTATACACACATACACGTACGTACGAACATTCACAAAAATACAAACTCTTTACGTTCACACACAACCGCAAATGTTAATGTCTTTGTCACTTGGTTGTTTAATGCATATATTTGTTGACATATATGTATCGGTTTTGTTTGTTTTCTTTACATCTTCGGTTGAACTCGACTCGAAACCGCATTGTTCTTGTAGTTGGACCTTCTTCTAGCAGTAAATAAACAGCACGTGTTCCCAATTCGACAACACTTAAACCCCCATGATCCTCATCAGTAATGTTATGAGGTTACATAGAAACTTGTAACATACTTATGTTCAGCTGTATTGCTAACTGGATTTTTATATATAGTAATATTTTCAACAAAGTGAATAGTGGGTTAAGTCACTTCATTGTTGTGTAAAGGTTAACATATTTACTTGCATTATTTACATTATTCGCATTGTTATCCTCATCTTCATTGCCACGTTTCGGCTGTTGTACGCTCCGGCCTTCTTCAAGTGATTGGAATTTCGAAACGAACCCTTTATATCGTCTAGCGGTACATTGTTCTAATGCCATCTCAGTTATTTACCTTTAATTCAGCTCTCCTAGTTTTACTGTGGCCTGGTATTGAACTCACAACTCTTTGGGTCTAGTCACTGGATCGAACCAACGTCTTTATCCACTGGACCATGTGTCCTTGATCTGTGTATGAATTTTTGGGACTTATAAACCTCATATCTCAGCAACCAATTTTTTTTACCAGAGCTTATATTGCCATTCATTGCTTTTCACTAGCACTCCTTATTACTGGTTCCCATGTTGTATTCATACATATTTATTTACAGGAACATTAATAATGAATTCAGACCTCACCGCGTACTCCATGTCTTTGAGAAAACACTGGTAAATACGAGAAAGTAATTTTTTTTGCTTAAATAATTTGTGCTGTTTAATCGCATGTTCATTGACAATCTTCAACCATTATTTGAAATTTGTCGTCAAAGACACTGAAGCTGCTCACAGCTTTCGGGAAAAAATTAAACAATGTCTCAGCGTAATGCCCAAAATTGGTTTAAGCATTTTAACGGTAGTCATTTGCAACATATTTCAATGATAAATTATCACAGGCATTTATAAAAAAGCATTTGTGAACCGTTTGCAACATTATCACGAACAAGAAATCAAGACACGTTCAAATATATTCTTTTTCTTTTTAAACTTTGAAAGAAATTTGGCGAAAAGTTGGTGGGTTAATAACTGAAGGTTTCTGGGTGCTTTGAATTCGCTAGGCTGAGTTCTTTCAAACATTTGATTAACAGGTTTGCGGCACAAAACAAAAATAAAAAAAATCTCCTTTGGAAACTGTCAGTTATAAATGAGGCTTTAGCTTTTATCTCGACTAGTGACAGCTAATTCAAGTGGTTTTATTGTTAAAAAATCCTTTGGCTTTTTAAGGATTTTCCTCTTCTGAATTCGATTCTTAAGAACAAACCTACCATATGTCTGTCTGATTATGAGACACGTTTGTTTCTTCTTCTTCTTTTTTCTTTCTTCTTCTTCTTCTTCTTCTCCCTTCTTCTTCTTCTTCTCCTCCTCCTCCTTCTTCTTCTCCTCCTCCTCCTCCTCCTCCTTCTTCTTCTTCTTCTTCTTCTTCTTGTCGACGGCTTCCTTCATCCTGTTTGCTTCCTCTTCATTTCTAATTCTCAATATCGATCATAAACACACGCACATACTCACATACACATAAACGCAGTGGCGCTCTCATACACGCAGAGACTATCTTTTTCGCCTCTCTACAGGCCTGAATTCAAACATCCTTTTCCTTAGTTGCCATCTTCCTTTAGAGTGTAAGCGGTCATAGCTCTCCACTGCTTCATTTCTTGAATCTGTAAATTGGGTAGCTGTCCTTGAGAAAGTCAATTGTTTTTGTTGTAACCTAGAAAAGTTTACTGAATGAGGAATAACCAAAGCGAAATATGGAAAATGAAATCGTATTCTTTATAACAAAAATATAATACTCGCCAGCGGCGTGAAGTAGGTAAACCACTGCTAGTGGTAGACTACTTAGACAACATATTAACCCCACTTACAATAGTGTCCAACATATTTATGAGGATTGGGATATACCCATTAATGTTCATAGATACGGCATATAACATTTTTCCTGCTGACTTTGCAAGTAATTTTAAATTCAAAATCTTTTTCTTGCTTATGTAATGTACCATGTAACCCAGCGCTATCTGTAGCGTGATGGGGACATCGAAGACTAAACCAGTTCCATTCCAGGCTTTACTGGGAAGGATAGGGGTTAGAGACTCAATGGGATTAAAAAGCAAGACGTGTGAAAGATCAGACGAACCTTCATCTAGCCCAATGGTGCAGATTGGGCTAGGGTTAGCTATGGATGTAGCCAGACATAGCGTTGCTGGTCAGAGACTGAAGGAAGAATAAAGTTATAAGTAATAATGTCGGATCAAACCTCTTTTCCAAAATGACTGTTGCTTAGGTTGCCGGCGGGAAACCGAATCTAACGCATGTAAACTCGTAAAAGTCCCAACGAGAAAAACAGGTTTTCCTTAATAGGCAATTCTACCTTTGCATTGTCAGTCCGAGGCACACTTTACCTTAAGAAGTGGTTTCCATGAGGTAAGAAAAGGGATGCAGGTTCTACTCTTGCCGGAGACACAATTTTTCTTTAGTAGGACTTCTCAATTTAGGCCGGTTGTTAATAATTCCATTGATTAATAAAATAAAAAAAGGGATTGCAAAATCAAACACGTTTCTCTACTAAAAATAACCTTTAGTGTAATCAGAAATATATATATATATATATATATATTAAAAAATATAAAATATAAAAAAATTAAAAACTTCAGACACACTGGGTTGTATATGTGTATTATTTCGTTTTTATTATTATTTCATTTAGATTTCTCGAATAGTTTCGGCCAACATGGCCATCATCAGGAGAAAAACAATTCTGCTAGAAGCAGTGAACTACAGAAATGAATGTTTTGATGGAGAAAAATGAAATTTTGTCTGTAGTTTTCATTTTTTGGTGTTTTTTTTTAACATGAATTTTGGTCACTCTTTGTGTTGGTCAAACAGGCTCTTTTAAGTTGTTATTTAAGATAAGAACTGGATTGATTCATGCTGCTCTGAATTCAATTGCTCATTTTGACGTATATATATATATATATATATATATATATATATATATATATATAATTATATGTTTTACCAATTTGTGACTGGAAGGGATAATTCGAGGAGGATATAAATCCAGGAAGAGCTTAATGTAAACTACAGAGCATCTTAATGATAATAAGAAGGAGACATTAATTATCCATTTCGTTTAAAATTTTTATTTCGTGAACACCGAGATGTTCAACTCATTAGAACGAAATCTCCTCCGAAATACCTACCTACCTACCTACCTATCTATCTATCTATCTATCTATCTATCTATCTATATATATATATATATATATATATATATATATATATGGGCTTAGGAGAAGGACAACTCTGAATTCAAAACCTGCGGAGGGTCGTTTGGGAACCTTGTGGCATTCGGTGCACCAGGTTTCTGTATTCGTCCCTCCAAAAAGTGTGGCTGGTCCTGCACGAAGCCTTCACCACTATAATCAAATCTCATGTGCCGGTGTCGGGATGTCGGTTTCCTGGAGACTTATCGGCCTGACCCTCATACGTCGAGCGCGACGGGAGAGTCGATTATATGGGCTTATCATACAATACTAGCTAAATCAGGACTGTCCTGGTATGAAAGAGTATGTTCTGATGATATCAGTATTCGCATGTGTTTGTGTCTGAGAGAGAGAGGGGGGATGAAAAAGACACAGTGAAAGAACTAGAGATACACACACATATTCACACACACAAACACACTAAACACACACACATATAATATATATATATATATATATATATATATATATATATATATATACACCAGTTGTAACAATAAAATTGTCCAAATCGTGTAACAGCACAATTGTCCATCCAACAAAATATTTAATATCTAAAAAGCCAGTAAACTAATTGAGTTTATTTTTTCCAGGATTTCAAATAAGACCATTTGTCATAAGAATCACAGAAAAACCTTTGAGTTATTCAGCTAGAAAGAGAACAAGTTAAAATCGTTTAGTGTCAGTCCCATTGTTTTCTCAAATGAGCAATGGTGAGAGAAAAAAGATCATTTAAGCCTTCAGTAACGATACCATTCTCTGGCTTCTATCTTCAATGTCTATTCAAAAACCATCAATAGAACGGTGAATAAGTTTAAAAAACGAACAGTAGAGAGTAAAACTGGATCATGTGATCACAACTGTAACAGGGACCATCATCTCAACTTAGAGCTAAAGAGATCAATTAGAAAAGATCCGAAACGGAAGTTAAAAAAAACTTGAAAATGAAACCGTACGTGAATCTTCTGACACACCTTGTTACTCCAAGAGATAAGGTTACAAAATTAGAGGACGATTATCTTAAATAAGATGGAAAATGATCTTGGAATAATATATATATATATTTGAATTTCATATAAAAACTTCATGAGTTTCCGAACCTTAGCTATGATTAATTAATAATGAACATGTTATTTTCGTTTATGATCGATTTCATCACGATTCTTCTGTTAAGCTTGGAGAGTAATTATACATTCTTATTGGACAAAGTAGACCCCAATAGTGTTATAAAAACCTCGGAGAATTCTATTAAGATATCTTTAATCATTTCTAAGATACAACGGTTGAGAGCTAAATCTACCAATTGGCTAATTTTGCTGCTACACAAGTTGGACAATTTTGCTGTTATATTTAGTATATATATATATATATATATATATATATATATATATGCCAATCAAATTGAACAGACATTTTTGCATAGCTCCAATGATGGTCAATTGCTATCAAGACATCAACAAGGCCGGTCAAAGTCACGATCCAAAAATGTGATTAAATCAAACCTCAATAGATGTAAAGATCAGACTAAAGCCGTAGAGGTGTGTGCCGCCTACTGATTACGTTGACGCGTACCAAATCCCTTCAATCTTTGAAGAAACCTAGTACTAAAAAAATTATAGATTCTTATTGTTCAATGTAGAGTCCAATAGTGTTATAAAAACCTCGAAGAATCCCAGTAAGATATTGTTAATCCTTTCTAAGATACAACGTTTCAAAGCTTAATCTAACAACTGGTCAATTTTGGTGTTACACACACACACACATATATATATATATATATATATATATGAAGAAAAATATACAGAAAAAACAAACAAAAATCTTAATATGCATATATATATATAGACCATTGAGAGGGAATTCAACGGACAAAGAAAAAGACCAAAGAATCATACGGACAAGGAAAAGAAGAAAGAAAGATGCAGACATAAAAAAATGAAGAAGAAATGAGAGTGAATTAGAATCAACGGACAAAGAAAAGACGAAAGAAAGATGCAGACTAAGAAACGAAAGGAGAAATGAGAGGGAATTAGAATGAACGGACAATGAAAAGACGAAAGTAAGATGAAGACAAAACAAAACGCAAGGCGGAATGAGAGGGAATTTGAAACAACGGATAAAAATAGCAAAAATAAAGATAAAGACAAAAAACGAAAGGAGGAATGACAAGGAGTTAGAAGGAACAAAGAAAAAAAGAACGAAATATGAAGACAAAAAACGAATGGAGTAATCTGAGGGAATTTGAATGAACAGTCAAAGACAAGAAGAAAGATACAGACAAAAAAACGAAATGAGGTTAGACAGGGATATAGAATCAAAGGACAAAGAAAGAAAGACAAAAAAAAAACGCAAAGAATAATGAGAGGGACTTAGAAGCAACGCACATGAAAAAAGAAGAACGAAAGATGAATGCAAAAAACGAAAGGAGAAATGAGAAGTAATTAAAAGCAACGGACAAAGAAAAGAAATAAAGATAAAGACACAAAACAAAAAGAGGAAAGATAGGGACGTAGAATCAAAAGGCAAATAAAAGAAGGAAGTGAGATAAAGTCGAAAGAATGGAAAGAGGATGAGAGCGTATTAGAAGCAACATACAAAGTAATGAAGAAAGAAAGACAAAGACGAATGGAGGAAAGAGAGGGTATTAGAAGCCACGGACAATGAAGAAAGATAACGACAAAAAACCGAAAGAAGGAACGAAAGGAAATTAGAATCAAATGTCAAAGGAAAGAAGAAAGCAAGATAAAGACAAAAAACGAAAGCTCATATATAAATTTCAAACACTACTATTGATTACATTGGAATGGAAATTAAGACCCAATTAATCTGATTAATTCGGTCATGATTATGATTCGATTGTAATAAATTATAACCATGAAATATTATTGTTAAAGCCTTTTATATTATATTTTTGCTCTGTCAATGACATAGAGCTATATTTAGATTCTATCCTCTTGGACACATAGATATATGCTGACTACTAATATTATCACTGTGCCCCCTGTAGCCACGACTACTATCAGCAAGCCGCTGACTCTAGAGCATTAGAAGCCGGTTCAAGCAATGATATACACATGTTAGAAATAATTAGGGGGCACAGTCCTATGGTTAGAGAGAATATCAGTAGAGTTCCACCACGGAATATGTGAGCTAGCGGCGCTATATTAAGTCTGATTTGCAGTCTCTTCGTCACCGTGGAACAGTTGGTATGATGTTTGCTTGACAACCTAACTGTCAGGGTTTCAATTCTCGGTAGTGGATGCGCACTGCTGACGAGTCCCAAATATAGGACGAAACGGCCGTTCAGTGCTTTCTGTTGAGGTTTCAGACTCGATGAATTACTTACATATATATAACCATTAATGTAGGTGCCCTTGAGGGCTCTATCTTTGGATTTACGTTGTTTTCAATTTTCATCAACAACCATCCAGATATCATCAGGTTTCCCCTCGGTATCTATGCTGCTGACACACACTGTTGACTCTTGGTTAGTCCGATAAGGTCAAATTGTCAGCTAGTCTACAAATGACCTATAATCTGTTGTCAACTGGGGCAGCAAATGGCTTGTTAAATCCAGAACGAAACAGCCCTCTTTTAATCGTCTGAGAGAATTTTTCTTTCTCCTTCCTTCAGTATGTCTGATATTCACCTCCAGGAGTGTGACTCCTTGTGCCTTCTCGGGATAATGTTTTCCGCTCACATGATAAAAATGATATTAAATCAATTGCTAGATCTACTGCTAGGAAGGTTGGTTCACTGTATCGGGCTAGACAATTTTTTCTCGCCAGAATCTATCTTACACATTAATGTCTACCATTCGTCTTTGCATTGAATATTGCAGTCACATCTGATATGTTTTTTTTTTGTTATGTATTTAGAGATTCTTGATAAAGTAAAAAGTAGAATCTGCAATGTTGTTAGTCCTGAGCTGGCATCTCGGATTCATTCACTAAACCACAACCATAACTTAGCTTCTTTGTGCCTTTTCTATAAATATTTTTATGGAAACAATTCTGATGAGTTTTTATCTATGGTACATAGGCTTTATTAATTTAAGTGTGCTACTATATTGACGGCTGTTGAAATGGCTCCATGCTAGCAGTTTAATCTTTCGCATTTCTAGTTTGTGAAATTCTCTTCTGGCTTTTTGTTTTCCAGTCAAGTTTGATTTAAAATTTAAATTCAATGTTAATCCTTATTTGCCGTCTTCTTAATTCCTGTTCTTTTAATGTTCATAATTCAGTTCAGCTATCTGTTTTTCCTGCATTTCTACGAGGTTCATTACAGAAGTTTCTAGACTTTTTTTTTTTTTCAGAAGCGGGATGCAGTCAGGACGTGAAGACAATTTTGAAGTTCGCTATGCAATAAAATTTTCTGTTGACAGTTCAGATCTTGCGTCGTGTGATTCTTGTTTATTCCTTAACTGAGGTGGGAAACTCAGGAACAGTCGTTTTAAAGATGATAAAATCCAAGAATTGTAATGTCGTTGGTCCAGACCTGGCATCTCGTCTTCACTCTCATTCCCACCGCCGTAACGTGCCTTTTCTATAAATACTTTCATGGTTATTGTTTTGATCTGACTACCTCTATGGTACCTAGGCTATATGAATTTAAGCGCAGTACTAGATTGGTAGCTAGGTCTCATCAAATTACAGTTGAAATGGCAAGATGTAACCGTAAGTTCTATGTTAACAGTTTCTTCTCTCGTATTTTTCCCTTGTGGAAAATTTTTCTGGCTTCTTGCTTCCCAGTCAACTTTGATCTTCAAAAATGGAAATGCATTGCCAATATTTTGAGGGTCAGGTCTCAGAGAGAACTTTTTGAATTGTATTTGGCTTATACTTTTTTTTTTTTTTTCTTCTCCTTCTTCAAATATATGATAAATCAATTTACATGTGATAAATTCTGGGTGTTATGTGTAAATTGACGCCATTTTATATTTTTAATTTCACCCATGCGATTTTTGGTTTTTTTTTTTTTTGATTTTGTCGACATTATAGCAGGGGTCAGTTGGGCACCGTCTGTAAGAACAAGAGCATCATGACGCAATTCAATATAATGAGGTATATATATATATAGAGAGAGAGATAAAGAGAGAGAGAAAGATGGATATATCGTAATAAAATTACAACATATCGTACATATAGTGCAGGTGTTAACGAAACAGTGCTCAATATAATGAAACAGAGCATATATATATATATATATATATTTATATATATATATATATTAATAAATATACACCACTAGCGCGAATCAGATCTTACTTATTATAAAACGCAGGTTGTGTGTGTGTGTGTCTGTAATGTTTATATGTTGGATCGAATTTCCTACCTTTTTTTTAGCCGATTTCAACAAAACTTACAGGACTACATAAAATTACCTTTTGGTGGTTCTAACGGCGCCGAAAATGGGAAAAACACAGTTGTTTTTTAAGAAAATCGATTTGAAAACACGATTAAGACACATCGTGAGAATGAAAGGAGGACAACTCACCCACGAAAATGTAAACAAAAGAGCATAGCATGATGAAAAAAGACGCCGAACTTGACGAAAACAAAATTTTATCGTCTAATGTTCATATTATTATTAAAGAGGAAAGATCAAAAGTATTTTGGGGGTATTTTTTTACATTTTTAATCGTTCCTTGCACGTCTGAAATTTTCGTTAAAATATTGTTTTTTTTGGTAAAAAAAAAGGACAGATAAACATTTTCAATCATTTTTTTCGTTTTGTAAAAAAAGATTAAAATCTAACTTTGAAATTCTTTAAAAAATAATTTTCATTTTTTTAAAAATGATTTTAATAAAAACAGATATTATACTGTTTATTTTAAAATATTTTGAACCATGCTTAACTTAGCTTCTGCGCCGAAAAAATGTAATTTGAAAATAAAACAAAGCATGTCATAACCTTTCGCGTCGCTTGACGATTGACGAAAGTGCCTTTCGTCAGTCGTCATGACGTTTAGATAACTTACGGGAGGGTAATTCTTTCTACGGATGGAAGTAAGTGAAATTATTTAAGTGAACAAATTATTTACCTCGTTACTTTTAAGGAAAACTTTCAGCGCTCTAATTTTTTATTTTTTATTTTTTTTTATTTATTTTTTTTTTGTACTTAGCTTTCATTTTTACGTTTACGATGCTTTATGGAAAATATAAAGAAATTAAAAAATAAGACTGTTAATAGTGAGATTAAATTTCATAAGAAAAAGGTATCTAATTAATTTAGGTACTTTTCTTATGAAATTTTATCAGAAGTGTACATAAAATACTATAATTTTATGTACATTTATTACATTTTACTGTGTTATTTGTATTTCCATTCATTTTATTATTAATTTTGATATTTCATTTATGGAAAAATGTCATAACTGAGATTAATATAAAAATAAGATCATATAAATTAAAGTTTAGCAGTAGTTAAATTTCATAAGATGATACTGTTACTTGTAGGTACCCTTCTCAGTTGAAATTGAAAACTCAAATTAACTTCTCCATACGTGTTTCGCAAAAGTAAAGGGCTTAACAGCGGAGAACAATGCTGAACTCAAATAATGCAACTAAATTGTATTCTGTTGGTCTTCCGTACTTGATAATTACTGTCCGACTATAAACACAAAAATTACATTTCTTAATTACCATGGCTAATCTGATTGGTCCAAATTATACAATTTTCAAAGCGCTAGACAATGACAATCTCACACGGACATTTTGAAAGGTTGATGTTGCATTTAACTAATGTTAAAATATGTTTTAAAATTCAATTTAAACATTTTTTTAAAATCTTTTTAAAATTAAAGAAATAAGAAATAATTGTATTAAAAATTCAATTTTCATTGAAAAAATTTTTGCTTTTTCAGAAAATATTGTCCATATTCATAAAAAAACAAATTAAAACAAATAAAAGCATTTGAAACTAAATAATATATTTGTTTTATTGAGTTTTTATATGTTACAATTCACAGCTGATTTTCAGGTACGTTGGCCAAAAAAAAAAAAACATGATTTGCATTCTTCAAAGCCTTGTGCTTTTAACTATTGTAATCACTAAAACCGATGGTCTCTGAATTTCTAGAGTTTTTCAAAAAATTAGTTATGGGGTGTTAATAAAATAAAAAAAAATATTTCTGTCGTGACTTTAAAAAAAAAAAACATATTTATAATAATTTCGATCATCTGTGAATAGTTTCTGAAAGTTTAATTAACATCTGACAATTATTTTTATTTTTGCAAGATTTTCCAAATTAATGTGTGTAAATACAAAAAGACGCGCTAAAAATTATCTATGTTATTTACTACCCCTTGTTGCGACAAAGAGAAACAAGGTTTTTTAAATCAAAATTTAGAATATTCTAAAAAGATGGAAAAATTTTAAAAACATAAAAACATAAGCATTTTGACGATAAAATTTTGTTTTCATAAACTTTAGCGTCTTTTTCATCAGACTATGCTCTATGTTTTAGCGATTCCGTGGAGTGACTTAGGTTAAAAAACCCAGGTTGTGTGTGTGTGTGTGTGTGTGTGTGTGTGTGTGTGTGTGTTCTTTATATATGGGATCGGATTTCTTACATTTTTCAGCCGATAAAACAAACATCCACTTTTTTTTTTTGCAGGTAGTATTTCTTATTGTCTTGCACACTTTTTTCTTTATTTAAATTCAGAATGCTTTAAAAATTCCATTTACAAGACAACTGTTTATAATAAAATTCTATTCACCAATCGATACTCATAACGATTGTAAACAATGTTTTTGTTTGAGTTTGGGTTTGACCAATTCGTAAAAAAAAAAAAAAAATTCAGACATGCGTGTCCGTCAACCTTAAACAATGATCTTTGTCAATTTTATTTTTCAGTCTTTATGATGGTCGATACTTGATCTATCTCTTACTGTTACATCCCCGGGCAACGCCGGGATCTACTGCTAGTATAATATAAAATTTATTATTATTAATTATTTTTACTATGCTCTTTATACTTGCATTTTTTCTTTCCCATTTCTTCATTTCTAAGATAATTGTTACAAGCGATATTATTTAGGGAGTGTAAGTAGAGAAAGCGCTTGTTGCTTAGCGAAGAAAGCGACGTAAGTAAAAGCAATGAATTTACTAACCATTTTAATAGGAAGCACGAGAAGTAGAACCTAATAGTGTGTGGGTGAAAGAGAGACAGTGATCTAAAAGCAGAAATTCTTTTGCTTTCGTTACAAAACGCCGTGGCTTTAGCCTTATCTGTTTTATCATTCCCTTCAAATTCGGCGGATGAAAAAGAGAGATAGAATAATAAATTGGCGAGAGGTCGCAGAGAGAAAGCCACCGAAAAGCAGAAATTCTTTAGCTTGCTTTCCAGAGAGAAAGCTGCCGAAAAGCAGAAGTTATTTTGCCTGCTTTCCAGCCACCAAACTTTCTCGACTGAAGTGATGATGTTTTTATTGCGTGCGGCTGAAATCAAAGACTTGCCTATTTAAAGGACTTTTAGTCGAAAAACTTGCATTATGAATTTTCACTTTTCCAAATCTCTCTCTCTCTCTCTCTCTCTCTATATATATATATATATATATATATATATATATATATATATATATATATATATTCATTTATATATATATATATATCAAGGGCGTATATATTGTATATATATATATCAATGTGCAATGCCATTTATAAAAATTTAATTTTCAATATTTTAAAAATGTTATAATTGTATAAATGTATAATCGTCTATGTTGTTTTTTTTTTTTTTTTTTTAATACAAGTTTTTTGAGAGAAGTGTATTTCGGTTCGTTTTTGGGCTCAAGTGTTTGATACCGCCAACATTATTTGATTTATTATGGATTCATTTTTTCAATACATGGAAGGTTTCTATTTACTAGCCAATGAGAGACGATCTTTTCAAGCCCTTGTGAAAACTTCAATTGATCTGGCATAATGCTCCTTTGTTCAATAAAAGAACTGCTATTTAGCGGATCAACGCAGAAAGAATGAACCGTTAACAAGAAAGCAATTAACGGTCGCGAAAGAAGCCATAGCGCCCACGCTGAAAAGTTCAGTGGAGAGGTCATAAATCAACGGGGGGGGAGAAAGAGTGGACAGATATGTCAGATTCTAACCCCAGAACAGAACATTCCTTTCTGTGTTTTCTAGGAAAGAATTGAAGTCGAAAGAACATTCAAGTTAACTTTCCAGCAAAGTATTGCAAAAAGCTCTCGAGACAACAATATGTGCAAAACTCGAAACCACTTCGTGCTGGGGCGTCACTTTCAGTATTTTTTTTTTTAAATTGAGATGGGTGCAATTGCATTTTGTATTTTCTGCTTTGAGCATTTTTTTTACTTCCTTAATGTTTTTCCATTTTTAAGGGATGTAATCTTTTTGTCAGAATCAGTGTCTTTTTCTAAAAACTGTAACATTTTTTCCTTATATCTGATGGTAATTCCCTTTTTGTAACCTCAGAAAATGAATATCCTGTCGCAATAGTCGCACGAAAGGAAATTTTTGTACAACCTTCTATTGTAACTTTTCTGAAATATTATATAGTACAAGTGTTTTTCCCTTTTGAAATTTTACGCAGTGGTTGTCTTATTTTTAACTTTACACCTATTATTTTGACATGCTGTTTCTACTAAATTTTGTGTCTGGCACAAGAACTTAGATTTTGTAGGAAATAAAATTTTATACATTTTCTGACACATGTCGTCAAGCGATGAGAAACTTATTTAAACATTTTTAAAAACTTAAAATAAAATTGTCTAGATTTCGTTAAAAGAGAAACTTTTAATTAGAGGAATTACATTTTTAAAAACCATAATTACATTTTTAAAAAGAAAAACGATGAAAAACAGTTTTTTTGCGAGGGGATCTCATAATGGACTACATGGCCTTGTTATCAATTCACCGTTCGCTCTGTGTGTGTGTGTGTGTGTGTGTGTGTGTGTGTGTGTGTGTGTGTGTGTGTGTGTGTGTTTCAGATCTTTTTGTGACGAATAGCGCCGTTTTGATTCACCCCCAAATAAAAGCTGGTTATTTGTAATTCAGGAGATGCGGCTTAAGAAAGAAAGGAAATAGAAAGAAAGAAAGAAAGAAAGAAAGAAAGAAAGAAAGAAATCTGAATGAAAATATACATAAGAAGAAAGAAAGACGTATGGGATGAAAATAAAACACAAGAAGAAAAACGTAAAGAGTATAAAGAAAGAAAAATAAAGAGAAAAAGAATGAAAGATGTTAAAATGAAGAATTACTTCAGTATCTATCTATATTTCTGAGACGAGGTATTATGTACACTATTTACATTATTCGGACTATTGTCCTCATCTTTGTTGCCATATTTATTACAACGTTTCGGCTTTTCAGTGTCTGTCTATATTTCTGAGATGAGGTATTATGTACACTATTTACATTATTCGGACTATAGTCATCATCTTTGTCGCCAAAGAATAGTCTATCCCAGTGAACGAAATAAAGGGTTCAGTTCGACATTCCAACAACCTGAAGAAGGCCGGAGCATAGGACGGCTGAAACGTTGTAATAAATATGGCGACAAAGATGAGGACAATAGTCCGAATAATGTAAATAGTGAAGAATTACTTGTATCAAAACAGAAGGAAATAAAAGAATTTATAAAGAAAAAAATTAACAAAAGGTGGGGAAGGAAATAAAAATTATGAAGAGTGTGAAAGAAAACACAAAAATCGAAAGAGATAAAGAAAACTGATGAAAAGATAAAAAAGAATGAGATGAAGGAAATGAATGAGTGTGAATTATAGATGATTAATATTTTGCTTGAATAGAGGCAAAAAAGGAAACCTCTAACCATAACTTAAAAATAACCGAATTCATCATTTCGGGGGGGGGGTCGGCCATGAATGGATTAAGTTATTGCAGAAGGAAATTGGAGTCATGCTTTTTCCAAGGGCATTAGTGCGAAATAAGTGAAACAGACTCGGTCAAAATCTATTTCTCTTTATAACCATTACGTTACATACACAACCAGATTTGTTACCCTGAAAAGCATCTGACTCCACCATGTTTTTTTTCTTTCTTTTTTCTTCCTCTGTGTGTATGTGTGTGTGTGTGTGTGTGTGTGTGTGTGTGTGTGTGTGTGTGTGTGTGTGTGTGTGTGTGTGTGTGTGCGTGCGTGCGCGCGCGCGGTAAATTCTTGCGGCAGTCAAATCAAAAATGGAGTTTTTCTGCCACATCTAGGCTGGTGCTGCCCAATCCTCACTTTCCAAATCTTCGAAAGCATTTACACGGCGGCCTTGTTGGCAAGGAATTATTTTCCACTCTACAATCCCTTTCCCACAGACTAAACATCACAAGCCTCCCGCTTCACTATCGCCAATTTCCATGACAATCGTTCAGACGAACTCTACTCCTTAGTTTCACTATTTCAGACCTTTACAGATAGGACTCGCCTTGTTAAATATACGGTAGTTGAAATAAAATTCATCTAACAACCTAATTCAGTAACCCTTTCATTAGCTCTTGGGCCGTAATATTGTGTGAATTAACAGAAAAAAAAGTTCATTAAACTTTGGGAGCGTCCAATGAGGAATATATTAAAATGACTTGCTTGTATATAAATAATATACTACTGACATCGAATAATATGAATCAAGGGTGGCGAGACTTGATTGTTAATAGAGAAGTATACTTCAGATACTTGTAAACCGCAACACAGAAATAAACTTAACACACGTTTTTAATGGTTACAAATTGTCATAAAATTTTTGTATAAGCATTAAAAGTGCACGTACACAAATAGATTTATTCTATTCATGCGTACATTTTTTTTCTTTTTTTACTGTTAATTTGTATGAGTTACAATAACCACAAAGTACACATGTATACCAAATGTTTTCAACAACTTGACGGATACTTGTTTTAACTACATTATGCGGACGGACAATTTCGAGACAAGGTAAAGAAAAGCGAGAAGAAAAGAATATCAATCAATTGCAAGAAGACACAATATATGGTTGTCAGCAAGAGAAAAAAAAAAGCAAATGCGAATTACGAATTTGAGATGTCACAAGTCAAACCAGTACGGAAATTTAACTCAATGGTTAGAGATTTGAACGCGCAAAATATTACTTCTTACTAATATAACACAGAAAGAGAAATCGGTATGCCGAGTTAAAATTTCTACCAAATCTATTACGTTCACTTTCACACTAATTCTCTTGTGAAAGATATGAATCCATCTCTTTTCTCCTTGGCTAATGGTGAAATAGCAGTATAAACTGTGCACTCAGACATTGGGGGCGCAGGGAGTCTAGGACACAGGTGAGGGTAAGGAACAATTATAGTTACATCTTCAGCTTCATGCATGCAGCACTCATATTCAGATTAATACAATTGGTTGATTTTATATAGTTCAAAGCTTAATCTAACAATTGGACACTTTTGCTGTTACTCACGGTACACACACACACACACACACACACACATATATATATATATATATATATATATATATATATATATGAGTGATAGAAATTAAGAGAATTTGAGATAATTATAATTAAGTAATTCATCGAGTGTAGAAGAAACCTCCACAGAATGCAACGATCATTATAATATAGGACGAGTGCTTTCTGCATTCTGTTGAGGTTTCGATGAATTACTTAATTATACTTATCTCAAATCCTCCTAATTTCTATCACTTGTTTATCCTTGCTTGAACCGGCTTCTAATTCTCTGGACGGAGCGGCTTGGGGACAGTAGTCGCGGCTCGCGGGGGCACAGTCCTATGGGTAAAAGAGAAACTCGTATGAGTTCCACCACGGAATATGTGATCGAGCGGGGCTATATCGAGTTTGATTTGCTGCCTTTTCGTCACCAAGGCTCGTTGGGACAGTTGGTATAACGTTTGTCTGATAACGTAACTGTCCGGTTTCAATTCTTGTTAGTGGATGCGAATTGCTAATGTAGTCCCAAATATAGAGCGAAGCGGCCGTCCAGTGCATTCTGTTGAGGTTTCTTCGAGACTCGATGAATTAATTAATTATATATAAGACGATTGTCACTTCTTTTCTGAAGAAGACCATCTTTTCACTTGGTAGCTTTTTGGGGCTTTCATTCAGAATTGTATTCATTTATACTTGAGCTAACGCTAAGGAACCGTAATTAACTCTTTTATATTATCAGCCTGACGATTGCGCTGCCGATGAAACTGTCTTAATATTATTGTATTAATAATAATATATTTATGTGTGTGTACGCACGTCTGTCTGTGTGTTGAAAAGAAGAAGAAAATAAACAAAAATTGCCAGATATGAATGGAAAAAACTTGTTGAGTTGGAAATGAGATAAGTGTAAAAAAAAAAGAAAAAAGATTGCACAAAAACATTGAACATTTTTTTGCCGGGGTCTGCTCAAATGTTGCATAACTTTACACACACACGCATATGAACACGCACTACAACAAGCGCATACACGCACACAAATAAACACCCCCGCCCAAATAGGCGAATATATTTACTAATTTACAAATGTCACAACAAGCATACTCGCTCAAAAAAATAAACGCCCAAAAAGAAACTCGGTACAAATACACACTCCTTTACAAATGTACCTACACACATTCATACAAGCATACATCACACAACCATAACATAAATAAACACCCACACACAATACACACAGACGCATTCCTTAACAAGCAACAACCGCCCACATACGCAGACATAAATAGTCTAAAACAAACGCGCGTACATGCGCACGTACACAAAGACGTACGTACATGTAAATGACTTAGCCAATCGTAACCGAGGATGCCAGTCTACAAGGACGGCTAGCTAATCCCTATTGCAGACGGCTGCTCAGGCATAGTTGTGTTTATCCACAGAGCTCATTGTGGGTTTATACCGCAGCTATGTTGATCGGAACTTAGTTACAATTTCTGGGAGAATGAACAACAGTCTAAACAAGGCCAGCACGTTCAAACCCTCGGTCACGATGACTTGTGAGTTCGTGCTAGCACAACCACTAACGGCTCCCAAGATTTCCATCTACCTAACTTCACTCACAAGGCTGGGGTCAATTCGTGGTATGGTTTCCAGGCACTTTCCAAAAGATCCGTACGCTTGGATCGCCTCGTCCAAACCAATGAAATCAAGAGATCACCTTCCTGACAAATCGACCATGGTGAGATTTGAACCTGGGTCTTATTGTCAGAAAGCGAACGTTCTAACCACTCGGCCAAGCGCCCATATACAAAGACATACACATACATAAATACTCCTTTACAAATCTACACATACCTATACACACCATCCCGAAAATACACACAGGCACACAAAAATGGTCGGTTCCTTGTACGACTCCAGTAAGCACCTGGATACTCTTACAATGCTCTATATTTACAAGAGTCAGATCAGACCAAAAATGGAGTACTGCTGCCATATTTGTGATCGAGCTTTCATCATCTTCAAATGGACTGTTTATGATTTTCTCCTCAGCTTGGGGAACAACCAAATTCTTCTTTGGATTTCATCATCTTCAAAACGACTGTTCCTGAGTTTCTCCTCAAAAATCACACGGAGAAAGGTCTGAACTGTTTTGTTGCTCATCTCTGTCAACACAAAATTTTATTGTTTTTACATCCTACTGCTTTTTGCTTCTTAAAGTAAATCTCAAACTTTTGCAACGCATTTCGTACATACGCAAAAAAAACAGATAGCTGAACTGACTTTACAAATTTGAAATGTGATATTCCAAGATCTTCAATAAATAGGGATTCAGGGAAAAAGAACCCAGTATATCCGGGGCCTTCTATTTTTTTTTCTTTGATGAAGTAAAATTGATCACTCAACAGATAAATGAAAGGCAATTGTTTTCACGCACACAAAAACACAATTATGCTTTATATATAGAAATCTACGAGAATTAGATAAAGAATGCATTGAGAATGGCACAATCCGGGATGCTAGATCAAGACCGATAAAACTGCAGATTCTTCTTTGGATTTTGTCGAGAATCTCTAGGGACATAACAGATGCAGCAGACCAGATGCACGAATGAATGTTATCATTTAAAGGTGCATAAAGTTCCAAGACAGATTTTTATCAGCGGTGAGAAAGTGGCAAAAACCGAGATGCCAGGTCAGTACCAATAACTTTTCAGATTCTTCTTTGGGTTTCATCATCTTCAAAACGACTGTCCTTGGGATCTCCTTCATCTTTGCGAACAACCAAATGTCACACGGTGCAAGGTTTGAACTGTTTTGATGCCCTTCACTGTCAACTTCACACCCCGACTTCATTCTGCAAACCAATCAGTTCTAACATGCAGTGTTCAAAGACCTCTTACAATCCGGAATAACAAAAAAAATGGCACGTCGGGTTAGTAGATATATAGTAATGAGATTCTAAAATGATATTAAACTATAACAATTATAACGGCCTCTCCTAAAAAGAAAAGTCTCATAACTTTTGGAACGCACTTCGTACATACGCCCGAAATAGCTGAACTGACCGCAGTCAGTCAGTTATGTTCCATGCGTGATAGACGCTTAGGCGATCATGTATCTTTCAATATATGACTGATATTTTTTTCCCGCTGTAGGTTACCATTTTCTTTCTGTGGTACATCAGTTGCTATTGAAGTCAACAGAACCCGGCCTGTCCTGCTATTTACCCATAGCTGGGGGGAAGAAGACGAACTGACTTCACAAATTCGAAATGCAATATTCCAAGATCTGCAATAAATACGGATTTAGAAAAAAAGAATCCAGTATATCCAGTCAATTGTTTGCACACAAAAACACAATTATGCTTTACATATAGAAATCTACAAGGATTAGGTAAAGAATAATGTTCGACATGCATTGAGAGTTTCAGTTTGAATATCTGAGATAAGATATTATCATTAATTACATTCGGACTAATCTCCTCGTCTTTGTTGCTATTAGAACAAGGTTTCGACCATTGTGTCCTCCGGCCTACTTCATGTGTCTGTTGATCCGGGTAAACATTCAGAGAATTTATTCAATTTATGGATGTAGATTACCTTCGTTCCGCTGAACTCGTCTAGGGAAATCTGGTCTTATCCTTCATAGTAATGCTCGGTTATTGCTCATCAGATACTACCCAGCCTATGGATTGAACCCACAATTAATATGCCACTAAATTCACGGACAAACGCTTTAATTTTTGTTGAAACCTTAAGTTTAATGTTCTTTTACCTGCTGCAACGACTGCTGTCACGCTTGACCGCCTTCGCCTCCGCTTCTCTTTTCATACTGCTGCTACTTCTGTTGTAGTCTTACTGTTGATTTATCTTTCTTTATTAATTGTCTCCCATATGATATTTCAATGTGCTGTATGATTTGTAAACAAAATTTACAGGCAGACAAACTTTTTGTATTCTAGGGGTAGATGAGAAATAGAATATCTATAATTGAGATTATTTGATAAAAATACAAACCTTAAATTTAAACATGACCTCTCATTGTTATGCATATAGGGGCAATGGTTAACGAGCTAATCTGGGTTTGGTTTGGTTTGTTTTACGATATATCAATATCAATGGGTTATTTAATGCCGACAAGATTTTTATTGCTAGTTATATTTTTTTATCTATCTATCTATCTATCTATCTATCTATCTATCTATCTATCTATCTATCTATCTCAGTATATATTGGTTTGTTTTGTTTTGTTTTGTTTTGTTTTGTTTTGTTTTACGGCATATCAACCTTAGTGGGTTATTTAATGCCGACAAGATTTTTATTGCTGGCCATATTTTTATCTATCTATCTATCTATCTATCTATCTATCTATCTATCTATCTATCTCAGTATATATTGGTTTGGTTTAGTTTGTTTTATGCATAGCAACCTCAATGGGTTATTTCATGCCGACAAGATTTTTATTGCTGGTATTATTTTTTTTTTTTCCAAAAAATATATTGCTGGTAATATTGTTTTTCCTTCAAAAATGTATTGCTGGTAAAAAAAACTTCTTCAAAAATTAATTGCTCGTAATATTTTTACAAAAATGTATTGCTGGTATTAAAACCTATTTTTAAACTTTCATGGTGTTTTAACTCCAGTTTGGTGGTTGACTGTTTGCCCATAGCTGGGACTCTAACAGGTGCTACCACTCTGGATCAGGGTGAACCTGGGGACACCAGCAATTTAGAGGTGGTTTTACGCTCCTAAAAACCTCCGGATCAAAGGCTTTGTTGCTGGATGTAGTTTATCGTCTTACCCAGGACGGGAGCTAATCTTATTGACTATTTCTGCTTAGTATGATGGTAATTGAATGTTTGTGTGACGTCATCAATATTTGGTAATCAGGTTAATTTAAGGCTGAAAATTATATCGATTTAATTGCAAGCTAACACTTATGTGAGCAAAAACACTAACTTTTCTTATGAGTAATTTCAATTTCAAAGAAGATATTTAAATTATTGCAATACTTGTTTTTTAAACGAGTCATTGTTATTTAATATACAAAGATCAAAAGTTGTGTGTGTGCGTAATAAAATACTGGAAATTAATTTAATATTAATATATAAATTTGGTTATCTGTATGTATGTGTACATATGTTCATGAAACTGTGACATCAATAAAATATGATTTTGATATTATATTTATCCGTACGCCCACTCTAACTAAATAAAGCACAAGGCTGAGTTTAAAGTGGATATGCCACGCGTACATTGGACGAGGAATAAAAAAAAATATTGCTCAGCTTCTTCGACATTTCTCTATTGGGACGCCTCAGGAGTGAAAGATTAACCCTAACTCCGCCTCTTGGGAAAAAAAATACACTACCTGGAGAGATGCCCCACTCCCAAACCTGGACTGGATAAATAATTATAAACACGCGTAAAATTATAGTTGGCATTAATCTGGAATACGGCACAAAGCCGATTTTAAAGTAGGAATCCCACATGATCATGGGATTAGGGATAAAATCTGCTCAGCACCATCTATATTTACTTTCTGGCACGCTTTAGGCGCCAAGGATTAAGCCCAGTCATTACCCTTGGGAAAGATATTGCCTGCGGGGTTACCACTTTTCGATCTGAGCTTAATAGTGGCCTCAAATGAATTTTTTTTTTAAGCATTTCACCCCATCCAAGTCGGGAGTGTCACTTGCACGCAAGGGGTTACAGAGAGTTGCAGCAAACGTAAAGAGGCGTGATAGAGGAAAAGAATGAAGAGAAGGACGGGGAATTAAATCAAGGCATCTGAAGATGTCGATTGACATTGCATTTAAATAATTGAAGATTATATCTATCAGGGAAGCAAATAAGAGAAAGAAAGTTCCACGGGCGGGAAGTGCGAGACATGAAGCTATTGGAGTAGAAGAGGCGGCTATATTTAACCATTTCGACAGTGAAAATGTGGGACTAAGATGCCAGCATAGTAGCACGTTTAAATTCATGCAGTTTGGGAACCAGCGAAAGTAGCTTTTCGGAGCAGTTGCCGTTGCCGTGAAAGTATTTGTAGAAAAGAGAGAAGGAAGCGACGGCACGTCTGTGAGAGAGCGACTGTCAACGAAATGCCAGATAAGGGTCAATCACATTGCATATCCGTCTCTGGATTTTGTCGAGGACGAACAGCAGGGGCTCCAGACCATATATGGCA
The DNA here is from genome assembly GCA_903632075.3 of Acanthosepion pharaonis. Taxonomy (NCBI): domain Eukaryota; kingdom Metazoa; phylum Mollusca; class Cephalopoda; order Sepiida; family Sepiidae; genus Acanthosepion; species Acanthosepion pharaonis. Next base: position 1,608,602 of record CAHIKZ030000609.1, read on the forward strand.
GCAGTATTGCCTGCAAGAGTTGAATGGCTGATTTATAGATTTGAAGGATGGACTCGGGCGAGAAAAAACTTTCTGGCGCGACACAGAAAACCAACTTTCCTTGCGGTAATTTAATTTTAATATTGATTCCCCCCGTCCTGCATATGTTTTAGATCTTAACAAACTAACCAGTTATTCTTTAACGGGAATAACGACTTAGCATATTCAGCTTTAAAATCCTTTAGCAGCTCGTAGTCTTTTGCTAAACCCGTTATTCTTTGATTACCGAAGCTGTCATTTTCTTTGGCGATTTGACTTTTAAGTTGACTTTGAAACATGGGTTTATTTAATCAAAAAATCAACTTCGTTAGCCGTTGATTTGTTACCGCTTTAAAAATATAACGGAAGTTATCGATAAACCGTTAACGTTAATTTCTGAACTTATTCCTGCTGAGGTCTGGTATTTTTAATTTCGACGACATCAACAGATTCAAGCTCTTGAGATAACATGATGCCGATCAAAGTTGACTTGGGGGTCGAATCGTTGGCGAAAATATTTAAGTTTGTTAATTAAAACGATTAAAAGTTTGGTGCACACAGTTCTGCAGTTCAGTTTAACACCATTGTCATCAAGTGAAACCAAACAAGACAAATTTAGTCTTCTGTTTAGTTCTCAGTTTTAGCAAAAGGTTGGGTGCACAGCTAAAGCTCCCCAAATCATCTTTAGCTTCATTACACCACCTACACATCGAAGCTTACGCCATGTCGCTTAACTTCGGTAATCGGACTAGAACCAGTGTTTCAACGTGATATGGCCGTCAGTCAATAATATAAATATTTTGGAAGCTAATGCTTCAAGAAGAAAGAAATTGATCAATTTTGAAAACTAATAACTGTAATGATTCTACACAAATGATCAGAGCAAGGCACCAAACTGTTAATCCGTTAATCAAAGATTAACGGAGTTGTCATTTTCATTGGTGATTTGACTTATAAGACTCTGTCGGATTAGTAAAAGAAATAAAATCCATCCATTTCTTTAGAACAAAATAGATTTTATTTTTCTAATAAAGAAACGTTTCTAAAATAATTTCATTCATTAGTGAAGTCCTGAAAGTTTAATTTATATCCGAGGATTATTTGATTTTTGCCAGAATTTCCAAATCAATTAGTTAAAATCCTTTAGCAACTGGTAGTCTTTTACAGAACTGGGCATCAAACTGCTAACCCGTTAATAGTTGATTATCGAAGCTCTCATTTTCCTTGTGACAGAGAGCAATGGCCACCCTTGAAATATTAATAATTATAGTAATATAGAATTTAGTTTATAGATGAGAAAAATAATCTGTGGTGAAGTTTGTGCCCAGAGAATCTGTGCTTCGCCAGAATTATTAATATAAAATATCAGAAAAAAATATTTTATTTTTCTAAAAAAGAAACGTTTCTAAAATAATTTCATTCATATGTGATGAAATCCTGAAAGTTTAATTTAAATCCGAAGATTATTTGATTTTTGCCAGAATTTTCAAATCAATGTTGTTTTTTTTCGCTGCAAAAAGACACTAAAACTTTCTATGCTTATTAAAGCTCACCAGTAGACGCAAGAAAAAAAAAAATTAAGTAAAATTTTGAAATTTCTAAAGAGGATAAAAAATATAATATAATATTAAAAATACTCTTTGGTCTTACCTCTTAATAATGACATAAAGAATTGACGATAAAACTTAGCTTTTATTACATTTGAGGCATTTTTCATAATGTATACACATTTTTTAACAAATCTTAGTAGGTATCCATATATATATATATATATATATATATATATATATATATATATATACATGAATGAACAATAACCCAAACGTAATCTGTCTATATTTCTGAGATGAGGTATTATGTACATTATTCGGACTATTGTCCTCATCGTTGTCGCCATATTTATTACAACGTTTCGGCCGATGTACTCTCCGGCCTTCTTCAGGTGATTAGAATGTCGAACCCAACCCCCCACTTCGCTCCCTGGGGCAGACTGTTCTAGTTCCACGTGCCACGTTTAATGGATGTCAGTTATCAGTTTAAATAATGTAAATAACCGAAAATGTAAGCTAAAAAAGCGTATAAAATGAAGAGAAGTCATTAAAAAAGAGGTCACTGAGGAAGATTGTTCAAAAAGAAATGACATTGCATAACAGATAAAGATTAAAAGAAATAGATACAGCGTAGAGGGTGGGTGAGGGTCTGCACTTATTGTGGTTCAATGATTAACAAGCGTGGCACAGTCACCTCATCGCTAGTCTTATACGTTCGATCATCAAGAAATACTCCACTTCTGCGATTTTTTGCAAGACACTGCCAAGATTAGCAAATAAATTTAACAATAAAGCAAGGAGAAGGCAAAGAGAGAGCGAGAAAGATGGATATATACAGAAAGTACAACATAGACAGAGAGTGAGAGAGAGAACACAAAGAGAAAGTGATAGAGAGTACAAGAGAGAGAGGGAATAATTATGAAAGAGAATCATGGGAAAATAGTGAGAGAACGCCCAAAAATGAGAGAAAGAGAGATAGAAAATACAAAAGACAGATCAAGAGAGTTATAGAGATAGTAGGAAAGACAGAGAGTGAGAAAGACTACAAAAGAGAGGGAAAGAGTGAGAAAGAGAGTAGAAAAGAGATAGAGAGTTACAGAAAAGAGAGAGAGTGATAGAAGAGAGAGGGTGATAGAAAATAAAAAAAGACAGCAAGAATGTTATAGAGATAGTAGGAAAGACAGAGAGTGAGAAAGACTACGAAAGCGAGAGAAAGAGTGAGAAAGAATACAATAGATACAGAGGGAGGAAAAGAGAATACAAAAGACAGAACGAGGGAGTGATAGAGATAGTATGAAAGACAGGGAGTGAGAAAGACTACAGAAGAGAGAAAGAGTGAGAAAGAGAGTACAAAAGAGATAGAGTGAGGTAGAGAGTTACAGAAAAGAGAGAGAGAGTGATAGAAAAGAGAGGGAGTGATAGAAAAGAGAGAGAAAGTGATAGAAAAGAAAGAGAGTGATAGAAAATTAAAAAAAAAAGACAGAACGAGGGAGTGAGGGAGATAGTATGAAAGACAGAGAGTGAGAAAGACTACAAAAATGAAAGAAAGAGTGTGAGAGAGAGAGAGAGAGAGAGAGTACAGAAAAGACAGAGTGAGGTAGAGAGAGTACAATATAGAGAGAGAATGAGATTGAAAAGAAAAACGACAAAAGAGACAACGTGGTGTGGGATCGCCAAAAAAAAAAAAAAAAAAAAGCGAGCAACTATAAGACTAAAACATTTTCGCAAAGATGTAAATATAAATTTATGAATGTTAGAATGTGGGAAGGAGAAATTTAATGGTACTTGTAAGGCGAGCGGTGTCCTGGGTGTTGGAGGACGGGGTTGGAGGGGTGTGAAAGGAAGAAAAAGAGAAAGCGAGAGTGTACGGATGTCGCTTGTGAGTGCCAGGCGAACGGCAGGTGCCGGGAACGTGCATATTCCCCACCCTCTCTTATTCTCAAACGGCATTTTTTTTCTATTTTTTTTTTTTTTCATACTTCGTTCGACCTTTCCAGATACCTGCCAAGCAACTTTTCTTTGTCTTATTCTCGGTTGCGTCTTTCTTTCTTACTTTCTTTATTTCGTTCTTTCTTTCTTTCTTGCTAGTTTACCTGCTTTATTGTTTTCTTTGTTTTTTTCTTTCTTGCTTTCTTTCTTCCTTTTTCTTTCTTGCTTGCTTTACTGAGTTCTTGCTTTCTTTCTTCCTTTTTCTTTCTTGCTTGCTTTACTGAGTTCTTGCTTTCTTTCTTCCTTTTTCTTTCTTGCTTGCTTTACTGAGTTCTTGCTTTCTTTCTTCCTTTTTCTTTCTTGCTTGCTTTACTGAGTTCTTGCTTTCTTTCTTTCTTTATTTCTTTCGTTCTCTCTTGCTTTCTTTCTTGTTTGCTTGCCTGTTTTATTGTTTTCTTTGTTTTTTCTTTCTTGCTTTCTTTCTTCCTTTTTTTCTTTCTTGATTTCTTGCTTGCTTTACTGCGTTCTTGCTTTCTTTATTTCTTTCGTTCTCTCTTGCTTCCTTTCTTGCTTACTTGTCTGCTTTATTGTTTTCTTTCTTTTTTCTTTCTTGTTTTTTTTTTTTCTTGCTTACTTTATTGCTTTATGTCATTCTTGCTTTCTTTCTTCTTTTTTCCTTTCTTGATTTCTTTCTTGCTTGCTTGATTTATTGCTTTCTTGTTTTCTTATTTTCTTTCCTTCTTTCTTTTTTCTTCTTTCTTTCTTTCGTTCTTTCTTGTTTTCTTTCTTGCTTGCTTACCTGCTTTATTGCGTATTTCTTTTTTTTTCTTTCTTTCTAGCTTTCTTGCTTTCCTTCTTTTTTTTTGCTTACTTGCTTTATTGCTTTCTTACTATATTTTTTAGTTTCTTTCTTTTTTCTTGCTTCTTCCTTCCTTCCTTCCTTCCTTTTTCTTTCTTGCTTTTTTCTTTCTTGCTTTCTTTCTTTCGGTCTTTCTTTCTTGCTTGCTTGTTTTCTTTCTTTTTTCTTTCTTTCTTGCGTACTTTGTTTCTTTTCTTTTTTTTCTTTCTTCTCTAACCTTCATTTTAATTATATCTCATTCTTCTTTCTATTAGAATTTTTCGTTTTCTAACTCCTAATTCATTCGAATGGCTAAAAAAGAAAGAACAATGAAAAAGCAAAGAAAGGATCTTGATTTTTCATTTTTTTTCCCTTCCTTCTTTCTGATTTATAAACACTTATTTTCGAAAACCATTTCTTTTTATGATTGATTTACTTTCAACTGTTTCCAGAACTGTAGTTATTTTTTAATTATTGATTCATTAATTTCTTTATTTCGATACTAGTAATGGTACCCGACTTTGTATGGGTAAAAATTAGAATCTTCGTTAGAAACAAAAAAGAGAGTATTCAACTGTTACGTAATATCAGTCTTCCTATATGTCAGTGAATGCTGGACAATATATTCACAGATGAAGAAGAGATTTGAAGCAACAGAAATGTGGTTCTACAGAAAGATGCTGTGGTTGTGAGCAACGACAATGTTTTAGAGAAAATGGAAACAAAAATGACACTTATACTGACAGAAAGAGACAGTTGAAATTTCTAACGACATGATGAGGAAAGAGGGCTTAGAAAATCTGATACACGCAGGACAAGTTGTAGGCAGGAGAGGCAGAGGAAAACAATGCCTACCCTACTTAATGAGCTTGAGTAAACGTATGGCGGAACAAGGTTTAGAAGAGATAGCAAAAATACAAAATTTATTAAGTGCTATAAAGGACAAGAAATTGTGGAGAGCTATGACCGCCTACGTCCTGAAATGGTCACAGCATATAGAAGAAAGACAATCAAAATCATCATCAATCCTATAACTAGTTGTGATCATAGGGTGTACAGCAGACCACCTTACCAGATCCCTTCACATATAACCCATGTCCTCCTGGGTATGACGATAAACTACATCTGGCAGCAAGACCTCTGATCGGGAGTCTTTGAGGAGCGTGGAACTACCTCTTAATTGCTGTTGTTCCCGGGTCCACCCTGATCCGGGGTAGTAGCACCTGCTAGGGTCCCAGCTATGGATAAATAGTGAACCCCAAAACTGGGATTAAAATGTATGAAAGTATAAAAATAGATTTTTAATGTAAAAATTTCTGGCAATAGATTTTATTAAAACTAAAAATTCCAATAAATTTTAATAGTAAACAAATTTTAGTGATATATTTTAATAATAAAAAATTAACAAGGCTCCCAAGAAAATTAAATTTCGATATTAAATGACCCATAAAACGTTGTGCCGTTAAACAAACCAAACCAAACAATATAAACTGTGCCTTTTCTATAAACACCTTCATGGCAATTGTTCTGAAGAACTTTCCTCTATGCTACCTAGACTTTATGAATTCAAGCGCAGTACTAGATTGGCAGCTAGGTCTCATCATTTTACAGTTGAAATGGCTAGATGTAACCGTAAGTTCTATGCTTACAGTTTCTTCTATCGCACGTCGCTCTTGTAGAACTCTCTTTCGGCTACATGCATTTCAGCCAACTTTGATCTTCAAAATTTTAAATACAATGTCAATCTTTAACTCCTGTCTACTTAATATTTGTTCCTTTATTGTCCTCTCTCATTAATATTTTTCTCATATTCTCTAACACTCAGTAACCTCTTGCATCCTAGTGGCTTTATTGCTTTGCTTGGGGTGAAATAATTAAAAAAAAAAGATGAAGGAGCCCGTGACAAGGGTCTTGGACACCTTCGTTTTGGATGATTTCAACGGGGATTTTAATTTAAATCCAACGCCAATCGTTATCTTCCATCTTAATTTTTTTCTTTTTTGTTACTTCTCCTTAATAGTGTTTTAATTTTTCTCATATCCTCTAACACCCATTAACCCCTTTGCTTCTTAGTGGCTTTATGCCTTACTTGGGGTGATTAAATGAAAATATGGATTGAAATCAAGAGAGGTATTCATTTGTGTAGCGTGTCTTGAGCAAGTAGACCCAATGGAGTCTATCCGTATCCAGATTAAAACACAACCGAAGTCCTCCAACTTGAAGTCTCGCATTGGTCGCGGACACGTGATCGTTATTCCATCTAGGGGAACCCTCCGCTCTGGCTATTGACTTCCGTTTTGGAATTCCTCTGCCCAGAGATGATGTGTCCTCATCAAAATGGCCGCATTCATATCTAAAGAACCCGGTCACCCCATTGTGCTTGGTGGTCCGTTGATGTATAAGAAACTTTATTCACAATATGACAGTTCTTTGTTTCGTTGGTTTCTGTTCAAATTTCTGGGATGAGAGTTATCATTATTTACACTATTTCCATACAGGCTATTGCCCTTCTCTTTGTTGTTGTTATCACAACGTTTCGGCCGTTGTACCCTCCAGCCTTCATCAGGTGTATGTCCGGCTAACCTACAGGGAATTCCTAACTGAACCCTTTATTTAATCTTCGCGGTTAGCCTGTTCTCGTTCCACTGCCTATATCTCATCTAATTTTTCTTCTAAGTAGTGTTCAGTTGTGCTGTGTGGTGTAATGGATGTCGACGCGGAATGAGAAATCGGAGAGCCGAGTTCGAATTCTAGTCGGATTCGTTACATTCACTTACCTGCAAATACCCTTGGGAAAGGTATAAATCCATCTCTTCTTAAATAGCAGGACAGACCGGGACATATAGCCTTGATTGATAACTAGTCTACTGCTGAAAGAAAATAGCAACCTACTGTCTCGTCAGCCATGAATTGGAAAAAGAAATGATCATCGAAGCGTATATCGCACTTGAATGACTGCTCAGTTACTGATCATCCAGTTTCCACTGAGTCCAAGTACGTTCTACCCGACGCGGGGATTGAACTCACAATTACTATATCACCAAATTTACGAACCCCCCGCTTTAATCCTCAAGGCTATTTGTTAGGTTTTCAAAATAAAATATTTAAACATACTCCAAACATTTTAATTTCTCTAATCGCTTGATTTTGACATCATTTTTTAAATCAGTTCATTCCAACTCAAGGGGCTTCTGGGAGTGAAAGAGAGCGAGAAGACTTTAGAAAGAACCGGAAGCCCAATCTTAAACAAGAAACAAGGGCTAAAAATCTACTCCTGTTAAAGAAAAGAAAAAACTAGGGAAGAGTGTGGCAAGTATCAGTTCTTAGTTCTTCCTCTTGCTAACAACCATATAGTTTACCTTCTTACAATTGATATACCTTTCTTCTCAATTTTCTTTACTACATTGTCTAGTGCGTCCTTACGTTTTTCTTTCAGTATCTGGCATCAATACGGTGCCATCTGTATATCTGATAATGTTAAAATTCTACCCACGAATAATAAATCCTGGTAGGACTTCTCGTTCTCTTAGGACCGCTTTGCTGCATAGGTTAAATAAATCCAGTTTTAAGAAACATCTTTTTATTTCGGGTTACTTACTCAATTCATTTTCTATCCAGTGTACTTACCCAATTCATCTGCTCCCAGTATATATTCTGGTTGATTATAATATATTTCCCAAATGAATCAAGTTTTCCTCACGGTTCAAATAAATCACTGTGCTGTACCATCTCAAATGCCTTTGTGCTGTCTATGAAACATAAGTAAAAGTCCTTCTGCGTTTTTATGCTCTCTGTGATATTGTTCTGTTTGGAAATATTACCTTTCTTGTTTCAGTGTCTATGTTGTTCTTGTTTTATTTTCGATCCAATTCCTGTACGCGGTGCCTTTACTTAACGCTCCCGTCCCATAATGACTTTTTTGTTCATCATTGTTAACATATCCTCTGTTGGCGGCCAGGTTCTTAGCAACATACGAAAGGCGTGTGTCACTGAGCTAACAGCGAACTCAGAAGAAAATCTACAAAGACAAGACAAATTAGCAAAGGAAGACGAGAATTGAGGACCAACCATTGGCCATAAAATGACAGTACGCATGATCGTCAGCAAAAGAGACAATCAAAGGTGTAAGTTTCAGATTGGAGATATCAGAATAAAGCAAGTACAAAAATTTAACTATCTGTTTTTTGATTAATTCGATTTTTTACGGCTTATCAACCCTTTGCAAGTTATTTAAAGCCAGAAATATTTTGAGATTTTAATTTTTTTCTTTTTATATAATAATATAAATAATGGTCTTAGTGATACAAGTCATACTATTTAACCCATAGCTAGGGGGCAGAAGTGGATTCATGCCTTTCCCAAGTGTATTTGTGCGTAAGTGAATATAACGAACTCAACGGGACTTGGAACTCGGCAACAGTTATTTTTTAATCATTTCACTGCAAGTAAGGCAATAAAGTCACTAAGATGCAAGGGGATTACTGAGTGTTAGAGAATATGAAAAATAAAAAAAGATATTAAGGAGGAAGAGCAGTACCCGCACATCCAAGCTTACAACACCTGGTATTCCTAGGCGAGCACCTATCTAGGTACTGACCAGGTACGACGTTAACCGGTGTTTTAACGTGATGTGGCCGTAAGCTACTAATTTCCGCTTTAATTTATCAAATTCATTCTCTACAAAATCAATTTTAATAATACTTTATTTAAACATATATTCACCATTATTTGCAATGACTTGTCATTACTTATCTGATAATTGTTTGATGCCTTTTAAGTAAAATTCAGTAAGTTTTGATGTGAATAAGTTTTCGACGAACTCTTGAACCTGGTTTAGACCAGAGAAAAATTTTCCCAGTGTTTTACTGATTGGAAAAGATAATAATCGGTTGTTGCAAGGTCAGGTTGATATGGTGATTTTCTAAGCGTAGCTTAGATGTGGTACAAGGACGAAAGTATGGAGCACTCAGCGAGGATCGAACTCATTATTCAGCTGCAATTGATCTAGCGAGATAAGCTTGCTAGCCATTATACAACGTCGAAGTGTACCAATGTCAGGAAATTTGGCTGGTCGGGGGTAGAACCAAAGACGGAAATTACTTTTCACCTAACCTGATAGTTAAGGTCAGACAAGCAGATCTATGACACTGGACGGGACATTTACTGTAACCGATTTGAATTCATCAGTTAAGAAGCCGTGAGAGTCATGCAGCTGGTATATTGGCCTGCAAACAGATATTGAATGACAGAAGACAAGAACAAAAATCGAAGACTTGAGTAAAACAAATATATTGCCAAGTTTACTGCCGTTAAAGATAAATATATTCACAAAATATGGTGACCATTCACTAGACAAAAGATCTCTGCATATTCATGCACAAGAGAGTTGTCCTGAAAAGGACAGTTTTGTAATGCAGTGAAGAGGGCTGTCCTGAAAAAGACTTTTTTTTAGTACAGTGAAGAGCGCTCTCCTGAAAAGAACAGTTTGTGGTGCGGTTATGAGCGTAGTCCTGAAAAGGAGAGTTCTGTAGTATGATGAAGAGTGCAGACCTGAAAAGGACAGTTTTATAGTACGGTAAAGACCATAGTCCTAAAAAGGACAGTTTTGTAGTGTTGTGAAGAGAGTGGTCCTGAAAAGGAGTTTTGTAATAGGGTAAAAGCCGTAGTCCTGAAAAGGACAGTTTTTTGGCGCGGTGAAGACTGCTGTCCGGAAAAGGACAGTTTTTTGGTGCGGTGAAGACCGCTGTCCTGAAAAGGACAGCTTTGTAATGCGGTAAGAAGCGTGTTCCTAAAAAGCACAGTTTTCTAGTGTGGTAAAGAGCGCTGACCTGAAAAGGACATTTTATCGCATTTAGGTGCTGCTAAATGCCGACTGGAACTGCTGGTGATGGTGAGAGACGACTGGAGCTGCTGGTGGTGGTAAAAGGCGGTTGGTGCTACTGTTGGTGAGGGCAGGGTATGTCTCGAACAGATACTACACTTTGACCATAAGAGTTATGCCTGGTAACCTCAAGTCGTTTATTATTATTGTTTATATATTTATTCAGTAAATTAACCATTTTTTTTCACTTCTTTGATGTTTTCGTGGTCGTTTAGAAATATACGAACTTGCGAAAGTTAGTATTTTTCTCAGGAATGGAGTTATGTGGGAAAAAGAAAACTGGTCATATAACTGTACGTATACAGGAAAAGGTAAAATTTCAGAGATCAAACACTCATTAATATACAAATGCTAATATATACAGCCAACCAAACAATCGCTAATAATATATGTACATATGCTTTTTAGCAGATGTTACCTTTCCTTACGTTCCATTTCCTTAATGTAAAAGAGGTTTATTTAAATAGATTTTACGTAACAAATTATTTTTATTTATTTATTTCTACTGCTTCCATTTATTCTACAGCTTGACCGTTAATGATCAGCAGTGTCCAAAATACTATGTCTAAAGTTTGTTTTATAATCACGCATCCTATTTGCTGTGATGTGGGGTCTGGCAAGGCAAAACACTTAACTCGACCTAGTCAGTATCTGTCTATATTTCTGAGATGAGGTATTATATACACTATTTACATTATTCCCAATATTGTCCTCATCTTTGTTACTATGTTCATCACAACGTTTCGACCGTTGTACGCTCCGGCCTTCTTCAGGTGGTTGGAATGTCGAATTGAATCCTTTATTTCGCTCAATCGGGTAGACTGTTCTAGTTCCACATGACATGTCTAATGGATGTCAGTTATCAGTTATCTCCTGTTTATTCAACTCTCCAAGTTCTCCACCGCCTTAACCAGGTATTGAACAGGATACCTGACATCCATTAGACATAGCTCGTCGAACTAGAACAGTCTACCCCAGTGAGCGAAATAAAGGGTTGAGTTCGACATTCCAACCACCTGAAGAAGGCCGGAGCGTACAACGGCCGAGACGTTGTACTAAATATGGCGACAAAGATGAGGACAATAGTCCGAATAATGTAACTAGTGTCGACCTTGTCAGTCGTGATAGTAGTATTCAATATTTAGCGAGACAAGTCACTTTAATAGTATTATTTTTCTTTTTGCAAGACAATTACCTAGGACTACTTATGATGAATGGATCAGTCCATTCGTGATAGTAAGGAGGGTAAGTGGCTCTTACCACAACAGTATTATAATTCTGCTTGTCCCCACTTACATATTTATGAATATTATTGCAATATTTTGTTAAATTTGTGAAGTTATTTGTTATGTGATAGTGGAATTTTCACGGATATTTATTTGTTTATAAAACTCGTCATGAACTTATTCAATCGTTAACTGAAGAATAAGAATTATCAGAATATTAAAAAAAAAAAGAAAACAGTGAATTTTTTTTATAAAAGTATCGTCCAATGCCAATTCAAAAGTTTTTACAAAGCCTCTTCTAAAATTCCCTTCAAAAACCACTGAAATAGATAGATAGATAGATAGATAGATAGATAGATAGATAGATAGATAGATAGATAGATAGATAGATAGATAGATAGATAGATAGATAGATAGATAGATAGATAGATAGATAGATAGGAAGGAAGGAAGGAAGGTGCCCACTGAGATAGATAGATAGATAGATAGATAGATAGATAGATAGGAAGGAAGGAAGGAAGGAAGGAAGGAAGGAAGGTGCCCACTGAGATAGATAGATAGATAGATAGATAGATAGATAGATAGATAGAAAGGAAATAGATAGAAGAAAGGAGGGAGGAAGGAAGGAAGGAAGATGCCCAGATGGAGATAGATAGATATGATAGATAGATAGATAGATGGAAGGAAGGAAGGAAGGAAGGTAGGTAGGTACCCACTGAGAGCGATAGATAGATAGATAGATAGATAGATAGATAGATGATAGATAGATAGATAGATAGATAGGATCTATGCTATATCAGGAAATAGGTATATATTTTTTGTATTTTAACTGAAATAATCTTTAAGAACCGTAGAGAGAAAAAAAAACTATCAATTTCTTTAAATGTTCTGATTTCGTCACTTAATCCCGATCTGAAAACCCGAAGTTGAAATTTCCCGTGAGTTTTCTCAGTATCATTTACTTTTTTTTTTCACACGCTGCAACTGCGTGCTGGAAGTCTCTCTCTCTCACTCTCTCTCTATCTCTCTCTCTCTCACAATCTCGCACCCTCTCTCTCTTTCTCTCTCTCTTTCTCTCTCTACTGGCGCTCTCTCACGCTCTCTCTTCTTCTATTTCTCTCACCTTTTTTTTTTCAAAGATGGAACTGAATACATAGCATTAATACCGAGAAACAGGAAGGTACGAGTAAAATCTTTCTGGCGTGTCTTGCGACTGTGATATCTATCGACAAGGAGACTCTCTCTCTCTCTCTCTCTCTCTCTCTCTAGTCTGTGTGTGTGTGTTTAAGAGAGAGGAAAGGAGGGTGAGAGAGAGAGGGTGTACCCGTGTGTGCGCGTGCGCACACATATGTGTAAAAGTAATATAGAATAAATAAGAGAGTTTCCAACGTTGACATTAGTATCCAGTCAACTTTATACACATGTTCTTAATTCGTTAAAAAAAACTTGTTGATTTTTATGCTAAGATGTTTGTTTATTGAAGTGGTGATTTGCAGACGTAGATAGATGATGATAACAAGCCAAACAATGACAGAGGCTGGAAAACAAGTTTAGAAGAAGAAAAAATACTTATTCATTTCGTCCTCTTTTTTAAGCTTCAGCCATTTTATTATCACTAACCCTTCAAGTCGCTTAAGAATTCAACTTTAACATTTAATCTGCACTGAAATACATATATAAAAATGTTCAAAAAATTCTAAAAAACGGTTAAATTCATAACCTCATGTTATTTAAAATATATGGCACATAAATTATTCCCAAACTAAAATAATTTAAACACTAATTTACATTTAAAAAAACATCAAGAACATCATTTACTCACTTTAGTTTATTAGATACTAAGCTAAAAGCCGCTCTATTTGGCAGTATTTAAGCTAGCTCCTGTAGAGGGCTCTTAATTAACCCTTCATAACAATAGGTAGGGAGGAGTCAATGAGATCGGCAACAATAAACTACAAAAGAACTCAAAATTGATTGCTGCATTTAAGTTTTATATCAATATTTAAGCTTACCGTTTAAGATTTCAAAGATAATTCTTCTGTCGTCACTTAATTGAATGACAGTTCTATGTACGTAGGTCCTTGCTTTCTGGACAAACAATTATTTTTTTTTTATTTCATGGGTGACGTTTGTTGGATTTTGCAATTAATTTCGATTATTCCAAAATTTATTTCCAAGTTATAAAAATTGTTATCGTACAAAAAAAAATCATCACAGAAAAATCACTTAAACCTGGGAATCCAAGATTTCAGGATTGCGGGTTCGGATTCGGCTAGAAAGTTTTTAATTTGCTCACAGAGTCGGACTGATTCCAAAATGGTACGATATGTTGGGCTATGGCCTCTAAGAGTAAAGATGAAAACACGAATAATTTTATTTTGAAACACTGTAATTTGAGAACTGTATTTTTTTTTTCATTTGAACATTAGCTATTGACAGTTAGAGAGTTGTTTCCCTTTAATTGCTTTCATCAGTAGAAGCCAATATGGCGGAATTCGAAAACAATCTCAGTAATGAAAATTTGGGAATCCAAAATTTCGGGATTGTCGGTCCGGATCCGGTTCGGAATTATTTTAATTTGCTCGCAGGATCGTCCTGATTACAAAATGGTATGATATGTTGGCCCTACAGCTTCTAAGAGTAAAGTTGAAAAAGTTTGCCACAGTCAGACACTAACATTCGCATTTATTATATAGATTGAATTTTATTACTTGGCATCATCCATAGATTTATCGGCAAACCTGATAAATGAGTTTCTCACAGGACGAAACGCGTTGGCTAAGATAAGTTATCCTATTCATAAATAAATGTCAATGAAAATACAGTTTGTTGAAAATGAAGCATTTCTCCCATATCTGCTGGAGCTCATTTTTTAGCCTTGATAGAGTTCAAAATCGTTTTTTTCAATCTTATGGGAGATGACCTATTTTTCTACGGCCTTTTCGCTGCAGATGCAATATCACAAGCCTATCGTTATTATCATTTCAAATTACAGCCATAGAGTCGAATTCTCTTCATTTTCACCGTATAACAATTTCAAAAAGGAATGACAACAGCTTTTTTATCAAAGAGTATTAGTTTATAGAAAACCACTAGTATGGATACTTTCTTAGACATTTTGATATTTTAACCTCTAACCTTTTACCTTTCTTATCTGTATAATCTTCACTTCTTACTACCTCTTCTTATATTCATATGTCACATTTCATTCAATAACCGTTCACTTTGCATGGCTTTCGAGCCTTTGGTTAAGTGAATTTAAGTATATATATATCTATATATATATATATATATATATATATATATATATATGTAAAAATTCTCAGATGGAATATATGTGTAGAAGAGACAAAATTTAATGAAAAGGCAATAGGAAAATTATACTTAGTTTAGCCGACGCGTTTCGTCATTCAACTTTATCAAGGCAAACGCATTAGCATCAAATTTTTCTTTTGTTTTTCATTCATATATATATATATATATATGTGTGTGTGTGTGTGTGTGTGTGTGTGTGTGTGTATTCTTACATTTGGAATTAAGATACCATTCCTTAATGACCATATTCATATATGAATTTGAATTTTAAAATTTGCAGGATTTTTCAAACTGTTTATGGCGTCAGTTTGTAGAAGGAGACTGGTGTGTTAGGAAAAAAAAGAGAGAGAAAAGACGCCAGATGTGCAAGAGAGGAGGATATGACATAGTTACAGGAAGTAATGTGGGGAAATGTTCCCCTTCTTTCTAGCCTCCCAATCCTACCTCCATAATATAATATTATTATATCATGACCCTCCGCAATGACTCTCCAAATGACACTCCGCGGATTTTGAATACAGAGTTATCTTTCTTCTCTTAGACCGTTTGAAAAATCTTGCTCTGTTTAATGAAAATAAACATTGAGCGCTCTTTGTGAGTCAGTTTTAACATTTAATATTTCAAATTCTGTATTGTGTTAATAGGACTCGCTTGGATTATACCAACGGATTACTACCTATATATATATATATATATATATATATATATATATATAAATATATATATATATATAGATAGATAGATAGATAGATAGATAGATAGATAGATAGATATGAAAGACGAAAATAACGCATAACTTACTTAGTGATCTGGAGTAAATGAATGGCGGAACAGGACTTAGGGGAAATAGCAGACAGAGATTATTAAGAGCTACAAGGGATAGGAAGTTGTGGAGAGCCATAATTGCCTACTTCTTGAGGGATAAAGAAGAATATCAGAAGCTCTAATCAACTCTGAATTGGTTAAACATTTCACCTTTCATGGCATTCTTTCAGATGAGCAATATGGTTTTCGCTTCTCTAGGTTAACTGCTAATGTATAACAATTATTGTTGAAGGCGTCTATCAAGCTTTAGCTGTTGTATCTGTCTATATTTCTGAGATGAGGTATTATGTACATTATTTACATTATTCAGACTGTTGTCCTCATCTTTGTCGCCATATTTATTACAACGTTTCGGCCGTTGTACGCTTCGGCCTTCTTCAGGTGATTGGAATGTCGAATTTAACCCTTTATTTCGCTCACTGGGGTAAACTCTTCTAGTTCCACGTGCCATGTTTAATGGATGTCAGTTATCAGTTATCTCCTGTTAATTTCCTTATGAAAGTTCTCCACACTCATTGAACTCACACTCTTTGGGTCCTGTCACTGGATCTAACTAACGCCTTTATCCAATGTGCTCAGTACTAGATTGATAAATCGGTCTCGTTTTAGAGTTTAAATGTCTAAATGTAACCGTAAGTTCTATGCTGACCGTTTCTTCTCTCACATTTCTCACTTATGGAAACAGATGCATCTGTTTACAATAAAACGGATGCATCTGTTTACAATAAAACAGATGCATCTGTTTACAATAAAACAGATGCATCTGTTTACAATAAGACAGATGCATCTGTTTACAATAAAACAGATGCATCTGTTTACAATAAAACAGATGCATCTGTTTACAATAAGACAGATGCATCTGTTTACAATAAAACAATTTAATGGTGGATTATAATTTTAATCTTTTGGTTTCTATCAATTTGGTTGCTTACTATTAATTTTTCTAAATTTATAATCATTTCACCTCAAGTAAGGTACTAAACTTAAGAATGAACTGTTGATCATTTTGAAATAAAATCTATTGTTGGTCATTTTACTATAAAATGTATTGTTGGTCATTTTATTAATATAAAAATGTATTGCTGGTATTTTTACTATAAAATGTATTTTTTATAAATTCATAGTGTTTCGTATTTGTTTCTGGTTCACTATTTGTTCATAGCTGGGACTGGATCAGGGGGGACTTTCGAACAACAGCAGTTAAGAGGTGATTCCACGCTCCACAAATAACACGATCAGAGACCTTGCTACCGGATGTAGTTTATCATCAACTCCAGGACAAGATACCGTAATTCTCCATATATAATACGATTTCTTTTCTAAAAATATCAAGCAAAATTAGGGGTGCGTATTATGCACAGATACAAAAAATCTTTAAAAATTTGCAGTTTCATAGGTGGATTTCAGTTGCGAAATGACTACTCACCACAAACATACGACAATATGACACAAATATTCGGTGATTGCGACCCTATAAGGATGTCAAATACAATCATATGTACCTAACAATAGTTAAAAATGTAAAATAAGATAAGAATTATCATAAATAATATTATTCTATGTTTAAAACCATTTTTAATAAGAGTAAGAGATACTGGCTGTAATGAAATTGGAGAGGTACAATTTATAGGGTTTGATTCCGAAACAAGGGGTGCATATTATGCGTAAGTAGAAGCATTTTCCAACACTTTCAGCACAATTTTAGGGTTATGTATTATGGATAAAGGCGTATTATACATAGGGAATTACGGTAATTCTTTTTAACCATCAAGAAGACATATTAATATAGATATGAATAAAACATTCAGTAATACTCCCAGGCTGTCTTGTTTATGCAAATAACTTGTCTTTTATAAAAGAAATTACTAAAGATAGAAAAAACATTACGAAGGTGAACTATCCTCTAATCTTTCCATGTTCTTTCACGTTTTCCTGTGAATGTAATTTCTAACAGATTCGCGTGACGTGTGTGCGTGTGCATTTAAATGCACATACTTGCATATTGGTTGTATATTGTACACTCAAGGACCACAAAATATACACATATTTATCTAAATCACTATAATTTGACAGAGAGAGTTTGTATATTCAACACGATTAAACGATTTCAGATAGAATCCTCAATTTAAGGATTTACGTTCATACTTACCTGTCTTTGGGTGGATAGTTTCAAAATAATATTAAGCCAAAAACCCGGGTTGAGTGGTTATCTTCCCGAGTAGTACCTCTCCTTCGGGAGAGGGCTGGGGTAATCACCCGGTGTCTGAGGCGTCAACAAAAAGGGGATGTGCCTTGTGGGTTTGAGCAATTTTCTCCACGATATTGCTGTTAAACCCACTTTAAATCTCGAACTTGTGTCAAATTCGGTAGCGACGTAGGCCCGCTGAAGAATCCTACTGACCTGGCAGGGTTGTTAAAGTTTAATAGGCTGAAATCAAAATAGCTTAGAAAAGCGGAAATGTGTTGAAATGATCGGTCGAAACTTCTATGTGACGTATTCTTCAGGACGTAGGTGTTTATGGCTCTACACAATCTCCTATCCTTTGTAGCACTAAGGAATCTTTTTTATTATCCTTCCTACTCTCTGTTCTGCTCTTCATTTACTCACTATTTCCATTTACCCCTCTTAATATGTCCTGTGGATGTGCGGATGATGTAATAAATAGTGTCTCGGAATGAGAAATCAGAGGACCGATTTCAAATCCCAGTCGGGTTCCTTACATTCATTTATGCACAAATACCCTTGGCAGGAATCCATCTCCTTCCCCCAGTTTTGGATTAAAGAGTAGAAATGTAAAAAATCATTTCTATTCTCAAAAAATAAATAAAATAAAATTGTTAAAGCAATATTGACTCACAAAAAAAGAATTATTACTACGATTCAAAATATGTCTTGGCAATGTGTTGATACGCCAAAAAAAACAAACAATCAGTATTTCCTGTGAGTGTCAAATTTTCCGAGCCCTTTTTCCTCATTATGTGTCCTGGAAATTTCAACTGTAAATGTAAGCGTCCCTTTGGCTTCCATTGTTCTAAAAACTTACAATCACAGTCGACGGTATTTTCATCATCCTTCTGTAGAACCACATTACAAATATCCTCTTCATCCGTGAGAAAATAAGCCAGCATTCACTACCATATAGCCGTTGGATACTATTTTCTTTGTTTCTAATGAAATTTTCCTGTTTTTGAATACTTTGCTTAAATTTTGAAAGACACATTTTGCTAAAAATAAATAGCTGACTTGTAAAACCGACAGCTTTTCGATCAAATCTCAGTAGATAAAATATGGCGACAAAAATGAGGACAATAGTCCGAATAATGTAAATACTGTACATAATACCTCATCTTAGAAATATAAACAGATACTGAAAGGCCGAAACGTTGTACTAAATATGGCGACATAGATGAGGACAATAGTCCGAATAATGTAAATAGTGCACATAATACCTCATCTCAGAACTATAGACAGATACTGAAAGGCTGAAACGTACTAAATATGGCGACAAAGATAAGGACAATAGTCCGAATAATGTAAATAATGTACATAATACCTCATCTCAGAAATATAGACAGATACTCTTTAGAGAGGATCGTTCATAAATCTTTAGAAATATTAATTCATAAAACAGAATTACCAATAAAAACGTGTTAAAACCCCAGGCAATATTTTTGTATTTGGCAGGGGACTAGTGGCTGTTATCTGGCGCCTAAGTCGTCCCCAAGTGGGAAGTGCCGAGAAGGCGTTAGCGATTTTTGTCCTTAGTTCATACACGCGTGACCTGCCACTTTAAACTCGACCCTATCTTACATTCCGTTCAGAATAAATAACTTTACCAGATCAAACCAAAACTGCTTGAGATCCAGAGACAAACCAGGCAATAGTTCTTCTTCGGGAGGGGGACTAACGTTAATCGCTGGTAAATGAGTTATCTCCAAAGGGGGAAAATACCGAAGCGGCTTGAATAGTTTTTGTTTCCAGTCCATGACGCGTGAGCCAGCACTTGAAACTCGAATCCGTGTCACATTCCGTTCGAGTTAACATACTTGTTAGATTTTTAATACAATTTGAGTATCATTTATCCGAAATTCCCAAATCTAAAATCCGAATGTTTTTCAGGTGCTGACATGACTTGCCACAAGTGGAAATTTTCAGAAAGCACTAGACAGGTTCCTACCTGATGTGCAACTGTTGTAAGGAAGCTTATTTGCCCTGGGTTCCCCAGTCTAGCTACGTAGCCTACGTTGGCGCCATTTTTTTTTTTTTGTTAGCGATCGTCACAGCAACACCTTCGTCCGTGGATTATTTACCAGGTGTTTCGTGCTTAGTAAAGATATTATTCAAAATGTCAAAAAGTCCTGCTTTTATATATTTTTTGTGAGTAGTAATCATATTTTATTTTGTACACATCCAAAAAGTACAAAACATTATTTTTCTGGGAAATCTTTCACTACTTAAAAATCCGTGTGAGCATTACAACACTAGCATCATTACTTGTATCTGTATGTACACAAAATTTACTAAATTTTATATAAATCTACTTTCAGGGTATATGTTATCTATATAAAACTACCTTCAGGGTATATGTTATCTATATAAAACTACCTTCAGGGTATATGTTATCTATATAAAACTACCTTCAGGGTATATGTTATCTATATAAAACTACCTTCAGGGTATATGTTATTTATATAAAACTACTTTCAGGGTATATGTTATTTATATAAAACTACCTTCAGGGTATATGTTATTTATATAAAATTACCTTCAGGGTATATGTTATTCATATAAAACTACCTTCAGGGAATATATTATCTAAATATGTTATCTATATAAAACTACCTTCAAGGATTATGTTGTTTATATAAAACTACCTTCAGGGTATATATTATTTATATAAAA
This sequence comes from Acanthosepion pharaonis, assembly GCA_903632075.3. Taxonomy (NCBI): domain Eukaryota; kingdom Metazoa; phylum Mollusca; class Cephalopoda; order Sepiida; family Sepiidae; genus Acanthosepion; species Acanthosepion pharaonis. The sequence continues at coordinate 1,629,087 of CAHIKZ030000609.1, forward strand.
CTACCTTTAGGGTATATATTATTTATATAAAACTACTTTCAGGGTATATGTTATTCATATAAAATTACCTTCAGGTTATATGTTATTCATATAAAACTACCTTCAGGGATTATGTTGTTTATATAAAACTACCTTCAGTGTTTCAGTATAAACTGTGTTATGAAATGTAAAAGGATATTATGTTTATGCTTGGGTTCTATTCCCACGCTGCCCCATTTTATAGATGCTATATACAAATTAAATAGCCTATATTCCAAAATCCAAAAAATCTGAAAACCAAAGCACTTCTGATCCCAAGAATTTCGGATAAAGGATTCCCTACCTTTATTTTGATCACTTCAAAACGCTTTGATGCCTTTCAGTATGAATGTCTCAGGCATACTCAGATCAACCTGTCTCATCAGCCTGCCAATAATAGCTGTATTGTTCGAAACATGATTTGTAGATCATCATTCGGACAGAAGAGACATGGTAGTACACCGGAGAATTGTAGGGCATGCAGATTCAGTGGACCCAATCAAGGATACAGAAATGATGTCATATATACCAGATTCCGATGAAGTGGCGTCTATGGCCTCTAAGACACTGTCACAAGTGTCTTAGAGGCTATGGACGCCAATACGAGACAGAACCCATCACAAGCGTTGCAAAGGGGTGAAGGAGCGTCTCTCGTCTGAGTAAGATGTGGTAATCGCCATATTTATGTATAAATATAGCAAGTCCATGATACTGACAGATCAACTTCGGTGGGCAGATCACCTCATCAGAATAGTTGACAGCCGCATTGCATTCCAAAGCAACTGTTTTATGGTGAGTTGCGAACAGGGAAGAGAAATGCCATCAAGCCTTAGATGCGCCTTCAGGACTGCATCAAGGATGCGCTGAAGAAATGCAACATTCCTTGTGTGCACCGGAAAATGTGCATCTGATCGTAATAACTAGAATGAGTCTGCTAGAAGTGGAAGACGTCACTTTGAAGATGAGGAGGCAGGTAAATCTTAAAAGAGATGTGCGTAAAGGTGTCCCCGTTGAACTACCTGAAGACACCGGCAGGCATCTCGATTTGGCGTGTACAAAGTGTGTTTGTCGAAGGCTGGTCTAAGGAATCACTTGAGAGCGTACCGACGGAGGGTGGCAATTGACTATAAAACTGTAGACGTCCAGCAATTGAAAGGTGATATTTGTGGCAAGATATGTGGGTCCAGAAGCGGTTTCATGCGACATTTTAAATTGCATGATAATGTGCCACCCGCTGTTGCATCTCTTAAGTTCCCTGTTTGTGCCATAGTATGTAGGCCCCTTGCTGGGCTAAAGAGCCACATTCGTTCAGCACATCTGTAGATATTCTCCAAAAAGATATGTAGTAATGGCCGTACTCGGACACGAGTTGGTAGCAACCATGTAGTGTTAGTTAACTCCAATCCTACAAGAGCCTGAATGAAAGGTGAGAAGAAAATAAATAAACTTCGGATTTTTCGGGATTTTCTTGAATGCATATGAAACAAAAAAAAAAAGGTTTTAATTGAGCAAACTGTGCATTAAAATGAAAAGAACATATCTCGATTTGTTTTACTTTAGTTAAGACTCCTACAAAAATAGTTAAACAAAAAACAGGATAAATATACTTCGACAATTTTGATGCGGTTTTACACTATGAAGTATTTTTATGGCAAACATCATTTTGTCACAACATTTAATACTCTGTTAGAATTTTATTTATTTATTTATTATTATTACTGTTGTTGTTGTTGTTGTTGTTGTTGTTTTATTTCCTTTCATTTCTGGTGTATACTCATTTCTTTCCGGGTCCCGACCAGAGACCTAAGGTCAGAAATGGCATCATGACATTTTCTACTGATTAATTAAAAAAAAAAAACAAAAAAAAGCAACATATTTGACACAGATAAAGCTCTACGTAAGGTGTAGGCTGTACTCGTGAGAACATTTTTTGTATTTCTTTAAGGCATGAGCTTCCAGGAATCTCTTAAATTAGTATACTGGAATCTTTTCCAATCAATCCGAGGGTTCCAACTACAACAGGGATTGTTGATGTTCTCATGTGACACATTTTTGAGATTTTGATTTCAAGGTCTTTGTATTTTGATAGCTTTTTGAAGATCTTCAAAGATACATTGCAGTCTGTCGAGACTGCCAATATCAATAAGGAAGCATTTTTGCCTGCGGTCTCTAATAACGATGTCAGGGCGATTAGATTTGATTATTCTGCCTGTGTGTATTGTGTAGTCCCATAAAATTGTTACAGGTCCTGTCTCCGTCTCTGTCTGGGTGGTGTTCATACCAATTTCTTTCAGCTTCCTTTCCGTAGAAGTTGCATATTTTCCAGTGCAGATATTGGCCAGCTCTGTCATGCCGGGTTTTATATTCAGTGGGTGCCAATACCACGCAACCTGATACAAAATGATCAATATATTTGATATTTATCACAGCATCTGCATCATAATAAGAATAATTATTATTATTGTTGTCGTTGTTGCTGTTGCTGTTGTTGTTGATATTGCTGTTGTTGTTTTTGTTGTAGACAGGTGATCAAGTGGATTAATATAGTGATTAAAATATATCTGATTTACTGGCGGTCGTGTGTTCAATCCCGGTATCGGGAAAGTTATATACACTAGCTCAGTGAAAGAAGCAGAATAGCGACACAGATTACTAAACATGCAAAGCCAATTGTTGATTGGATAAAGGGTTTGGTTAAAAAAATATATCTGAGGAGCCTATCTGGTACAACAGACAGTGGAATAAGGCCGATGAGTAAAACGTCCAAAAACACTTGTGACAATAACAATCAAGATGAGGATATTATTCCGAATGGAATGCAGATAGTAATAATATTTTCAAAAATAAATAAATAAATAAAGTTACCCCCAACCCAACCAACATCACTTTGAGTGCTTTAAGCATATGTTTATTTGGATTAATCCTGCTTGTGTACGGCACTTGTAGAAGAATTTCCATCAGTTATTTCTACTTAATGTTTAAATGGGAGTGATCGTAAGCCATGTGCATTACGTACGTAAAAACATAGATGTTTTAGTACACAAACAGCTTTGGATTATTTATAAATAAATGTTAGCACGTGTTGGAAGACAGTGGAAATCTGTTTCCTTCTGAATTTCTGGGATGAGGAGTTTTCATTATATTATTTGCATGCGGACTGTTGTCTTCATCTTTGTTGTTATTATCTATCTATCTATCTATCTATCAATTGATTGATATTGTTAATGCTATATGGTTTCTCTCTGAATTTCTGGGATAAGGCGTTATCATCTTACTTATTATAAAACGCAGATTGTGTGTGTGTGTGTGTGTCTGTAAGTTTATATATTGGATCGGATTTCCTACATTTTTCAACCGATTTCAACAAAACTTCACAGGATTGCGTAAAATTACCTTGCGATGGTTCTGACAGCGCCAAAAATTGGAAAAACACAATTGTTTTTGCACGAAATCAATTTAAAAACACAATAAAACACGATTCTGTCACCAGAATGAAAGGGGGACAACTCATATAGAGTTATACTTATTATAAAACCCAGGTTGTTTGTGTGTGTGTGTGTGTGTGTGTGTGTGTGTGTGTGTGTGTGTGTGTGTGTGTGTGTGTGTGTGTGTGTGTTCGTTTATATATGGGATCGGATTTCCTACATTTTTCAACCGATTTCAACAAAACTTCACTTTTTTTTGGCAGGTAGTGTTTCTTATTGTCTTGCACACTTACTGTTACATCTCCGGACAACGCCGGGCTCTACTGCTAGTTTACATTATTTGTATACAGACAACTTCTCTTCATCTTTGTTGTTATCTATCTATCTATCTATCTATCTATCTATCTATTGACTGATATTGTTAATGCTATGCGGTTTCTCTCTGAATTCCTGGGATGGGGAGTTATCATTATTCACATTATTTGCATACCGACCATTGTCCTCATTTATAGTGGATCAAGGCGTCGGTTCGTGAATTTTGTGAGTTCAATCCCTTGGACAGGCAGTGGAACCAAAGGAAACTTTAATTAAACAATATTAAATAAGATCTAAACGAAATATTTCCAGACATAGTCATCAAAAACAATCTAATCCCGTAGATTTAATAAAGGGCGCAGTTCGAAATTCCCTGAAAATTACCCAGACCAAGAAGACATAACAGAGGTGGAAAAGTTATGATAATAGCAAAAAAATTTCTACCTTGTTTGTTGCAATCTTCTTTCTATTTTGCAGTGTTCTGTGACAGACAAAAAACCCAGTCTACTGGAACTCTAGAAATCTCTATAAAACGAGTGCATGCCGGTATGGGGTAGAGCGTTACTGAATCGGGTGTGTGGTATAAACCTAAGAGGAGGAAGTAGAAAATGGAAATTTACCAGGATATGGCGGATAAATAATGATTCACCCGAGATTTGAAGAGGTTTGTTGCGTTCAGGGAAGCATTCACGCAGGAGCCGGTTCCACAAAGTAGTAATTTTTTGGAAGAAGATTTCAGAATGGAACGCCAGTCATAACAATGGAATATGTACGACATGGTGGGATGATTCAATCCTGTGGACGTAACAAGGCGAGTGATGGCACTAAAGAATGGAATTCGTCCGAACATTTGCCTTGGAGGTAACGATAGATTTGCGACGTTACGTCTGTGGCAAAGGGTTTGTCTCAACCCTCACCCCCAAAAAGAAAAGACTACAGTAATTTTGAACTGGAGAGTGAGGAATATAAATAGCTATGGGTTAAATAGTATGGCGTGTATCTAAAAAAATCGTTGTTATCTTCTCAAAATTGTTAATGCAATAGTCATTCGAAAAAAATAAAGAATTATTCTAACAATCTAAAATATGTTTCGGCTTTAAACAAACGACAAAGGGTTGATAACCAGTAAAAAAAAAACAAATCAACCAATCGTCACATTGCAGGAATACCACCTGCAAGTAGATATAGCCTTTGTTGATATCAGCGGAAATCCCATTTCCGCTGATATCAACCGTTCGATCAGAATATATTCAAGATGGTGGAAATATCACTCATGATGAAGGTGCGGGCGGTGTAATTGAAAGCGGCTCAGAATCATTGCATTCACTTACGCGCAAATACCTTTGGGAAAGATATGAATCCATCACTTTAACCCCCTGATATGGGTTAAATAGTAAGATTTTTATCTGAAAAGAATCTTTGTTATTTCCAAAAATTGTTGATGCAATATTCATTCACAAAAAAAATAATTTTTCTTACAATCCCAAATATGTTTCCGTTTTAAATAATCCTCAAGGGGTTGATAAGCCGTAAAAAAACAAATCAATGAATCAGTTCTCAGTTCCACCAACAAGCCGTTGTAGGGAGCTGGAGACCCCCAAGCTTAGTTATGGCAATGAATGGTGAACAATCTCGTCCCAGGTGAAGAAAAGACTTGAAGCAACCGAGATTTGATTCTACTGGCAATTGTTGAGAATACCATGAACAGAACATATGAGTAATTTCAAGAAGAGGAGAACATCCAAAGAAACTGGTGCTAGCAATCAGAAAGCGACAGCTAAAACGAGGAAAGAAGACGTAAAGAAATTAATACTCACGAATCACAATGAAGATTGATAAAATACAAAGAAGAATCTGCAATGTTATTGGTCTTGACCCGGCATCCCGGGCTTCAGTCACTTTCCAACCACCTTAACGTAGCTTTTCTGTGCCTTTTTATAAATATCCTCATGATAATTGTTCCGATGTGTTTTCCTCATTGGTACCCCGACCTTACAAATTTTAAGAGCAGTACTACATTGGCAATGTCTCATCATTTTACAATTGAAGTGGCTAAATGCAACCGTAAGTTCTATGCTAACAGTTTCTTCTCTCGCACTTCCTGCTTGTGGAGCTCTCTTCCGGCTTCTTGCTTCCCAGTCAGCTTTGATCTTCAAAATGTTAAGTGCAATGTCAGTCGTTATCTTCTATTTTTTTGATTCCTGTTATTTTATTGTTCCCTTTCTTTAATAATGTTTTCTTTTTTTTGTCCTCATATTCCCTCGCACTCAGTAACCCCTTTGCGTCTTAGTGGCTTCATGAAAACAGCGAGTAAAACTATTTGATGAGTTTGAGTGAATGCAGAGAACAAAGGAGAAGGAATTACTTCGATCAACGACAGACAGGAAGTTATGCAGGACCATGATCCCTTACGTCCTGGAAGTACATGACAGTAAGAAAAGGAGAGAGGGAGGGAGAGAGAGAGAGAGAGAAAGAAAAAAATGGGTGTATAAGTAATTAGATACATGGGTGCTGAAAACTAACTTCCCAGAAGCAAAATTTCATTTACCCCCAAAAATCGAAAGTTTTTCAACAGGCCGAGAACTTTTCAGCACCCACGTTTATCCGTCTGGTCACGTGTTTCACGCGCATTTATAAATGCATAGAAATACACAAGGAAGTTAAGTTTAGTTATGTGAATTTATATATTTATTTTTTGCTAATTTCTAGTTTTAAAAATTTGTTTTTTTTATAATTTATGATCTTATATTTTTATATAATAATTTATAAAGCAATAATTATAATTTACAAAACAATTTTTAACAATTTATTTTGCATTTAAGAAGACCTATTACTACTAGGTTTCGAACCCTCCTGTCTACGAGAGTGGTCAAGCCCTAGTAGGGCGGACGCAACAATACTAAGCAGACCATAGTTACACTTTCTAGAAGAGATTGCAAAATGTGGCGCGGATAATTTTTTGCCTAATGCCAGTACGCCCAAAGCCCTCAGTAACATACGTGCGGGCAGCGATGGTTTCTGAATAGTTCCGTCTACCCACTCACGGTCAACCAGTGGTTTTCAGGCTCCGTTTCAAAGATGCCGCGCGCTAGGTTCACCTCCCAAGACAATTGCTCATGATAAGATTCGAACCCCAGTCTCATGGCCAGAAATCCAACTACTGAAAATGAACTTTTAGAGATTTTTTAGTCTCTCTTTGTTTGTCTACACGACGTAACTAACTTGAATTTTTTAGTTGATATCTGTGTGTATGTGTGTGTGTTTCTTTTCGTTTGCGTGCGGCCAGAGACAAGTCTGGATCTCATATACACGCCCAAATATCGTAATATATGATGCAATAATTTATACTTTTTAATTAAATACAAGCATTTATTGACTGCGATAATTATCATTATTTTTTAACAATTTATTTTTTTTATAATTTTATATTTATAAAAAAATAATTTATAATAATTATTAATTTCTAATGCATTAATTGTAATTTATGATTCAATTTATAATTTTACATTTTCTGAAAATTTGAATTTCTTAATTTATATTTTTTATAATTTATAATTTTGTATTTATAACTTATAATATGATAATTTATAATTTTCAATGCAGCAATTCTAATTCATGATACAATTTATAATTGACAATAATAGTAGTTTTCTTCAACGAATTCATCATAAAGCATTGTCGTCAACTATTGATTTTGATGAGAATTTGTTTCATCTGTCTCCTGTAGTTGTGATAAAATGCAAATTAAAAGTCAAAATTTATAATATATATCGAATTATACGGAGAGACAACAAGTATAGGGCACACAGTGAGGATAAACTCACTACAACGCCGAATGTAGATATTGCGCTTAGATAGTCGATCAGTATGTTAATTGGGAAAAGAGTTAGTGGATGTGACGAAATAAGAAAGAAACTATAGAAAATTTTACAAGTACCTGAATTAACTATCTAGGATTGTAGTGAAAGTTAGTGGATGCTTTCTTAGTTTTAAGCGAGAGTTGAACAGGGTTTTTTTTTTTTCCGTTTTACTCAGGAGTTTTGGCTTTGTCACAAATGATGACATACTATTTGCCTGCTCAAACAAAAAGAAAGAAATATATATATATATATATATATTATATATATATGATAGATAAAGAGAGAGAGAGAAAGTATGATAAATATTTGTTTTATATCCGTAAAATATTTATTACAGATATAAAACTTAAAAGAAAGTAAATATTTATCATACTCCTCCTCCTCCTCAATTTACAATAAAAAAAAGTTGATGATTTATATTCTTCAAAGTCTTCTGCATTTAATTAAAAAAATTACAGAGATATTCATAATTCGAGTTTTCAAGTTTTCATAAAATTAAGAGGGGTGTGTAACAGATATAAAAAAAATATTTTTACCATGACTTTCTAAAAAAAAAAAAAAGCAAACATTTCTAAAGTAATTTCATTCATTTTTGAATAAGTTCTGAAAGTTTCATTAAAAGCTGACAATTATTTAATTTTTGCAAGAATTTCCAAATTAATGTGTTTTTCAAATGACAAAAGCGCTAAAAAAAAAAAAAAAAAAAAAAAAAATAATAATAATAATAATCGTAAATATTACGCGACCGCTGTCGTTTAAAAAAAAAAAAATTTTTAACCAAAATTTCAAACGTGCTAAAAAGAAATAAAAAAATTTAAAAAAAAAAATTTAAAAAATACTTTCGTCTTTCCTCTTATTAATAACAAACTTTTTCACCATAAAGCTTTGTTTTTATTAAGTTTGGGGCCTTTTTTCATCATGCTATGCTGTTCTTGGGGGTGGGAATCGAATTATTGGGCAGTAAATCATTTACTTTTTGGTCCTGACGTAAAGTTATTACGATCCAGATTTGTCATTGGTCGCACATAAAGGAGAGACTAATTGCACACACACAAAGAGAAAAGTCAATTAATAAGTTAAGTTTTAGTTACGTTGTACAAACAAGCTGAAAGAGACTAAAAAAAAACTCTAAAATTTCATTTTCACTACACTACATTCATTTGAAATAAACATTTAAACTAAAGGTACTTAAAGTAGTGATGTTAACTTTTAAGAACAAACTCATAGAAACATCAAGGTGTGAGTTGAAAAAATGTATAAGACGTGAATTTGGTCGAGTTTTGTAATGTTCAGTTCAACGTTGCTTATCATTCGCGTTTCCTCTCTTATGAATTCTAGTAGCACAAGCAAGTACCTGCTCCAACTCAAATAAAAAGATTGAGTTAAGAAGAGTACCTTAAAAACTTCTTCTTGTAGCAGTAGTTGTAGTAAATTTTACTAGAATGTGAATAACGTCAACAGATAGACGTAGCCGACGAGACAAAGGGAGAAACCAAAAAAGCATATATGATGGGGTTATTGACGGACCAGGTGCTTTTCCAACAACCACCCTATCACACCCATGATTATTGCCAGCACTTCTTACTACTACTACTACTACTACTTACTACCTCCGAGGGCTGCTGCTACTGTTAAGGATCGTGCAGTTAGGAATTCCCTTGTTATTTTTTTGACCCCCACCAAACCAACTACAATTTGCCTCGACGGTAGTCAGCTGGGGTTTTTACACGGCTTACTCCTTGTTTTCAACTATTTTCTTCCATCGAGTCTGGTAAGTAAAAAAAAAAAAAAAAAAACTTACTTCACCTGCTATAAGTGTCATGACTGCTTTCCAAATTTAATATTTCTTTTACACAATCATTCAGAAAAAAATGAACATTGTGCTTTATTTTATTCAATCGCTTGCACACGACAAATGAAAAGACGTGCTTCGCTTTTCATTTGGCTGTTTTATTTTTGCCTCCGGTGTTAGTTAAATGTATATCAAATCAAGAAAACTTTTAAATGATTTTTTTAAAAGCATTGATTCAGACATTGCAGTTCTATTAAAAAAAAAACGACAACCTACAGGAAGAATTTTTCTTTTCTAAAGAAAGATTATTAATTTTAATCTACAGGAGAGTTGCGCTTTTCGTGGTTAATTTTTTTTTTTTTTTTTTTTTTACATTTAGCTGGATATTACAGATCATTTAATAATAATACAAAAAAACAAAGATGAAATTCTGTTTATCATAGAAGATCACCTCTGCTTTATTTAGAGAAGATTGTTTAAAAACAAAAATGAAACATCTCTCTTTTTTCTTTTTTTTTGTCTGTTTGTTTTGTGTTTTTTTTTTTTTTTCTTGTATGTGTTTGTTATTTTTTTTCTTTTCTTTTTTTCTAGTTTTAAAACTTAACTTTTAAACCCATTTACCTTAAGAAGGTATAATTAAAAATTGAATAGTTATGCTTTTCTTTCTCGGAAATGTTCAATCCAAAAATTCAGCTTTATTTTCTTCATAATTCATTCCTTCCTTCCAGATATTACATACTATTTGTAAAAAAAGACAAAAAGAAAAAAAAAACGAAATTCTAATTATCTCTCACTCTTTCTTTTTTCTCTTACTTCTCGCTCTCACACACTCTCTCTCTTCGTTTTCTCTCTCTCTGTGACAAAATCCGTTTTAAAAGAAGGCCACACACACTTTTTTCAGGGATAAATATTTTCTATTTGTTGCGGACAAGGGAGGCGAAAACCAGTTACAAACGTTCGTATTTGTATACTTATGTGTATGTGTGTACGTTTTCTTTTTTTGTACGCATGTATTGCATTTGTGTGTGTGTAATTGCTCGCAGTTGCTCATGCGATATTTTAAAACGGAAACCATAATTCTATTCGGTTATGGGAATAAGATGGGATGAAGATAGTTTAAATTATGCCTAATAAACTTAAGCCTGCAAAACGATTTTAGGGATATAAAAGCTAAAATAACAATTTTGGTGGTAGTAAGCTGTAGTAGTAGTAGTAATAATTACGCTCGCGCGTATGAGAAGAGAAGGTGGGAGAAAAAAGAGTTCAGGCGTGTGGCTATAATTTTGATGTAATTTAAATAAACTATTTAAGTTGTGAATTTTTCTTTCAACACACGCTACCGTACAGGCATTATTATTGTTGTTGTTGTTGTTATTCTGGGAACTTCACTAACACAGAAAATAGGGTTTAAAATAGATTTTTAGACCCCTAGGGACCATAACTCGTTGGAGGAGAACTGTTTCACAAGTAAGTTTTTACATTTTATTTCTAACACTAAGTATTTTTGTTAGTTTCCCATAAAAGTTTTTTTTCTCATGTTTGAATATTATTCAAGTGTCAACTGTAAACACGCACGCATAAAAAAAATTGTGCACGTGTGTTTGTAACTATTTTACTTCCTTGGACGCGAAACTTTATAAAATCAAAATAAAATGCGAGACAACAAAAGAATTTTATTTTTGTTTGTTACGTATTTCAAAGTAAAGATAAAAATTTCCTTTGTTTTCAAAAACCGGCAGAATAAAAAAAAAAAAAAAGAGAGAAAAAAAGAAAAACAAATAATTTCTCAACTTTCATTTCATTTCTCTCAAAGACGCACATCCCATAATTAACTTGGATATTTTGACATGCTGTAATAATAGTTACGTTAACAAGTTTATCTCGATTGATCAATTACGACTGGGTAGTAGTGAATTCGATCCTCACTGGGGGCTTCATACTCGCTACCCTGTGTCACATGTAAGCTTTTTCTTTTAGGTTGCTCGCGATCATGGTTCTCCACAATTTCCTGTCCTTTGTATCACTTATTTGGCTTTTTGTTATCTCTCCTAAATCCTGCTCCGCCATCCATTTTTTTTATTCAACTTTGCTCGGTAGGTTAAGCGTTATCTTTCTTTATCCCTCTTGTCTTCAATCTGTCTTGCGAGCATTACATTTTCCAAGCTCTCTTTCCTCATTATGTGCTCATTTCAACTGTCTTTTCCTGATGTTAAGTACAAGCATCCTTTTTGTGTCCATTTTCTCTAAAACTTCGTCGTTGCTCATATGTTCGGTCCATGGTATTCTCAGCATCCTTCTGTAGAGCCACATTTGTCATGAGTCTTCATTTTTTAGGAGATTGTCCAGCATTCACTGCCATATAGGAGGACCGATATTATATAACAGTTCAGTACTCTTTTCTTTGTTTCTAACGAAATTTTTCAAAGCTAGACTTAGGAAATCGCTAATGTGTATTTATTTACTTTACAATTGCATTCAGTTGCCAAATTTGGATAACCTGGATTTGAATTGTTTAAAATGAAAAAAAATATCTTCATATTATTTTTTTTTTTTTTTTTTACTAATTAATTTAATGGCCTGAATTTTCGTACAGCATTTTATTTTCCTTTCAGGTGTGCGTATCCTAATTTTTAGTGTTTTATGTGTCCGCTTCTTTCATCTTCAGCTCATCATTTTGATGTTTTATAATTCAACATTGTTTATTCGTCTTTTAGACTATATTCGATCTGATTGCATTTGTCGACCTTGATGATTAATATTGGGTTTATGTATTTTTTATTTTATTATTTTTTTATTTTTATTTTTTTTTTAAGGCATAATTTTTATAACTAGAGTATTATAAATCATATACACATGGCCTTTCTTAAAAGGCTGGCTCCCACCCGATCCAAGGGAGGGTCAGGGTAGTATGTTTTCAAGACCCATACGACCCTCGGGTGGGTTGTTTTCAAATTTCTTCTCTATGAGGATTATTGGGAGGGGGATGCTATGATTGATTATTTAGATGATCATGGTACACCAGAACCACATTTTTTTTTTTTTTTTATTTTTTTTTTTTTTTACCAAAAAATTCTATATTTTTGAATATAGAAAACGAGAATTAGTGTCAATGTAATACTTATATATTGAGACTTAATAATCTACACCATTGCGCAAATAAATTGAAACAACCGCTTTAGTTTCCTTTCTTTCACCATGCAGTCAGTTTTAGACCTACTGGAGTGACAGGGTGTAATCGATTTCTATTTTTTTCTCAGATTAGGTCATTTGCAGTGGTATGCAGTAATACAAATCTATTTTTGAGGTGTATGATGAAATTTGTTTAGCCTTGAAAACTATTGTGTCATCCGTGATTGCATGAGATTTTCATCACGTCCCCACACTATTGTCTCGCCTCTCGATTAGTTGTCCTACGAACATTGTCTGTGATGGATGTTACTCCAAGGAAGCGTACGAAAATTGTAACACTGCACAAACACAATAGCAAGTGAGCAAATCAAAGTACTACAGACTGGCCTGAAAACACTCCTGATTTAAATCCAATCGAAAATCTGATCAATCTGCATGGAATGACTTCGTGGAATGGACATACGAAGTACTAATATGTGTAATGGTCTTGTTTAATTGGAAAAATACGAAAACAAGAAAATAACGGAATTTTTCATTTTGTTTCAATTAATTTGCACAAGAGTGTATATTGGGACCTTTCCAACGACCTGTGTCTTGTGGGACTCTGGATTGTAAAATGAACGACACACCAGTGGGATGTGAGTAATAAATACTGCCTATGATATCATTGCCTCATATATGAAACAATGTTAAAACAAAGTCGTTTGTACCAAAATTAATTAATATATAGTATTGGGACCCTGGGCTGTGACCCTGGAACAAGTGAAATGAGGCTGGGCAGCCAACGAGTTAATCAACTTCAAGCGATTTTTTTCTCTTGCGATCTTAACGTTACTTTATTTCACAGCGATCATAATCACCATTAGTTACAAAACTAATTTGGCTGAACTGCTGCGTAATATCAATCCTACTATATGGCAGTGAATACAGGACACATTCTCCAGATTTAGAGGGAATTTCAGTCAAAAGACACGTGGTTCTACAGAAAGTTCCTGAAAGATTATCGACGGAACAAGAGAGCTCAATATGAGAGCTAGAATTTGGAAACGCTAGAATCAAACAAATACATAAATTGAACTATCTAGGTAGTTTTATTAAAGATGGTGAATCATAGAATAGTTTTATTAAAGATGGTGAATCATAGAATAGTTTTATTAAAGATGGTGAATCATAGAATAGTTTTATTAAAGATGGTGAATACAAGAATACAAAGTTTCGAAACGCTTTGGAATACCAAATGATGCCTTCCAAAATCTAAAGAAAACATTAAGAAACAAAAGAAAACCCAAGTACTATGTAATACCATTATTTACATTACTCGGACTATTGACCTCATCTTTGTCGCTATATTTGTTACAACGTTTCGGCCGTTGTACGCTCCGGCCTTCTTCAGGTGTTTGGAATATCGAACTGAACCCTTTATTTCGCTCACTGGGGTAGACTCTTCTAGTTCCACGTGCCATGTTTAATGGATGTCAGTTATCACTTATCTCCTGTTAATTTCCCTCTGAAAGTTCTCCACTGCCTTAACCGGGTATTGAACTCACAAATTAACATTTCTAAGAGATTTCTATCCTATTTAATAATATTGATTCTAGAATTTCTATCAAATTGAAAACTGCTTTATCGATATTGAATTCCTTATTTGAAAACCTAACATTTTCAAGACGTTTCATCTAAATGTCATAATGCCGATTTTAATGCACGGGAAATATAAGGAAATGGCTATTATCATCATGATTAACATGAACGGAATGGAACGTGATTCTTGAGCGCGTTTTCGTATGTGTATATGTCTCAGTGAGGAAAACAAATCGTTATTGACCCCTTCAAGCCGAGCACGCACCCATGTTTCTGACAAGATAGAAATTGTGTGTGCGTTTGCTTCCTTTTTTATGGAAGAGCGGACATTGCTGGTGAACCTGAAGTTGTCTGAGAGTGGGATATAAATTGCCAAAGGGAGTCGTAGTGTGCAGATGGAAAAAAAACTATAGCTAACGGATGGTACACAAGTCGATACCTGATCAGTAACGGCTGGGTGACTGCGGAGTATGATGCTGAAATACCCGAAACCCCTAATGAACCTCGGCTAGAAACATCACTGATGATGTGTACCAAAGCATCCAATAGAAGTATTTTACGAAAAATCATTCGTCAATTTTTTCTAGTAATTCAAATGTATTTACTTTTGGATTGTTGTCTTTATCTGCTATCATTTTCTAGCATTTCAGCCGTTGTGCTCTCCAGACTTCAAGTTATCGATCCAGGTAACTTTTAGTAGATTTTAAACTGAATCCTTTTTTTTAATCGATATAAAGGTATATCTCATCTTATGCTTGTTTAGTACTGCTCAGTTAATTCATTAGGTTATTGTATATTAAATAAACGGCTCAGTTTGAAATTACCTGATGGCTACCTAGATCTACAAGTTCCTGAAGAGGGCAGCAGGCTACAATGGTCGAAATGTGATAACAACAACGAAGATAGACAATAGACAAAATGTAAATAATGTTAATAACGATAAATCTCCATCCAAGACATTCAGACAGAAATGAAAAAAATACCGTATTTTCCGGCTTACAAGACGCTACGGCTTGGAAGACGCAACCTAATATTGGAAAGAATTTTCTAAAAAAAAAAAAAAAAATATAATTCTCATTCACCATGCGTCCCTTGCATACTGGCGCCACGTACTGTTTACATTAATCATTCGTCCGATTTTGTTTGTATGGCAATGACATACTAGTCAAGAGTAAAAAGGATTCCGCCGCTGCTAGTAAACAGAGCATGTTTAATATTGTGGCTCAGCTCCAGGAAGGTTTATAGTCTTGGAAATACTTGTAATCTCAGCACTTAGCTGTTACATCATATAAAAGGCTTAATTAGATAGCTAACATTATAGTGTAATGACTCAACATATAAATCCACGTCCCAAACCAATTAGGTGACCATCCAAGCTTACTTTAGCCTAGGCGTTGCCTTACATTTGTCTTGGAAGACGAACACCTATTTTTCAGGAAAAAAATGCGTCTTGTAAGCCAGAAAATACGGTAGTTTCTAGATGTTCAATGTAAATGTCATAATGTCGAGTTTAATGCGCGGGAAATAAATATGTGTTTTGAGTTTGTGGTGTGCTAAACTGTAATAGCGTTTAGTTAAAATTAAAAAAAAACATTTTAATAGTTTTACATCAGATTTTGATTTTCCAACCTCTTTATATTTATTTGCGTGAAATGAACAAAATGCTTGGAAATTCAAATGTGAAGAATTATGAAATTGTCTCTTTGGTTTGTGTGTGTGCTTGTGAAAATGTTTTGTATAGTTATGTGGTGTGTATATATATATATATATTCTTTCTTTCTTTCTTTTTGAATTTGTAGGTCTGATGAATTGGATCCTGATTTGATTCCAATATCATAAATTATAACCCTGGAATATTAGCGTTTGATTTTCATTTTACTTATATATATATATATATATATATATATATATATATATATATATATATATATATATATATATATATATATATATATATATTAATATATATATATATATATATATATATATATATATATATATATATATATATATATATATATATATATATATATATATATATATATATATATATATATATATATATATATATATATATATATATATATATATATAATATATATATATATATATATATATATATATATATATATATATATTTATATATTCAGAAATATAGACAGATACTGAAGAATAATTTATTTTTGGCACTAGGTCACATGGGGCACTTAGGGTGGATCGAACCTATAAGTCCAACTTGATTACGATATCACGATGAGGCTCCTTCTTTGAACTTAGTTTGGCACAGGGCCACAAATATTGGGAACTTAGGGTGGATCGAACCGATTGCTTATGACCTACAAGTCCAACTTGCTGACTATTATATTACGATGATGTCCCCTTCTTTCTTAAGCTTAGTAGAGTTTGCCACAACTCCACAAGATTGGGACAGTATGTGAGAAACAAACTCAATACTAAAGATCTAAAAGTCCAGCTTGCTAGTTATGATATTACGATGAAGTGCTCTTCGAAATGGAATATGTTGAGCGTTTCTTTTAAGTTTGGGAGGGTGTAGGACAAATGTGAACATCAGCAATGTTGAATGATTGTTTCTTTTCTCATTTGTCGACATGCCTGAATGCGCATGCGTCGTGGAGTGAATGCATATGCACTTTAAAAAATATAAACCCAGTGGCTAAAAGTTGTAAATATCAACAATTGTCACCACCATATAAATTACACATACACACACACACACACACGTATGTGTGTGTAACTGAAAAAATACATATATATTCAAGGAATCCCGGTGATGCCCTAGGGAAAATTACTTCAAAAAAATAGCAACAGAGGAGAAAAAAAAACATGTTCTTTAACGTATTTTTTTACACAACATAACAAATGAAAAAAAGATCATTTACACATGAAAAAGTCGTTGTTACCGAAGAATTATTCTGATACAGAAAGCAAAACAAATAATGTCCCTTAGGTTGAAAGGTCTGTTGGATACACAACGCTAGTGTTTCTCCCAGTCTTGGATGACAGTATGAAAAGGTTGTTTAGGGATCCAACCCAGGAACAACCAACACAGAAAGAAACACTGAGAACCCACGTTGAGACTAGCGATTTTAAAAGATTGTCCTTGTGTCTTGTTGATGATCATGGCAAAGCAGAACGTCACTGGGAATTGAAGTCGGTTTAATTCAAAAGGCAAGTCTATTTGAATTAATAGGTATTTGGGGAATGAATACATCCCTCTTTTTGCTTATCCTACTTAGGCTGGTTGCCTCGGTGTCACGCAGAAGTTCTATTGCACAGCATAAAGAGCTCAGATTTCTGAGAAGCGTGACGGGTACCACAGCTTTTCGTTGAAGCCTGTGGAGAGGACCACCATGCAGCTCAAGCGTGTTGGGGAAACTCAATTGGGTGCTGAACAACCCCTGAAGTTTCCAAAAGTGTGTCAATTGATTTGAACAGCTAAATGTCTTGCAACATTCTTTTCTCGCTTACGGAAATACTGATAATTTCTATAGTTTCAGACTATATATTACTTACATTATTTACATTATTCGGACTGTTAACCTCATCTTCACTGCCATATTCACAACGTTTCGGCTGTTGTACGTCCAGGCCTTCTTCAGGATCTGTCTATATCTCTGAGATGAGGTATTATGATTGTATTATTTACATTATTCGGACTGTTATCCTCATCGTCACTGCCATATTCACAACGTTTCGGCCGTTGTACGCTCCGGCCCTTTTCAAATGATTGGAATTTCAAACCGAATCCTTTATTTAGTCCACCGGGGTAGATTGTTCTAGTTCCACGTGCCATGCCTCTTCCCGATGTCTCTGTTATTTCCCTTTAACTCAACTCTCCAAATTTTTCTTTCACCACTTCCGTGGCCTGGTATTGAACTCACAACTCTTTGGGTCTAGTCACGTCTTTATCCACTTATTAGATAATTTTTTTTTATCTCCAGAATCTATCTTAAATATTTATAAGTCCATGCGTATTTAGACATCCTTTGTAAAATCTAAAGAAGTATCTGTAATGACATTGATCTTGATCTGGCATCTCGGCTTCAGTCACTTTCCATCCACTGTGATGTAGCTTACATGTGCCTTTTTTTTTTCATATATAATTTCATGGTAATTGTTCCGATGAACTTTCCTCTACAGACAAATTATACAAATGCAAATTAGTTTGGACTACATAGAAACTTTGAGGTATTATGGTGGCTGTACTAAGAATGATGAGTTGTTTTGGTGTAAGAAATACTGTGGTATTTTTCGGTCAGTAATTGTGCCAAGTTTAATATAAAACAGACTGAAGACAAGCATTCCCCTATCCCTCCTTTTAGCCTTGTACCACATGTTTGTATTTTCAAAGTAAATATTACTTTCCTCTATAGTACCTAGACTTTATGACTTTAAGCGCAGTACTAGACTGGCAACTAAGTCTCATCATTTTACAATTGAAATGTCGAGATGCAACCGTAAGTTCTATGTTAAGAGTTTCTTCTTAAACTTATTGCTTGTGGCTTTACAGTCAGCTTTGATCTTCAAAAATCCAAATGCTGTGTCAATTGTTAACTTCTGTCTTAATTCCTCTTCTTTTATTGTTCTCTGTTGTTAATTGCGTTTTTCTTCTTATATTCCGTCGTACTCATTAACCCCTACACTGTTGCCTTGCCCTGCCCTGGAATGAAATGGTTAGAAGGGGTCAAAAGTACGAATATAATAAACTGGCCTGTCTTAATAAACTCAGCGTAGAGTAAGAAAGTGTCCTTAAAATATAAAATAAAATAAACGTCCCCACTGCCCTTTTTGTTTTTAGTTTTTTTTATAAAAAAAAATATCAAACGGCGTTTATTATAATCTTAACGCAATCTTAATCTTAACGCAAGTTAAACTGCTAAAAAAAATGCTTAAATTTAAATTATTTCACTCTTTCACAAAATTAATGATCCTAATTAATAAACTATTTCATTTTTACTGAGTTTTTATTTTCAAATATAAGAACTATTTCGAGACAATTTCATACACTCTGTGACGATTCATAGTGTTCCAGTGTTCACTCTGCCTTAATGTCATTAAAAAAGGCATGAATCCAATCTTCCCTGCCATACTACAGCTATGGGTTAAATAACAGGTTACACTGGGTTTTACTATTTACATTATTCGGACTATTGTCCTCATCTTTGCCACCATATTTATTACAACGTTTCGGTCGTGCGCTCCGGCCTTCTTCAGGCTTTTGGAATGTCGAACTGAACCCTTTATTTCGCTCACTGGGGTAAACTGTTCTAGTTCCACGTGCCATGTCTAATGGATGTCAGTTATCTCCTGTTAATTCCCCTCTCCAAGTTATAAATAAAGTTCGACATTCCAACCACCTGAAGAAGGTCGGAGCGTACAACAGCCGAAACGTTGTAATAAATATGGCGAATAATGTAAATAGTGTAAATAATACCTCATCTCAGACAGTTTTTTTTTATTATTTGTTTGATTTTTTTTTTAGTAGTAGCTGGTCTAGTAGGAACAACTTGCATTCAAAGCTATGGAGAAAGCAACAAGAAAGCACTCCACTATCTTCCCCAGGGCCTCATGGTAATTCAAAGATAATAAAGCAATAGATTGTGTGGAGAGCTGTGATCGCTTACTGGTTACGGCATTAAAAAATCTTAATGAGCAGTTTCCTACACTGCTGTCTTTCTCAATCTTTTATTTGTAGACTTCGATGGCATATTGGCTTGCTACTCTCGTTTTCCGGGCATATACGTCTGCTACGGCTGTTAACTCGGGTAATGTGTGTTTGTTCAAAAGGTTGTGTCTTAAATAACTGCAACTATGCTGAGCCGACCTTTTGTTTTAGAGAGCGTATAATCTGCCATAATCAGCAGTTTGAACAATGCCAAACACTCGATCACGATGGCTTGTGACTTCGTAGTAATACAACCACTCGGCTACGCACCTATACACCCTAAATATCCTCATAATAAGCACTTTCTACTCCCTCCTAGTACGTCATTACAAAAAAATAACAAGTCTCTACCTTCAGTGGCTCTTGGGTCTTGTACTGCATGAATAATAAGATGGTCGTAGTATTATATGAAAATATCGTATGTGATAACTCTTTGAGAATAGAATTATTAATACTAGCCAATTCCCCGTCTTATGAACAAGTCTCTTAATATTTTTAAAATAATCGTTTTATTTATGCTAACTGATTATTTTGGCGATTGCCTTATTCGATTCTCGCCGTTCGATACTGTGCATCTAAAAATTGACACGTTTATCATGTTTGTCATAACTTCTCGGCCTTTTGGGGTTGGGATCAAAGTATAGTATCTCCGTCTCGGTGGGGATAAACTATATTTCATCTCTCAATTGCTCACCTGGAAACATTTGAGGTGTCCGGTCTTGGGAAAAAGCTTCACGCAGCAGTACCTACCTCACTGCACTAAAGAGTACGGGGGAGGTCCATAGTAATACCGACGCCAGCGCAATCGACTGTTGAAGAGGCTGGGCTATACGTAATATCTGTTCTTAGGAGCTTAATATGATTCTCTCCCCTGTGTTCGAATTCCAGTCAGGTTTGTTACGTGCAAATGCTCTTGTGGCAATCCTGAATCGAAAAGAGACATGGTCGCTGAAACGTATCGCATCCACCTCTCCCAACACGCATTAAGCTAGCGCGGTAGAGTACTGGCTCATTTCACCCCATGAATCTGGGGAAGGTACTTCCAACAAAGGACCTTTTACAGGCTGGAAAGATTTGTTCGGAGTATTTTCCTTATCTTGTTTGTTTCGGTCGATATTAACTTTCAGTCTTCTTCGGATATCTGCCACATTTGATGGCATTTCCTGGAATTTTTTAGCTAAAACCCTTTATTCAATCCACGAAGATAAATTGTTCTTATTTCGCTATACAGCCTGAAGCAGGGGTCGGCGACCTACGGCACGCGCGCCACACGTGGCACGCCAAGCAATTTTCAGCCGCAAATGACTTCACGAAGTCCGAATCAATAACTACTATGACGCAAAGATATTTCGCCGTTTCAAAACTTCTTGATCGTTGGACTCCGATTAATGATAAAAGCTTTAAAAAAATAGTTTATTTCTATTAATCTGGTTTACATATTATTATATTAATATACAAAATATATTGTAGAACAGGTATATTGACCGTGACTTGTGTAAAAATACGTATACTGTTAGTACAATTAATGATTTTTAAACCCTAAGTCGGCACAGTCAGCAAAATGTTGCCGACCCCTGGCCGAAAGGATATCTCGTATCGGTTAATTTTTTCAAATGAATTCATTCTTGTCATGTCGCTTGTCTTTTTCACTGAAGCATATTATATGAATGTTTCTCACTAGCTGACCCAGGTGTTAAACTTACGGCTGCCAGGTAATTTGATTTGCTTTTATCTGCAGGGCCACGTGCCCTGTAGGACAGTTCTGTACTGAAAACGTGGATGGCAACTTTAACCTGATGTCATTTGTCTGCCTCTTCAATTATCTGTAACATGGATTGAAGTCTGTAGAGTACAACGGCCGAAATGCTGCAAGATTTGTTGGATAATAAACAGTTTTCAGTACTGAATTTTGTTTGGTCAGAATAATGGTGTATTTATTAATATCCATTAATTTAATTGGGCTAATGTCTTCATATTGGTTGTTATCGTCAACGTTTCAACTGTTGTGCCCTCCCAACATCTTCAGCTGTCTGTCTGAGCTGGTAACCTTATGAAGTTCTAAACCAAACCTTTTATTAAGTCCCCAGAAGGAATCTGTTCTCACTTCACCATCAATCCTCGAGGATATTTCGTTTCAGTTAATTGGCAGTTTGTCTCCTGCACTAATTTAGAGTATATATGGCGCCTTGGATTGAAATCACAACCGCCAGTTTACTCGATTCGCTTAACCAATAACCTTTATCCACTAGGCCATCTGTTCTGTAGAACAATTCTGTAGAGGAAACTTGGATGATGTTACTAACCTAATGTCATTTGTTTGTCTCTTCAAATTACCATAATTCCCCCTGCATAATACGCATTTTTTCTAAAAAAAAAATTATAAGCAAAATCGGTGGTGCGTATTATACACAGCTACAAAAAATCTTTAAAAAATTGTCGTAAAATAAGAATTATCATAAAACTAAATTAAAATAATAATATTCTATTTTTAAAACATTTTTTTTTAAATAAGAGTAGGAAACGCTGGCCGTAATGAAATCGGAGAGGTACAATTATAGGGTTTTATTACCAAAAAAAAGGGTGCGTATTATGCGTGAGTAGAATCATTTTCCCATATTTTAGTACAATTTTAGGTGTGTATTATTGATTAAGGCGTATTATACATAGGGGAATTACGATAATCCATTTATATGACTTGTACACTAACTGTAACAATCTACCATGTTCGGTTTAAAAAAAAATGGAAGATTAACAACTATTAGAGACATCTGAAGAAACGCGGCGAGTACAACGGCCGAAACTTTGTGACGATAGCAACTATAATAAAGACACTGATGCTAACAAATCGGTGAACGAGGTGTGTCTGAAAAGTAATGGGACCTGTGTCACAAACAGTTTATTTCAATTCCAAACAACAAACTCCATGATTTTTCCCCTTCAAAGTAACCCCCGCCTCCATTGAGCCTAATGTACTTTTCCTCCTTCTCTGCCAAACTTCTATGCCCTGCTGGAAGGATTCTTCATGGATGCCCCTCAGCTCCGTTGTCACGGCCCTCTTGATGGCCTCCATGCCTTCAAAGCGACTCCTTCTGATGATCCCCGTGAGTTTGGAGAATAGAAGAAAGTCACACAGAGCAAAGATCAGGTGAATAGAGAGGTTGATCCAGTCACTCGCATGTGAAAAAAAACAAAATGTCAATGGTTGCATAAAGCTGATATTACAGATATATAATCCCAAGATATCATGTTAAATGATAACAGAATCCGTTTATCCCTCTTTTGCACACAGCCCACACAGAACACTCAGACCCGTTACTTTTCAAACAGACCTCGTATAAAAAAAAATTAATAATTTAACACTATCATGTCCGCACAAACAAATTTCCATTCACACGGATCTTAACCGATATTTGTCCGTTCCTTTAAAATTCTGTTAGTTTTCAGGCTCGAGAACAGATAAGGAACTCGATGGCATCAAATGCTGTTCCTTTCTACGAGACACAATTTCTGTTTTTCTTTCTCGATAGAAAATATGAGCCTATTTTGGAAACATAAATCCACGTGGGACATATTTTTCCCAAAATAATTTAAATTTCTGTTCGTTTTCCCATGTTGTCACTAGTTGAACGTTTGTTTCTCTTGGAGATTGTTGTTCTTTGCTTTCAGTAAAAATTATCTTGCGTTTTGTCTTTTTGCTGACGTCATCTTTTATGGAGTCAGACTTCAGTCCGGGTTAAGATGCCTCCATTTTATGTTTGGTCTTCCTGTCCTGTAGCTCAGTCATGGACAAACTGCGGCCCGCTTCTGTACAACTCGCATAATTTCATGAGGACAATAACCGTTCTTAAAATTTGGTTTGTTTTCTTTCATTCTCACTTGTTCACTCACACACTCTCTCTTACATAAATAATAATTAGGTACAATATTTCTTGAATTTTTAAACTTTCGTCGAAGCTAACTTTTTCATCATTTTAAACGATTTTCACTACGGAAAATCATATATTTAGATACTTTCATTTACTTTAGAAACAGAAAACTTTCATAATAATTTTTTCTCTGGGGAAGAAATATATTTTTTATTTAAAATTATTAATTACTTTTGTATTTTCAAGTGAATAAATTAGAAATTAATCACACGAATTGGCATGAATTAATCACATTGTCATCTGTGCTATTTTGCCAAAATTTTAAATTTCTAAAAAAATCTTCCCCCACCAAAAAAAAAAATCAACTTTTCTCAATTTCTGAGGCAGACGCTTATGATCTTTCGTAGCGAAAATGGCTGAGGCATGAGACTTAAATCTTTTTATTAGTGCCGCTTGACTTATGATGAGCCATATGTTATATAGCTCACTGGTCCCAAAATGATTGTTCATGCCTGCAGTAGTTGATGGTAACGTGATTCACATACTCTTCCTCCTACAGATTACCATTTCTCTCTAGGTAAGACGTGTTCCTCTTGTATATATTTTGACGACAGCTGACAAAGTAAAAAAAAATAACGGCGACCCAAGACAGCAGAATTTCGAAACGTTCCACTACCGCGTCTCAACCCTCCACAATACACTGACGGTGTCAGAATCCATTGAGTAGGTACTTAGTATCGTGTAGGACTGTTTCTAGCCCAGAAAATGGAGTAAATCGATAGGCCATCGATTCTGCAAGTGGTCGGAAGAACATTACTCCAATGGTTAACAAGTGCCGTCTCGATAGATGTCTCCACAGCTTCTTGATATTTTTAGGTGCAAGATGTTGAATAACCGCTCTCTACCTCATCACATAAATACTCGATTGGGTTTATTTCAAGTGAACGTGTTAGCCACACTATTCGTTGAAAATCTCCAGATTCTAGACAACGTGGACAACCTATTTTTTATATTTTTAATTTATAACATCATTTACAATGTAATAATTATAATTTACAAATAAATATATAATTCTATATTTTTTTAACATATTTTTCATAATTTATAATTTTGTATTTATAACATACAATACAATATTTTAAATCTATAATTAAATGCAATCATTTATAATTTACATTAGAATACATAGTTTTATATGCTTAACAGTTTATATTTTTATAATTCATAATTTAAAACATAAAGCCTAATAATTTTATATCTATAATTCAAAGCCTAATAATTTTATATTTATTATCTAATTTTATATCTATAATTCAAAGCCTAATAATTTTATATCTATAATTCAAAGCCTAATAATTTTATATCTATAATTCAAAGCCTAATAAATTTTTATAATTCAAAGCCTAATAATTCAAATTCAAAAGCCTAATAATTTTATATCTATAATTCAAAGCCTAATAATTTTAAGCCTAATAATTTTTATCTATAATTCAAAGCCTAATAATTTTATATCTATAATTCAAAAAGCCTAATAATTTTATATCTATAATTCAAAGCCTAATAATTTTATATCTATAATTCAAAGCCTAATAATTTTATATCTATAATTCAAAGCCTAATAATTTTATATCTATAATTCAAAGCCTAATAATTTTATATCTATAATTCAAAGCCTAATAATTTTATATCTATAATTCAAAGCCTAATAATTTTATAATTTTATATTTATAATAAACGATACAATTTATATTTCTTATAACTCATAATTTTATGTTTATAATTAATGATACAATTTGTTTTATATTTTTAATAATTTATGCTTTATATAATTTATAATTTTGTATTTATTATTTATAATATAACTTGCAGTATCGCCCGGCGTTGCCTGTGCTTGATTCAAAAATCGTACGACTCTTGCAACAATCGCTATCACTTGACTTAAAATATTTTTGCACTTCCTTGCTTTTAAAGGAGTGCCCTTTGCTGTGCTGATGTTGTTACATGACTTACTTCTTGCCTATATCACACTGCGAATTTTTTCTACGCTCTATACTAAACATTAAATCTGTTACGAAAAACGAACTAAACAAAATGAACACAAAACGATCAGCTTTAAAAAAAAGGACTCGTAACTGGAAAAACCGAATGAAAAAAGAATGTTAACAACAAATACTTTTTCACACCCAACCCAGTTCTGCCGAATCAGAATCAATGTTGAGTTTAAGCAAGCGAATGAGCCAATTGGAGTAAAGTGCCATGCAGATTTAAATTTTTCCCACTTGTGACGAATGCAGCTATCGATTTTTTGCATGCTAGTTAACATTCGTGTCAGTCAGCTGTTGTTGGCTCTCACGCTGGCCAATAGAATCTTCCTGCCTATTCGTGGCAGCCAGTTATAAGCTCTCACTCTGGCCAGTAGAAAATGGCCGCAAACTACATGAAAACTGCCGTAGAAGCATGAAAAAATCGATTATTTCCACTATCGATGGGAGTTGGGAAATGCAAAGACGGTCTTGGCCTTTTCACTAACTTGGAGCATGTGCATGTAAATTTTGGTGCAAATCCGTGGAAACTTGCGGCCGTGCATTCATTACACACACATATATACACACACACACACACTCACATCCTGCCTTTTATAGATAGATAATTTATAATACCATTTATTTGTATTTTTAACAATTTATATTTTTATAATTTTAGATTTATAATACAATAAGTTATAATTTATAATAGCTATATACCGTACGTATAAACACTAATGGGCATGTCCCAATCCTCAAACATGTTCGACATTATTCTAAGTAGGGTAAATATACTGTCTAAGTAGCCCACCACTAGCAGTGGTTTACCTACTTCACGACGTTGGCGAGTATTGTATTTTGTTCATGTCATAAAGAGTACCACTTAATTTCCAACCTCTGTTTTGGTTATTCCTCATTCAGTAATCCTTCTTATGTTACAACAATAATATAATTTATGATATTCTATATTTTGATAACTCATATTATTGACCATCTTGCTAGTCTTCATCGTTTTCATCATATGAAGCATTGTCAACATTATTTCTAGTTTTAATGAGTAATTGTGTTTCACCTGTGTTCTGTTGTTGTGGTAACAATCAAATTAAGTCATACTTTATAATATCTATTCAATTGAGTTAAATATGGAGAAAGAAAGTGCAAGACCGAATTGGTTGCGAAGCAGAGAAGGCTGCTAGGCATAACGCTCAGACAGACGATCAAGAAAATCGTTGTCAGTCCTGATATCAAGTAAATAAAGAAAGAACAAAGAAAAGACGTAGAAACAAATACAAAATGTAAAAAGAAAGTGAAAAATGACAAAGTAAGAAAGGACAAAGAAAGATGGGAAAGACAGAAAAAATGAAAGAAAAAGGCAAACAAAGAAAGAATGAAGGAAAAGAGAAAGAAAGAGAATAAAAGAAAAAGACATTGTATATCAGTGTATTCAAAATCAACAAAGAAAGACAAAAAATTAGCAAGTGGAGAGTTGCGTTTGCACGTGGTTCCACCGTGAATATTGGTACGTGCTTTTTGCACCAGGAGAAAATAAGTAATCTCATCTGGAAAGAATTAGGACTGATAAGAAAATTAAAGAAATGTTATGAAAAGAGAAGAAAATTTGCAAAGAGGAAGTGGATTAAAATACTTTATCGATAAGCCTCTAAATATCGGTAAGTCGCGTCGTCGTATATATCCGTATGTGTCTATCAATATATACAGGGTGATTGAAAAGTAACTCGCTATTTTATATAGGATGGACTCTCCATCTTGTAATAGATATTGTTAAACGGGAGAGTCTATCATATATAAAATAGGGAGTTACATCTCCGTCACCCTGTATATGTGTCAAAAATGTCATTTCGTATTTCTATATGGACTAAACATTCGTTCTAAGACGGAATATACAAGGCACTATAAAGTTCGGGTGCACTTTAACAAATTTATAACTTTATTTGTATTTGCGATAGAAATAATTTGTAAAAACGATTAGAAAGAAGTAAATCTATATTTTTTAAGGTTTTATTGAAATTTTATTTAAGTTTCCACATGTCCTCCATCATTAGCAATACAAAGGGTAATACGATTTTGCAGTTCACGGAAAACATTTGCCAACTGATTTACAGTAATGCCTGAAATAACATTAGTTATTGTAGCTATACTTAAAACTAAGTACATTAAACTTTATAACATTTTTTACAGATTATTTCTATCGCAAATACAAATAAAATTATAATTTTTTAAAGTGCACACGAACTTTATGGACACACTGTATAGTTTAAAGCAAAACGGAAAAAATCAAAGATGTGAGTTACACATCGGTGAGCGAAATAAAGGGTTCAGTTCGAAATTCCAACCACCTGAAGAAGGCCGGAGCGTTGTGATAAATATGGCGACAAAGATGAGGACAATAGTCCGAATAATGTAAATAGTGTACATAATACCTCATCTCAGAAATATAGACAGACTCTGAAGGATCAAATTGTGAATCATCAGATTCTGAGTGTAAAACCTACAAATTAAGAGGTTAGCTCATTGATTTTTTTTTTTTTTTTTTTTTTTTTTTTTTGTCTAATTCATTTCATTTTTAACGTTGGCTTGCTGCGTAAATCAAATATATTTCTTAGTGGAGAGAGTTGTGTCTCCTCTGTTATCTAATGAGATTACAATGTAACAATGTATAGTAAAATATTGCAAAATTAAAGCATAACGGTCTAATTCTGCGTTATAATTATTTGAAATGTGTTTTCCTTTTTACTTCAGAGAAAATTTGTAGCTTTTTGTAACAAATAAAAAGGACAATTTTTAATTACATGGTCTAAATGAGGTATTGATTCCTCGGAATAGATTTGTAGATATATTATAACACACACACACACACTATAATATATATATATATATATATATATATATATATATATATATATATATATATATATATATATTATATATGCGCAGTACTTATTGGAAAGCGCTCACTATCGGTGATAGAGCTAACATATTTAGTTTGTCTGCCGATCGCAAAGGGTTGCAAATCAACGCAACAAATGTGTCTCTCTCTCTATATATATATATATATATATATATATATATATATATATATTGTGTGTGTGTGTGGTTAAATGATTTAGACATATCATGTCGTTTTCGTTGTGATCCTTTCATATTTACGGATTAATTTCTTGGTAGCCTTAGAAAATTGATTGAGAAAAATACGATAATTTTCCTTTGAAATAGTTTTTATTTTCCCAAGTACTTTCAATCTCATCTGAGACCATCTTCAGAGGGTTAAGTTGTTTGTGAGTATGTATGCGTTTCTGTGAATTTAAAACATTTCAGCTATTTGTTTTTTTTTTGTTTTTTTTTTTAATGCTTATGTAGTGTTCTAGATTTCAAAGTTCACGTGTTCTTTTGCTTTTTATTTTTTTTTTGCTTTTTTATTTTGTTTTTTTTTTCAATATAAGAGGAGTAATTATTTTCTTTTTGCTCATGCGCATATAATCGACAGATATGTCTAAATTATTTAGCCAAATCTGTTTGAATGAAAATATGCCGCCTAAATATACACAATATATATATATATATATATATATATATATAATATTATAAATTAATTGATTTAAAATGTTTTTCGCTACACAGTTCTAACCATGTTTCAAAAATGGAAGCTAATTTTGTAATTAAATTTAATTTTGTAATTAAATTACAAAATTAAATTCGGAGCTTTTAGCTTCAATTTTTGAAACATGGTTAGAACTGTGTAGCGAAAAAAAACATATTTTAAATCAATTCATAATATTAATGTTCTGTAAATTTACATTGAGCACTATTTTGTAAAAAATAAAAATATCTATAAGAACACAGGATTATATATCTTACTGTTCTTTCTTTTTATTTATATAATATATATATATATATATATATATAATTAACCGCGGATAACGAAATCCTAACGCAATTTTTTATGCCTGCCATCCGCTTGGCTGAAGCTAGACTCTTGAAGACTAACACAATGCGCTTTCTTGGCCTCAAGTTTTCAACTGACTTGAGGTCGGGCGGCATAGAATCAATAGCTGCATCTACTGCAGTTGGGTCACTGTGTCGTACCAGAAAACTTTTTTCGACAGAATCCATCTTGCACATTTACAAATTTACAAATCTAGCATTCGTCCGTGCATTGAATACTGTTCAAAGAAGGATATGCAATGTGATAGGTCCTGACTTGGCATCTCTACTTCAGTCACTTTCTCACCGACGTGATGTGCCTTCTCTGTCTTTTCTACAAATATTTTCATGGCAACTTCCCTGATGAGCTTTTACCCTGCTGCCCCGACTACATAAATTTTAGCCTGCTACTAGATTGACATATATAATATATATATATATATATATATATATATATATATATAGATTTACTCGTCTGTCTGATTCTCATCCAACTAAATAAATTACCATTAATTTATTAGGTCGATTTATCGATTGATTTTGACATCCCCGATGTTTAACTCACACCTTCGACTTTTTCCGTTTTGCTTTAAACTATATAATCCGTCTTAGAACGAATGTTTAGTCCATATACGGAAAGACATTTTTATATATATATATATATATATATATATATATAGGATGATTGAAACGTAACTCTCTGTTTTATGTATGATAGACTCTCCCGTTTAACGATAAATTTTACAAGACGGGAGAGTCCATCCTATATAAAAATAGGGAATTACTTTTCAATTACCCTGTATATATTGATAGTGGCACACGGATATATACGACAATGCGCCTACTGATATTTAGAGGCTTATCGATAAAATATTAGCCGCATTGTCGTCATTGAAAACGCCAAAATAAACTTTGCTTTATTCAGAAATCATAAGCTTCTAAACTCAGGCTATTCTAATAGAAACTGGAGATGAACCATTTTTTTTTTTTTTTTACTACTAAACAGTAATCGCAGAAAATGTCAAAAAACGTACGTAGAAAATATTATGAACATCATGCTGCATATTCCCAAGGCTATCTCATTTCCTCCGCCGAAAACTCGGACAAAATACACGAATAGCGTTTGAAAAAGCAAGAATAATTAGACAGAAACTGGGACAGGAAAATATTCTTTCAAACTGGAAAATATGCCATCCGACGACGGGAAATCTGCAATAATAGACATTGGACAAATATTCAGAAAAACTTCCTCTTGGTATGACGATAAACTACATCCGGTAATAAGATCTTTGATTGGGAGGTTTTGAGGACCATAGAACCACCTCTTGATTGCTGCTGTTTCCAGATCCAACCCGGGATGACAGTACCTGATAGGGCCCCAGCGATGGGCAATTAGTGAGCCTCCAAACTTGTTTTTTTTTTGTTTTTTGTTTTTTTTACGGCATAAAACAATGGTTTATTTAATGCCGACAACGTCATAAAACAATGATTTATTTAATGCCTACAAGATTTTTATTGCTGGTAATATTTTTTACCTTTTCAAAAATGTATTGCTGGTAATAATTTTTTTTACAAAGTATTTCTGGTATTATAACCTATTTTTACACTTTTATAATATTTTGACCCTAGTTTGGGGGTTAAATATTTACCCATAGCTGGAACCCTAACAAGTGCTACCACTCCAGTTCAGGGTGGACTTGGGAACACCAGCAATTAAGAGATAGTTTCGCGCTCCTCAAAACCTCGTGATCAGAGGCCTTGCTGTCGGATGTAGTTTATCATCATACCCAGGACGGTTCAAACTGGGGTGAAACCACCATGAAAAATACATTTTTGTAGTAACAATACAATCTATACATTTTCATAGTAAAAAAAAAAAAAAAAACAGCAATGCATTTGTGAAAAAAATACCAAAACTGGCAGGAAAATAAAATTTCGGCATTAAATGACCCATAATGTGTTGATATGCCGTTAAACAAACCGAACCAAACAAACACTTTCCAGATATGTAAATTTTCGTATTTTGGCATCTCCAATTGTTAGTTCACATCTTGTGTTGTTTTTCTTGCTGGCAACTAGACATTCTGTCTCCTTGCAAGTCATGGTTAGTCATTGCTTCTCTCTTTCCTTTACAAAATCCATAAATTGTTTAGAGTGTGTGTGTGTGTGTGTGCGCGCGCTCGCGCGTGGATACACGTTACGTTTCATATAGAGCAAAGGATGTTAACGCTACGATAAAAATATCTCCGTAGTATTCGGAAGGAATTATTAAGTAGCAAGTTATTTTATTTATTTATTTAGCCTTGCGTAAAATTAGATTGAGACATACAAATAGCAATTTCCTCTTCGTCTCGATGTTACCAGGTTTTATATATATATATATATATATATATATATATATAACATAATTCATAAAGTCGAGAAATAAGAATCCGCAACAGAATGCAGAAAGCACTGGACGGCCGTTTTGTCCTTTTTGGACTCATCAGCAGTGCGCATCTGCTACTGAGAATCCGGACCGCTACCATACAAAGAATGCGTCATACCACTGGGCTAGCGGAAGAAGAGGAAACTAAATAAACTCAACTTTTAGATACGTTGTATCGTAACGGTCTGGGTTCGATTCTCGGTAGTAAATATGGCGACAAAGATGAGGACAATAGTCCGAATAATGTAAATAGTGTACATAATACCTCATCTTAGAAATATAGACAATTAGTGCTGCTGTTGGCTGAAATTTCTAAAACCTTTCTCTTAAAACAGTTTTTTTCAGGAAAAATAGGTTTCCCATGTCCAGTAGCTGTTATCGCTTTTTCCAGTATTGATGGGGTTCCTTCCTTGTCTTTTGTTTAATGTAGTGTAGATCTTTAATATCTTATGTCATTATTTTCTCTTATATGTGCTATCCATTTTACTTGTTACTGCTGTTGGTAGTCCTCAAGTCATGTAATTTGTTATTTGGCACAGTTCTTTGTTTGCGATTATGTAGCGCCAGCCCACAATGTTCAAAGAAGGAAGGTCTTTGCTAAGACACTCAGGCTTCACTTGGTCAAAGCCATTTTTCACCATTGATCTTAGAAAACGGTTGTATATAGTTGACTGTTTAGTTATTTCTAATCGAGTATGGCACAGTGCATGACATCCAGATGAAATTCGATGTAGGATGATCCTTGCTAAGACGTACATGTTTCATTCGCTCGAAGCCATTTTTAACATCGTCCTGGGTAAAACGTTAAACTACATCCAGCAGACAGGCCTCTGATCAGGTTTTGAGGAGCGTGGAACCACCTCTTAATTGCTGCTGTTCCCAGATTCACCATGGCCCGGAGTGGTAGCACCTGTTAGGGTTCCAACTATGGCAATAGTTAACTATTACCAGCAATACTTTTTCTAAAAAAAATTATTACCAGCAATACAATTTTGAAGGAAGAATATTACCAGAAACAGATTTTTGACAAAACGAAATATCACCAGCAATAAAAAATGTTGTCGGCATTAAATAACCCATTGAGGTTGATATGCCGTAAAACAAAATAAACCAAACCAAACCATTTTTAACAATTGATCTGAGAATGCGCTTTTACAGACCTGACAGTGTGAGAGATTTGTAAACGAGTATAGCGCTATGCATAACATCCATATGACTGCCTCGATCAAACAAGTCTATTTAATAACATGGCTAGGGTTTTTAGGTTAATGTTTTTGTTTTGGTAGCAATTTGTGGTTGTGGGCAAAGCTACCGCTAGTGCAGCCTATCCTATTTTCAATTTTCTTATTTTTATACTAAATTTATTACTGGTAGATTTGAAGTAACGATGTATTTGAAGTATTTACTAATTTCACATGCTGAATTCTTGCTGCTCTCAGCAGTACTTGCACCTATCTGACTCCTCTTTGCCTTTGACCTTCGGCCTGTAGTAATGGCTAGTAAGGCTAGTCCAGCTGACTGTTACTACTGAGTAGTGCGTTTGATCCTCACTAGGTGCCCCTATCTTGCCATCTAATAACCTGTCCTTTTATCCGTTCAGAAATCTTTGTTCTCTGACTCTCCTTCGTCATCGTGACGTTTCGGCGTGAAGTACTGATTCGCATGTCTAGACTGGTTCTCCATTGCTACTGAGTATTGAGTTTCATCCTCACTGGGTACCCTAGACAAAAAAAAAATTGACATCAAATAACGCAAATATGATTGACTGTCGTAAAATCAACTAACCTAACCCTACCCCTTTACACATACGCCTCAAGTAGCTTACTCGCTACTTTGCCGTTTAATCACCGAAGTTAAGTAACGTTGAGCCTGGTCAGTATCTAAGTGGGTGACCGCTTGGAAATACCAGGTGCTGTAAGCTTGGATGTGAGGGTGGAGTAATGGATAACAGCTCGGAATTCTTAATCGGAGAGCAGAGTTCCACTTCCAGTTAGGTTCGTTACATTTGCTTACGCACAAAACACTTGGGAAATCCACCTCGTCTCCCCCTTCTATGGGTTAATTAGTAAGATTTGTATCACTAAACTATTATTACCTCAAAAATTCTTACAATATCAAAGTATTTTCTGTCTGCAAAGCCGTAGAAACCAAGTCAAACAGTCAAAATTATATTACCTTTGATACGCCCTGTGGATAGTGAATCCTCCAAGCTTTATTTCCTCAGGTGTTTAAAATTTTTAACTATATCTTCTTTTTAGCAACAGTATATTTGTATTTCTTACTCTCCGTATAAAAATCTCAAACATCCAAATTTAATTCCAAAATATAGTCTCATTTCTTCCCAGTCGTGGCATTCCAAACTTCGTCCAAGCTTTAGAGAACCTCTCACATAGATGTAATCCATGTTGTCCAGTTCGAGAGGCTCTCGGGCAGCAACTACCCTCTGCGCTCACCCTCACGAATCTTAGAAGAGACCAAAGAAGTGAGCTAAATTGCGGGTACTACAACGGCTTATCTGCACGCTTTCACAGTGTTTTAAAAAAGATTTCAAATTTTCTAACAATGCAGATATAACCACGCGGTAAGTGTGGGCATGTAAACAGTGACTATTACAGCTAATAATGCAAGACTCTTCGGTAAATCGAATCGAGTTCTCTCAGTCAGTGTGTGTTTATCTAAAAATAAATACGCTTAAATTCACCTTCATCCCTGTCGTGCGCCAACGGCTTAGTTGTAGAATCCTACAGGCCGATCCTAGCTAGAGGCAACCGGACGTCTAGCCACACTATGAGCTGTGATACAGAGAAACAATCTCTGTGGATGATATATATATATATATATATATATATATATATATATATTCACCATCGCACCTACATGATTAGAAAATAAATATCGGGTTCTTTGGTTTTCTTGGTTCTTTGCGGATTAATTTGTCCGAGAGATTGTTACATTTATAGCTACAGGAAGTACAACAGCTCTAAAACGTCACGGATACGACGATAAACTACATCTGGCAGCAAGGCTTCTGTTCAGGAGGTTTTGAGAAGCGTGGAATCACCCCTTAATTGCTGTTGTTCTTAGGTCCATCCTGACCCGGGGTAGTAGCAGTTGTTAGGGCCTCAGCTAAACTATCTAGAAGGCCAGGATAATACATATGTAGAGTTACCTTAAGTTTTCATCACCATAATTATCTTTCAAAAAGGGAATCCATCTATATATGCATAGAAATCAATGAGCTGTAATAGGATGTCTGTTTTTCGAAGGAGAATTTGCTGCAAGCATTCGCAAAAGGTTTATGAACATACTTTAATTTATTCGAACTATTGTTCTCATCTTGATTACTGTAGATGTTATTATAAATACAACATTTCAGCAAAGTACCCCTTGGGCATCGTCAGGTGTTCATTGTTTGACTAATATGAGGTATCTGTTTTTTTATTTATTTCCTTCCTGTGATGTCAATTCTGGTTCGTTCTCGCTGAACTAATGCATATTCTTTCACAGTCTGATCCAGGGATTGAACTCAGAATCACTAGGTACAGTAACATTTTAAATCAAAAACTATATCCACTACAGCACAGTCACGAAGGATATCAGTGTTTATTGTTTCCTTCAGTTTTAAAATCAATTGTTACATGGTTTCGATATTAGTTCGTACCTAGGTTAGTGAATGTTTATGGAAATCATGCACTTGTTACAGAGTAAGAAAATGAGTTGGTATGGTTAATGAAAATTCCAGCTAGAAAGGATCGCTGTGACAGCCCACCAGTGGCGGGCCAGCTGCTGCAGTTAATGAAAATTAAACTAATGCTGATGATTTCATTATATTTTGTTTTATGATATATCAACACCTTAATAGGTTATTTCAAAGCGACAAGATGTTTAGAACAGATTCGTAAGAATAGAATATGTATTCTTTGTAAGAAATCAGTTTGTAGATCGGGTTTCATTGACGTTTTTATGTAAAGTCTTTTTTTTTTGTTGTTGAGAGTTGAATCTATTGCCGGTATTTTTTTCCAAAATGTATTGCTGGTATTTTTAGTATAAAAATTTATTTTTTATAGTGTTTTGATCCCAGTTTCGAGGTTAACTATTTCCTCATAGACTGGAACGTGGCCGAGTGGGTTAGAACGTTCACCTTCGGACCATGAGACACGGGTTCAAATCTCACCATGGTCGATTCGTCAGGAAGGAGACTTCCTGATGTTATCGGACTGGAAGTGTCGTTCTCAGCGTGCAGCACCTTTGGGAAATAACTGAAAACCATATCATGGGTTGACCCAAGCCTTGTGAGTGAAATTGCTAGCACGGTCACAAGTCATCGTGGCTTGAGCGTGCTGGCTTTGTTCAAATTGTTGATCACGCCAGATAAAACGGTTTTTCCCAGAAACTATAACTAAGGTCTGCTCAGCATAGTTGCAGCATATGGGTGTTGAATAAACACAAAATGCTAGAGCAAGCGTCTGCAATAGGGATTGGCTAATCACCCGAGTAGATGGGTATCCTCGAATAAGAGTGGCCAGCTATAGATATACATAGCTGGTGACCTAAAAAGTGCTATTACCTGAGAACAACAGCAATTAAGGGGTGATTTCACGTACCTCAAAACCTCTTGACCAGAGACCTTCCTGCCAGATATAGTTTATCGTCGTACCCGTGACGTTTTAGAGCTGTACTTCCTGTAAATATAAATGTAATAATCAAAAATAATCTGCATAATTGTTAACCCAAAGAACCCGATATTTATTTTCTGTCTTTTATAATCGCGTAGGCGAGATGATGAATATATATATATATATATATATATATATATATATATATATATATATAGGATCATCCCATAAGTTCTGTCGAATTTTGAATAAAGAAAACAAGTGACCAAATGTTACATTTAATTACAGATTCAACCAACAATGTATTTTCCCTGATTATCTATGACTTCCTTCCATCTATTAACAAGCTTACTAATTCCATTACTATAAAATTCTTTTGGCTTTGATTCGAAGAACTCACAAATTTTAACCTCTTCCTGTGTTACAAAAGCTGTTTCTTCCAAATGATTCTGTAAGCTACGAAACAAATGGTAGTCTGAAGGAGCAAGATTGAGAGAATAAGGTGGATGAGGAATTTTCTCCCAACCAAGTTCTTCGATCTTTTGTGACGTGATTCTTGCTGTGTGGGGTCGCGCATTGTCCTGGTGAAACATCACCTCTTTTTGATTCACTAGAGCAGGTTATTTTTCCTCAAAGCTTGGTTCAAACGCTCTAATTGCTGACAGTATATTTGAGCATTTATTGTTGCATTAGGTGGTAAGAATTCAAAATGGATTTTTCCTTGGCGATCCCACCAGATTGAAAGAAGAACCTTTTGCCTATGATGTTCCCTGCTCGGCTGTGGCTGGAGTCCTTCCCCTTTACCAAGCCACTGTCTACGACGCTTAACATTTCGATAAAAGATCCATTTTTCGTCGCCAGTCACAAGTCTATCCACAAAAGGTGAAACAAGTTGGCGAGAAGAGCAGATGTCAACTCGGGATTTGAGGTTGTTTTCAGACAATTCATGAGGCACCCATTTTCCAAGTTGTTGAAGATGACGATGAATAGTTGTATGGTTTGAACTGAGAACCACTGCCAATTCTTTAACTGATAAAGCAGCAGGGTTTTCTTCAAGGGCTGCTTCAAGAAGCTTTTCATCAAACTCAACTGGAGGTCCGGTTCGATCTTCATCTTCAAGGATGAAATCTCCACCTCTGAATTTTGCAAACCATCTTCTGCAAGTTCTTTCATTCACACATTCCTCTCCATAAACTGAGTGAATGTTTCTAGCCGCTTCGGCTGCCGAGTTTCCTTTCTTGAACTCATAAAGCATTATGTGCCTCAAGTGATTCTTGGGTACGTCCATGTTAGCAGGGTTTTAATCAAACAAAATTTAATTTTATTATTCTCTGAAATAAAATTTGATCAGTTTAAATACATCTATAATAATGTTCAGCTCCATTAGACATTATAAAATACTCTTTAAATTTCGTTCATTTAAAAAAAATGGTAAAATTCAGACAGAACTTATATATATATATATATATATATATATATATTATATTTATTTATATATATATATATATATATATATATATATTTATATATATATATATATATATATATATATATATTTATTTATATATATATATATATATATATATATTATATTTATATATATATATATATATTTATTTATATATATATATTATATTTATTTATTTATATATATATATATATATATATTTATATATATATATATATATTTATTTATTTATATATATATATATTATATTTATTTATTTATATATATATATATTATATTTATTTATTTATATATATATATATTATATTTATTTATTTATATATATATATATTTATTTATTTATATATATATATATATTATATTTATTTATTTATATATATATATATATTATATTTATTTATTTATATATATATTATATTTATTTATTATATATATATATATATATATTATATTTATTTATATATATATATATATATATTATATTTATTTATTTATATATATATATATATGTATTATATTTATTTATATATGTTATATCTACATTGTTAGAAAATTTGAAATCTATCCCTTCCTGGTTTCCAGAACTGACCGATTATATTGACTTTACCGCAAACTATATTAAAGGAGTGCTTAGTACTATAAAAATAACAGGCAGCAAAAAATAACTTGGTTCCGTATTCCGAAAGAAACACTTTGCTCTTCTTAGCTAATAAAATCGCTATGAAAAGAACGGTAAATGAAATAAGAAAACCCCGCGTTGTCTTAAGCGTTCTTACATTCGGAATGACGTCAAGTATGGATTTGGGAATTGTATCGTCAACAGCTGAAACTTGATTCTAGTTTTACTTTTTTATCGGGGATTCGGTTTTATTACTCATTTATTGAAAGCTGAAAAAAGAAGACCAAAGACACTGTCCAGATACACCCAAATTCTCAGACACACTAAAATGAACCTAAAGAGCCAGGCAAACCTACCTAGGTTTCACATACGCGGATCGTCATGGTAGGTGAAACCTAGATAGGTTTTCCTGGTTCTTTAGGTTCATAGTTAGATTTGCTCTACTTAGTGTATTGAGCACTTTACTTAGTTACTTTTGCTTTACTCGTTTTGAAGGTTTTTTTCTTTGGATTCTGGACGATTGATTTCGTCTCAATTACATGGTCTTAGTTCTTTTTTTTTTTTTTTTATCCTTATTTTTCCTTGGGTATTGGTTTGTTCATTTACAAGACAAAACACTTAGGTTTTTTACCAGACGAGTATAAATATATATA
This sequence comes from Acanthosepion pharaonis, assembly GCA_903632075.3. NCBI lineage: Eukaryota > Metazoa > Mollusca > Cephalopoda > Sepiida > Sepiidae > Acanthosepion > Acanthosepion pharaonis. Next base: position 1,668,509 of record CAHIKZ030000609.1, read on the forward strand.
TATATATATATATATATATATATATATATATACACATATTAAAGTCAATCGCTATTTTTTGTCTTCCCAAATACTGTTCCTTTATAATCTTTTTCCTTACTACTTCTCACTAAAGTCTTCTCATTCACTTTTACTCCCTAAAATTTGCTACGTCCTTGTGGCATTATCACCTTGCTTGAGGTGAAATATATAATATATACACACACATGTATTTACGTATAACGCATACACACATGTATTTATGTATAATATGCATGATGACTGCCAATTCTTTACAGTAGATGACCATTTCTTCTTACTTTTAAAATGAAGATTTGTTTGATTAGTAAGTATAAAAGGATCTTAAAATGATGAAAAATTAAAAAAGGGTGAAATATAAAATGCATACACACACATATATCATCCAAAGCAAGGCAATAATACCACTAAGACGGAATACCTTACTGGGAGTGAACGAGAAGACTATAAAAGCAACCGGAATCCCACTCCTAAACAGAAAATAAACCATTATTCCTGTTCAAAATACTAGGGAGGAGTGTCAACCGGTCTTTAGGTTCGCCTATCTATATATATCTATATATATGTATATGTATATATATATATATATATATATATATATATATTCCGATATGCTATATTTATTGGTAAAAGTACTCAATATATAGAGCGTATGCAAATATAAAAGTACTAGCAGCATGGTCCGGCGTTGCCCGTGCTTGATTCAAAAATCGTACGATTCGTACAGCAATCGCTATCACTTGACTTAAAATATTTTTGCCCTTCCTTGATTTTAAAGGTGTGCCCTTTGCCGTGCTGATGTTGCTACATGCCTTACTTCTTGCCTATCTCACACTGCGAATTTTTTCTAAGCTCTATACTAAACATTAAATCTGTTACAAAAAAAGAACTAAACAAAATGAACACAAAACGATCAGCTTTAAAAAAGGACTCGTAACTGGAAAAACCGAATGAAAAAAGAATGTTAACAAATACTTTTTCACACCCAACCCAGTTCTGCGGAATCAGAATCAACGTTGAGTTTAAGCAAGCGAATGAGCCAGTTGTAGTGAAGTGCCATGCAGATTTAAATTTTTCCCACTTGTGACGAATGCAGCTATTGATTTTTTTTTTGCATGCTAGTTAACATTCGTGTCAGTCAACTGTTGGCTCTCACGCCGGCCAATAGAATCTTCCTGCTCTCACTCTGCAGGCATTTTCTACTGGCCAAAGTACATGAAAATTGCCGATTGAAATAATTTTCACTCTCGATGGGAGTTGGGAAATGCAACGTCGGTCTTGGCCTTCCCGCTAACTTTGTGCATGTAAACTTTGGTGCAAATCCGTGTAAAATTGCGGCCGTGCATTCGTTACACACACATACACACACATTCTGCCTTTTATAGATAGAAATACACTGAGGCATCACCCACCGAGCAATATTCAAGCCATGACATGGGCTTAATATTGTGTTGAAACATGAAACAAACTATCACTACTCGTCATTGACCTCATTGTTCACATATATATATATATATATATATATATATATATATATATATATATATTAGTTTTCTTGCTCTATTTGTGCACTAAGTCTCAAAAATTCGGTTACGGTCACATCAAATTTTTGTATTTGTTTTCAGTTTGTATTTTTCCTGCAAGAAAATGTCAGATTTTGAATAAAAAAACTAAAAAAAAAACTTGTATGAATAATAAAACATTTCAAAACGTAAAATAAATATTTGACTCATGTTATTTATAACTAAACTGTTGGGGTAATTAACCAGTTGTTAAAGAAATCGGTTCTTCCAACGTCCATATTTAATTTAATTGATTGTTTGAATTTGAACCTATGAGGGGACAACTGGGTTTCAATCAATTTCTATACAATAATGGGATATTCTCTCACAGGTTCGTATCCTGCACAGCCCCAACATGCAGGAGGGGTGGAGGCGTTTTCCTTCTGGCGCTATATAGCTCTCCCAGTCCTAGACCCACATTGACTATTGGCTAATACCTGCCCAATATCGTTCATATGCAAATAGTCAGCGCCACCTAAGTAGAAGGTCTTCTCTCAACAGCCCATTGTGGAAGGGGAAGCAACTCTTGGTGTTTACGGCACCACATACAACCAACTCGAGTTTTTATCGGGCTCACCCTGTTCTCTATTAAAATTCGCTATTTAATAAAATCCAGAAATTAGAAACAAAGAAACTGCTATGTAATACCAACCTTCTTATACAAAAGTTGATGCCGGACAATTTCTTCACAGATGTAGAAGAAAATCGAAGTGAAATAATTTTTTTTTTCTACAGAGGGATGCTGAGAATACCATGAACGGAACATGGAAGTTCTAAAGAAATTTGGAACTCGAATGAAACTTAAAACCAGAACTGTTTGTACACAGTTTTTAATTGGAAAAGTTTTTGCAATTTATCAACTTCAGATTGGAGGTATTTTGGGGAGTGGGGAGGACACACACACACACACATATATATATATATATATATATATATATATATATATATATGTATTAAACAATAAAAAATATTAAAAAATTAAAATCTTCAGACAGACTGGGTTGTATATTAATATTCCTTCGTTTTTATTATTTCATTTAGATTCCTCGACTAGTTTCGGCCAACATAACCATCATCAGGAGAAAAATAATTTTCTGATTGCTGGTAGCAGTGAACTACAGAAATGAATGTCTTTATGGAGAAAATGAACTTTTGTCTATAGTTTTTATTTGTTTTGTTTTTTTGGGTTTTTTTTGTTTGTTTTTTTTTTGTTTAACTCAAATTTTGGTCAGTCTTTGTGTTGGTCAAACAGTCTCTTTTAAGTTGTTATTCGAGATAAGAGCTGGATGGTTTCATGCTGCTCTGAATTCTCTTGGTCATTTTCAGTTTTATTGGTTCCTGGAAAGATGTCTCTAAGTGTGTGTGTGTGTGTGTGTGTTATTTGGTTCTTAGTGAGTGGGTATGATGTGTGTAAGCGTGTATATTACTATGGGTGTGTGTTATCATTTGGATCATTAGGGAGTGAGTGAGTATTATGTGTGTATATTCGTGTGGGTGGGTGTATAAATGTGAGGCCTCAACACCTTCGTAAGCATGTCTGTCTTTTGTGGGTGAGAAATGTGGGTAGGTTTTGATTTTGTAGTGTTATATATTAATACTATCTATATTGTTAAATTTATGGTTAAGCCCGGCTGGATAGTGCGATTTTAAACGTTGTATCCACTTATTTTCATGGAACTCTAAAATCTTTCTAATGTTATCTGCTCTGAACTTTTCTATTCTCTCAGTTATAGTGAATTTGGCATGGGTTTTAAAATCGTGTTTTTCTATGCGGAAATGATGTTCTACAGTAATTATATATATATATATATATATATATATATATATATATATATATATATATATATATATATATATATATGGAATATGAAATTATTTCGAATTAACTTTTTTTGGTAGTTAACGCTTCATTATGGTTACTAAAGAAGAAATCGAAAAAAAAACCAATAAAAACAGCTCTTCTTTACTCTTCTCTTTATATGCCTTCGAAAATCCAGCAACCATTTACTCTTCTATTCCTGTTCGTTTACTCCATCTCGACAGTTACACATTCTCCCCCAATTACCTTACTTTCCATCAGGAATCCTGCTGTTATATTGCAGCGTGCCCGGTAAACGGAACATTAGCCGGATATCCTAACGCTCTCTGATACATTGTGGTAGAGTTAGGGGAGCCTTGAAGCATACTTAAGCGAATATGAACGGGTTAAAGTGGGCAGATACAATAATTAATGAGACAAAGCAGTTCATGAAGTATGACATTTTGTTTGCTTCTCTTTCTGTTGTTAAAACTGAAAAGGAGTTTTGTCAACGCTACAAATGTTGGCTAGAACAAAGAGTAAATATTAACCAATCAGAATGTATAAATAACATTTCCAATGTACACAAAATGCTTTATTATAGCCATTAACATAAAAGAAAAAAGAAACAGAGTGAGAAAGAAAGAGAATAGCGAATGAGGCGGTTAAAACGAGACAAAAAGATAAAGAATAAAAAAAAACGATTGAAAAAAGAAAAAAATACGATTGAAACAGCTGAAAAGACAGAAACAAACAGAAACAGATTGATGGCTATACATAAAGAAAAATCAATCAGGTGTTTTAAACATCATCATCTTTCACCTGTTGCTTAGATGAAACAGGTGTTGTTTTGATCTCTACAAAAAAAAAAGAAAATATTTTACGTTTCTCTCTTTAAGCCCTCAAAAGATGAACTTTATTTTTTATGTTAAATCTTCGATAAGTTTTTAAACAATTAAGACGATAATAAGACGAAAGAAGTTTAAGGAAATTTTAATCAAAACCCATTCATGCATTTATATATAAGTGTCTCTGCATGAAATTACTTGTTGCATCGTATGTCTTGCATTTCGGCGTTGACCACTTCTTCCATTTGCACCAAGGTACAATAAAAAAGACCACATGTCTATAGTAGTTTTATATGAAGCATTTTTTAAGACTTTACACTTTTCTGTATGTGTCAAAGTGCTGAAAAGTTCTTGGTCCGACACAGTTCCCAAAATCTATATTCCAATAGCTACACGTTAATCTATTGATTCTGGAAAGCAAGTCGAGAAATTTCACAATTGTTTGTATCATTTCCTTCATAAAATAAATAATGTAAAAACATTTTCTGACCGTCCTGACTCGTGGCACTTACTCAAGTGGTGGAACCGTATGCGTGTCCTGACTCAGGTGATGGAATTTCTTCAATGCCCCTCATTTTTTTTTTTTTTTTTTTTAATCCGAAGCTCCCGGATAGTCCGGCATCGTTGACAAAACTAATCTGGCCGTAGGCATCGAGAAGGACTCCCAATCTGTGATTGACTGGGGCAGGAAATGGCTTGTAAACTTTAATGCCTCTAAAATGAAACTGCTATCAGTTACCCATCATAGAGAACCCTCCCTGCCTCCCATCAGGATGGCTGATGTCCAACTCCACGGGAGCGCCTCTCTGCGCCTGCTTGGTCTCACGCTTTCCACTGACCTGAAGTGGAACAACTACATTGAATCTATAGCTTCATCCACCGCAAGGAAAGTTGGTTCTCTGTGTCGCGCCAGAAGGTTTTCTCGCCTGAGTCCATCCTTCAAATCAACCATTCGACCTTGCATGGAATACCGCTGCCATATATGTTCTGGAGCTCCCGCTGTTCATTATCGAGGTCCTCGCCAAAATCCAGAGATGGATATGCAACGTGGTTGGTCCTGATCTGGCATCCCGTCTGCAGTCGCTATCTCACAGACGTGCTGTGTCTTTTCTACAAGTACTTTCATGGCAACTGCTTTGTATTCCTGGCTAAAACTGCATTGGGGGTGGCGACAGACTCTTGAAAAAGGCCGGGGATTGTAACAGCTGGATATAACAATCAAGATGTTCATGCTGGTCGAAATGATGTGACATATAATAAATAGAATATTAATTTAATTTAAAACAGGTAATGTAAGAGTGCTAGACTGTTATATAATATCCTATCTTCTATATGACGGTGAATGCTGGATAATCTTCCCATAGATGTTTGAGAGATCAAGATGTGGTCCTAAGAATGTTAAGAATATAATGGACAGGACATTTGAGAAAAGCGGAAGTTTTACGAAAAATAGTAATTACAAAGAAAGGTATACTTACAATCTGAATGAGACTTGAAGCGGCCGAGATATGGCCCTACCAAAGAATGCTAAGTATATCATGGACAGAAGATGTGATCAACGAGGGATCTGATCAGTAAAGGACGACATGGAAACTAACGGTCAGAAAGAGACGGCTTAAATTACTGAGATAAATAATAATGAAACAGTGTTTGGAGGATCTAACACTCACAGTATCCTGATCGTTCACCTCTCATGATGGAAGGGATTTCACTCAAGGAGGTTCATTACCTTGAACGTCTATTGGGATTCATTTTCTCTACAGACCTCAAATGGAACTCAGACATACGATCTGTTGTTAAGCATGATAGAAAAATAGTTGGTCCATTGTACTGCTTCAGTAATTATCTTACACCCTCTGCTATACTCTCTCTCATATATATATATATAAAGATCCAGACCAAACCAAAAATGGTGTATTGCTGCCATATCTGAGCTCGAGCTTTCCATTTTGCCTGTCTTGACAGAGTTCAAAAACATCTACGCCGCCTTCTGGGTGATGACTAATTTTCCATTTTACAACCCCTTTCCTACAGTTGAGAGTCCCTCGCTATGCTATCGCTATTTTACATGTGTTCTGACGAGTGACATTCCTTATTCCCAGCACCCCTGACCTTTACAACTAAGACCTCTGCCATGCCATATACACGAGTGCGAATCATCCCCATACCCTTCGAATTCCTACAGCAAGAAGTAAGTTTCATTCGAACAGCTTCTCCCCAAGAACTGCTGCTTTTTAGAATAGACTGCCGGCAGGATAGCTTTCTTAATCACTACAATCATAACCGTTATCTTTCCTGCATAGCCCCGTGAACTTCACTTCTTGTCTTTCCTTACGCTCATATGACACCATACAGAATCGCTCTACCTTGAGTGACTCTTGCGCCTTGTATTGAGGGAACATCACTATGTGTTATAGAGTAGTTTCACAGTGGAGGCTTGTATTTCACTAAGTCGGTCCTAAAAAGGTTCGACGTACAAAACGTTAGGAACTTGATATAATAGTTAATGACGCAGTAATCTAGTTGTGGTGGTTGATACTTTAATGTCCGACTAACGATCGTCCGACATCAACTGACTGACCAACTCACTGAGCCCGCCGACTGCTACTACTCCTACTTATTATAGATGGGAGAGTCTATTAACAATAGAATAGGTGTGTTCCAGTATAACGCTATAAGCATATAATGAATACAAGAGAAGCAAAAGGAAATAGCAAGAAATATATGAAGAAAATTCCCCATCTCAAAACAAAATATAAAAAATCAAATTTAAAAAAAAAAGGAAGAGGCTATTTTGCCAGTCGCGGTAAAATAGACAAACATGCTTTTAAGCTTATTTTACCAGTCTCGGCTATTTTGATGGTAAATATTTTTAAATGAAAACACATATTTAAAACAGATGTTCATTGATTTTTACAATCACTTTTTAAGACAATTTAAAATCTTCTTCATCAATTGCTAAAACATAAGTTCAAATCATTTATTCATCATTAATTATTAAAAGAAATATAGAGGTTTGAATATATTAAGCACTTGAGGCAGAACAGTCTCTGTAAATCCAGAACTTGCCCTTGAGCATGGTTCTCTTGCCAATACACTTGAGCTGTACCCACTGAAGACAACAGTCACAGGTCACAGAATCCATGATGTTCAAGTCCTATCTATACAGCTCGCACAAACACTGTGTTGGCGATCTCAAATATAATATATTCATAGTTCTAAAACACTATTTATATTTACCGACAAAATATTTCTATTTTACTGGGACCGGTAAAATAGCCTATTCGTAAAAAAAATATTTCACTTTTTTCGACAGTATCAAGGAATCATTTTTTTCTGATATTTTTTATCTTTACTAATAAAATTTAAAAAAATGAAACGATACCAACATTTTGAGTGTTCGCCATTTTACGAAAATATAAATACACTTACGACTTAAATGGCTAACGACGGGTTTTCTTTTAGTTTACTTTCTGATTTTTTTTTTTTTTTTTTTTTTTTAAGACTTCGTTTTCATGAGATTTGATATATGCTTTTTAGTTCTTTACTAATAATTAGTATTTCTGTAACTGAATGAGTAGCCTCGCCACAACGATGATAATTTGGGTGGTTAAGCTACGAGATTGCCACGAATTCATAGAGAGGATTACAACTTAGAGGCGTGCAAATTCAAGATAGGCGGATAAGATTATTTTCTTTCTTTCTTTGCTCTACATTTGTTTTGTTTTTTTGGGGGGGGTCCTTTTCCTTTTTTCTATCCTTATTTTCTTTCTTCCTTCTGTTTACTTTGTTTTCCTTTTTTTTTTCTTACTTTTTCATTTCGTTTTCTTTCTTTCTTTTTCTTTCTTTGTTTGTTTTTTTTCTTTCTTTGTTTTCCTTTTTTCCGAGTATTTCATTTTCTTTCTTTTTTCTGTATTTTCTTTCTTTTTCTTTATTTCTTATTTTCTTTCTTCTCTGATTTATTTGTTATTCTTATTTTTTAATTTCGTTTTCTGATTTTGTTTTTCTCTTTTTTTTCTTTATTTTTTTTCTTCTCTTTTTACAAGTATTTCGTTCTCTGACTTTCTTCTTCTGTGTTTTCTTCTCTCTTTTTTTCTTTGTTTTCGTTTTCTGACTTTCTTTTTCTTTCTTTCTCTTTGTCTTTTTTTCTTTATTTCCTCTTTTCTCCCTGTTTTTTTTTCTTACTTTTTATTTTGTTTTTATTTATTTTCTTTCGTCTTTCTGTTTTCCTTTCTTTTTTTCTTTCATTTTGCCTTTCTTTGTTTTTTTCCTCTGTCTGTATTTCAGTATTTATTGATAGGCGGAGTTTCATTGTTAAGACTAAGGTCTTTTTTTTTTTTTTTTTTAATGGAACCCCATGCCTACGTGAGCATATTCAAGAATTGCCAGCTTTTATCAGCTTATCACCGCAGCAATCAGGGAGTAACCCTTATATTAGTCCTATTAGCGCAATGGAGAGGTACTGTCTGAGAGACGGATCTCCAGAACTTAAGTTTATATTTGTGCAATTCGACACATGCATTCAGTAATTTTATTCCAGAATTTATTTTTATATATTATTTCGGCAAACTTGGACAATTTTCGTGCCTTCAAACAACAACAAAAAAACGGCGTGTCAAAAGAACTGATTTTTCCTTTGACACCGCTATTATTGTAACTACCTTCACTTCTCAGAAATATTTGTTTTAAAAAACGATGATTAGAATTTTAATAAACCTAAACATATGATGAAAGTGAATTTATACGTTTTCTTTGTTCTTGAGAAATTACAACAAAAATATAAAACACTGTTTATTAGATTGTTTATTTCCAAGAATAATTTTATACATGGTGTCCATAAATTCGTGTGCACTTTAAAAAATTTATAACTTTATTTGTATTTGCGATAGAAATTATTTGTAAAAAGGATTAGAAAAAAGTAAATCTATATTTTTAAGGTTTTATTAAAATTTTATTTAAGTTTCCACATGTCCTCCATCATTAGCATTACAAAGGGTAATACGATTTTGCAGTTCACGGAAAACATTTGCCAACTCATTTACAGTAATGCCTGAAATCACATTAGTTATTTTAGCTATACTTAAAACTAGGTACATTAAACTTTATAACATTTTTTTTACAGATTATTTCTATCGCAAATACAAATTGAGTTATGATTTTTTAAGTGCACACGAACTTTATGGACACGTGTATTTGCAGAATTCTAGAAATCAATACAATTGTATTAAAAAAAACTATTGTAATGCAATATATATCATTTACCAATTTATAAAGAAATAAATATGATTTTTTTTTATTCATATATAAACATTTACAAAAACTAAATTATAAAAATATGTGAAGCAACAATAATGAGATCCTTATTCCAATCGATTGGCAATTAGCCGATGTTTTGCAAACCAGTCCAATAAACAAATTTAATAAATAAATAGTGTTTAATTATTTTTATTTTCTCAAAAAACAAAGAAAATCTATAAATTCCCTTTCATCCTGTATTTACGTTTTATTAAAATTCTAATCGTCGCCGCTTTTTAAAACAACAAATATTCCTGAGATATGTACAAGGCGTGTTCGGAACGTTTAAAAGATCTTTATAATCCAACACCAATTTAAAGATAAAATATACAATTCTGGGGAAAAATAAAATATACACTGAATAATATTGCTTTTGACTAATCCAATGAGATCAAAGTGCCCCTTGAAAAGCCTACGTTACTTTTTTTTTTTTTTATATATGCTAGGTTAATTTGGGTTAATTGAAAGAAAAATATGTCAGTTCAAAACTTTATAGCGCAAGGCTTTCAAATGTAGTTCAATTCTTTACTTGTTACCCAATTTGGCAAATCCACCATGATCCGTTTATTTCTTAACTAGCAGCCATACCAAGCTGGTCGATCAGAAAAAGCGTTCAAGTAGAATGGAGCAAAAACAATATCATACTCAGATGTAACAGTGTATCTTCTTCAGTTAATTTAATATACCTTTCATTAAAAAAAAACATTTTGAATTAATGCAGTTACTGATATAACAGAAGTAGTCTGTATTTATTCAATCGATGTTAGTCGAGGACATGAAGGGATAAAACAGGCAACACAAAAACCCACTTCAGGCCATAATTATTTAGGAGTTTTTGAAATTCAATTTGTCAGTGTGCTACCAGGGATGTAAAAGAAGATAATTTTATAATGCAATTGCTAAGTTTAATAAAAATTGGTTGAAAGATCAACGAAAAATAAGAAAGAAAACAGCAAAATCGCCATTTTTCGCAATTTACGTGGGTTTTCACTATATGGGTAGACTCAATTATGAAGTTCAATAACTGTTAAACAATCAACTTATTGTTGGTTACAATTGAGTGAAGTTTGTATTAAAATTCTATTGAAAATTGAGGGAGTTTTTAGTTGAAGATTTGTGTTGAAAGGCTTCCATTAATTTTCGCCAATTTTGCATGTAGATGATGCTGTTAGTGTTGTCAACAAGTATGTTACAACAGTGTCCGTTAGGTCTCCATGAATATTTAAATGAGTTATAATTGAGATATGGTCAGAAAGGTGTAGAGTGAGTCTGCGTGTCAAACATGTAATGTGGCCTATATAATAATTTACGAATTTTGATTGATCAAGAATACAATTCTCTCTCCTCCATCCCTCTCTCTCCCTCTCATATATATATATAAAGTGAACATTGAAGTCAACACTTCAGGCGACAGTCTGTTTTTCATGCTAGACGCAATCGTCAGGCCTGACGATTGTGCGTCTGCTTATAAACAATTGACTTCAATGTTCACTTTTATATTCACACTCTCTCTGATATTGAGCACTTTATCCCATAAATATAGCACACCTTAAGAGTATATTTCTTATATACAGTGTAACCCGGATATAAGAGAGTTGTCGGGACCGGAGAAGAGGTCTCTTATATCCGGGTTTGGTCTATTTTATATACATTAACACAGGCTCTAATTTGGGACCAGAGAAAATCTCTCTTATATCCGGGTTTCTCTTATATCCGGGTTTCTCTGTATATGTATCTGTCATCTGCATATGTTGTTAGGATTGTAACCAGAAATATTGAATTCTTGTATGACTTCTAATTCTCTAAGAATCGCTTTACTGTATAGGTTGAATTAATCCGGTGAGAAGACACATCCTTGTCTCACACCCCTTCTAATTTTATATATTTACTTAACCGCCTACACACGGATAGAAAAGGAATTATCTACCAGTATATGTTCTGGATTATTGCAATATCTTTCCGAAACATCTTAAGGTTTCGAAAATTACAAATGGATTTACACGTTTTTAGCCTTTATATTTTTCTTTTAATAAGTTTCGAAAGAAAAGGAAAAAGAGTTTAACTAAAAAATATGTTAAAGATAGAGTATTAGCCAAAAGAAATAGACAGTTGCTAGGAATTGAATATACACCTCGACGTCAGTATGTAAGTGAAAGCAAAGTCCTTATTTTTCTTTTTGCTTGTTTAACGGTCGTAGATTAAGGACCAGGGTATTGAAATATAAGCCAACAGAAAAGACGAAGACTAGTTAAAATAAATAAACAATAATATCTTTTATTTCGCGCTGTACAACTGTTGAGAGAACCTAAGGTACAGAATGGCCTTTTCAAAGAAAGAAAAAAGTGGTAGATATTAAACAATAAATTCCTGGAAACGGCGAGACACGGAAAAGGCTGAGAAACTTTAAAGATTAAACAATCTGTCTAAATTCCTGCAATTTTGAGTAACACCATGTATGTATTTACATACATATGTGTGCAGATGTTTTAATTGTAAGTGTAGGTGTGTATTATTCCCATGTGCGTATTTAACGGCATTACTTTCGAATACACCTTATGACCTATATACAGGGGACTTTTATTCTGGCCTATGTTTTTGTGCGTGTGTACAGTTACACACATAGAGTACTACTCAACATTTAATGATTAAAATAAAGATTTTACATGTCAAAAACCATCACAAAACGATAGTTCAGACGTTTCGTGCCAAACTCTGGATTTTAAAGAATCACTTAAAAATTGAAGGTTGCGTGACTTCTTTTACAAAACTAATTTATTGCTCCAGGATAGAAGGAATTTCTCTTTCTGACTGATTTTATATTATATTTAATAATAATAATGAAATTAGCCCATTACGTTTCATTGGAAACTAGCATTTTCACCTAATCTAGTTTACTAGTTCCTTTTATCTAACCCATTTAACGGTTCATTTTACCTTACCTGCCTTACTGGCATTTTCTATCCAACCTAGTTTAAGGGGCTTTTTTAACTTACCTCACTAAACTCACTGACTCTTTTTTACCTAACGAATTTATTTTTCCTACCCTACATTTCTGACACTTTCTACCCAATCTACATTACTGGCTCTTTTTACCTACCCTACCTTTCTCGCACTTTTTACCAAATCTACATTAATAGATCTTTTTACCTACTCAGTTTTAATGATAATTTCTACCAAATCTAAATTACTGACTCTTTTTACCTACCCTAACTTTCTGGAACTTTCTACCCAATCTACCGTACTGGCTCTTTTTACCTACCCTACTTTTCGGGCACATTCTACCCAAACTACATTACTTGCTCTTATTAACTACCCTACCTTCTGGCACTTTTTACCAAATCTACATTACTGGCTCTTTTTACCTACCCAGTCTTAATGACCATTTCTCCCCGATCTACATTACTGGCTCTTTTTACCTACCCTACTTTTCTGGCATTTTCTACCAAATCTACATTACTGGCTCTTTTTCGCTACCCTACATTTCTGGCATTCTCTATCCAATCTATTACGGGATCGTATTACCTACCCTACCTTTCTGGCACTTTTTACCAAATCTACATTACTGGCTCTTTTACCTACCCAGCCTTAATGACAATTTCTACCAAATCTACATTACTGACTCTTTTTTACCTACCCTACCTTTTTGGAACTTTCTACCGAATCTACATTACTGACTCTTTTTACCTACCCTACCTTTCTGGAACTTTCTACCGAATCTACATTACTGACTCTTTTTACCTGCCCTACTTTTCAGGCACTTTTTACCAAATCTACATCACTGGCTCTTTTTACCTACCCAGTCTTAATGACAATTTCTACCCAATCTACCTTACTGGCTCTTGAAATACTAAAGAGTAAATTTATTCAGTAAAATCGCCATTGACTTCAACCACGGCCTCCAGACGACTTGGGAATCTCCTGCAACTCTTCTGGACGGTTTCCTTGTTTAAGTTGGTGAATACTGTCATAATCCTTGCATTCAGTTTATCTTTGGTGTCACAAGGAGTTTTACTGTTCTCTCGCTCAATTGCACTCCACACATAATAAACAAGGGGATTGCAGTCTGGGGAGTTAGGTGGCCAGATGCAAGGGGTGATGTGATCGCAGAAATTGTCTGGGAGCCATGACTGGGTTTATCTTGCTTGTGTGGCATGGTACAGCCCTGTTGCCAGACACAGGGTTTTCTAGCAACCGCCCTCTTGACCCAGGGTAGCACCATCTCCTCAAGACACTTGATGTAGGCTTCCATGTTGAGTCTGAGGCCCTGTAGGAAGATGAATGGACGCATAACGTCGCCATCTCAAGTGATTACTCCAAGCACCATGATGTTGCCTAGATATATCATCCAACTCTGTCCTCTGAAATGTTCGTATTAGAGATTCTGGTGCGAATGCCAAGAAGTACAGTATGCCGTTTCCAAATTTATGGCGGAGTGATTTGCGTCATGGTTTTCTTTTTCGTACAGGCGGTGCCGAAATGACCCTACTATACTGTGCAGTCGACAAAATCAAAACAAACAACGCGCATGCGCGAAATAAAATAAAATGGCGACAATTTACACATCGCACCCTGTATAAGTGTTCACAAAAGCGCATTACTGCATACATATGGGACTACGTTATTTGTGTAGAGCCGATAAGATGCTTATACGCTCACTAGTACATGTGATGACATCTGTTGGTTTCAAGTAGCCAAAGGGTGACTGTTGGCGCTTGTAACTGCTGTTACCGACGCCTCATTGTTCTAGCGGACGACAGCTGCCGTGACAGAAGGGAAAAAGGAGCCCTCAGGAACGAAACAACACCACACTTACTGCAACTACTCCACTCCCAGTCCCCGACAGATTTTCTTTCCTTTTTAACTCCCATCATTACCTACAAACCAGTCGTTTGTTCCCCCTTAACCACCTAACAGATACATTTGTCTTTCTCACTGTTCTTTCTTGCAATAAATTTATGTATGTATGTGAACACGCACGCACGCACACACAAAACTAATGAATAAAGAGGATTTGGCTATGAGGGGCATTCTTTTATAAATGTAAAATATAGTTTTATATAGGCCGCGGATTATGTATCAATATTTATACAGATAAAAATATATTGAAACTACTATGTATTGTGCACCTTTCTTTTGTTATTTTACCCAAACAGAGGTGATATATATATATATAATCTGCTTCATAACATTTATAGACATACGAACAAAGATAATATATAGATAGATAGATAACTATGAAAGAAAAATACAGAAAAAACAAAATTCTGAATATGCATTATTAATGTTAAAATAACGTCGACGTCGGACGTTTCGGTCTATTTAAGACCATCTTCATGGACATTTTCATTTAAACATAATTAACATTATAACTTATAACAATTTAACACAAAAGACGATGGACATAAGAGCCCAACTAATTCAGACAGATAACTGAAATTTTCATCAACGGAAGAGATTTCTTTAACTGTTTATAAAAATTTTTCAATCGACTTTTTGATATTTTAATTTTTGGAAATCATCTTCGAATACGTCTTAACAACATCGCCCACGTGACGACTACGTGATCATATTTAAACAGAACGCTGATCTGTATAAAATTTCAATTATCTGTCTGAATTAGTTGGGCTCTTATGTCCATCGTCTTTTGTGTTAAATTGTTATAAGTTATAATGTTAATTATGTTTAAATGAAAATGTCCATGAAGATGGTCTTAAATAGACCGAAACGTCCGACGTCGACTTTATTTTAACATTAATAATGCATATTCAGAATTTTGTTTTTTCTGTATTTTTCTTTCATACTGTCGGATTTATATCCATATATTTGCTTACATAGATAACTATATAAATAAATAGATAACTATAAAATAAATAATTATGAAGATATCTATGTAGATAAATAGATAACTATAAAAGTAGAAAGGTAATTCTAAAGATAGATTAAAAGTATTTGTATTAAATAACAGATAAAATATGGCTCGGAATCCGACAAAATGATAGGAAAAACAAATAGGAAACATTTATCAAGAGTTCAGGATTTGCTTTAAATTTTTTAAGTTTCTTGATTGTTTTCTTGAATAGATATTCGTTTACTTATCTATTTAACAAAACAATCAAGAAACTATAATAAAAAAAATGAAAAACACATTCTGGACCATTGCTAAACCTTTCCTCTTTGTTCTTTATCCTATCATAGAGAGGATACATAGAAAGGTTTGGTGAAAATATTTCGATTCGACTCACTTCTTCAAAACTGTATTTCAAAAACCAAACACCAGAAAAAGATATATTTATAGGTCGAGAATTATTAATTTATCGGACATTCTTATTACTTGAAACCCTGCCGAAGACCACATTTTTCTTCATTAAAATTTCTCGAATAGGCAGGCCTATAGACGTAACAGACACTTTTTAAAATAAAAATGAGGCGTCTATTTCAAACACGTATATCCATTAAAAATAACGTTTGAGGCAATAAAAATGTCGGATTAAAAATGAATCCATTAATAAATGCAACGATACTATGCAAATTTGGGTTTTCGAGCAAATCTTAATGAGAGAAAAAGAGAAAACAGAACCATGTTGGCTTATGACACTTTCTGTGGCCGAGGGGTCTAAACGATGGTTTCCCCTACAAAGGGAGACGCTGGTTCAAAACAGACGAGAGAGTACAAGTTCTTTATTAAGATTTCCTGAATTCGCAGATTCATAGACGTAATACACATTATTTAATTCATATTCTATTTCAAGTACAGGTATCCACTAAAATAATAATTGAAGTAAAAAATATATGTACGTGTAGCTTTCATATAGAAATTTTATATATATATATATATATATATATATATATATATATATATATATATATATATATATATATATATATATAAATATTTCCTTTTGGTGTCAGAAAAACAGTGCTTAATGCTAAATAACAGAGCTATTAATATAGATAATATCCCATGTCAACAGTACGACTCTGAGTTTCATCTTTAATACAATCAGAAGTACCTGATGAATCTATTAAGCATAATATTCCGGCGTCGAGTATTATATATAATATAGATATTGTAGATTGCGTTCAGTCATGAAACAAATTGCAGCCAATCGGCACATTCTTATATTTGCACTATCTCTGATTTTGAGAACTTCTACCCATAAATGTATCTTATCTTAAAACTATATTTTTAATCACATACACACATATATATATATATATATATATATATATATATATATATATATATATATATATATATATATATATATATATATAAAGAAATATAGTTTTAAGGTGTGCTGTATTTATGGGATAAAGTGCTCAATATCAGAGATAAAGCGTATTTAAATATAAAAGTGAACATTGAAGTTAACACTCAGAGGCCACAGGCTGTTTCACGCTGGACGCAATCGTCAGGCCGCGAATGCTGGATTTTTACTCGGCTATTTATACATGTAGGTCAGTCAATTTTTTACTACGTTCATAAAACATCAAAAAACGAAAAGAATAATACAAAATGAAAATGAAAAACAAGTAAAATAAATAAACCCAAACAATTAAACAAACAAGCCACTCCCGGAAATAACCACCAGAATAGATTACCCACAATGCACCCCTGACCCACATATATAAATAGCCGAGGAAAAATCCAGCATTCGCGGCCTGACGATTGCGTCCAGCATGAAGCAGCCTGTGGCCTCTGAGTGCTGACTTCAATATTCACTTATATATATATATATATATATATATATATATATATATATATATATATATATATATATATATATATATATATGATAGAGAAAATATTTATAGATATAGACATTGTAGACTGCAAGGTGACTGTCAGTTTCACGCTTCAGTGTGTTCTTCAGATCATATATAAACACACACACACACACACGGGGGGGTGCTGGTTATAATGTTTCTGTCATCTGGTGAGTGTCTGTGTTATAATTTTTCTGTCATATTAATATCAAGTCACTACAAAAGTTTATGTACTATACAGAAGTGTTTGTGGATTTTCTCGTTTTAAAATAACTCCATTTTAGAAATATTCATTTTTCTCACTAAATAAGCTAGGCATGAATTGTTTAATTTTCTGTTCATTTTTGTGCGTGTTACAAGTGTTGATTATATTTTTTCATAAGACGAGTTGGTCTTTTTCAAGACAGGCCAGCGGGAACGTTTCAACTAAACCCTTTACATCATGTTCCATCTGACATCAATATTTTTCACTTGTACACAGAAATATTTAGTAACAATTATACTTTCAATCCCTTTAATCAAAAGGGATTAAAATATTATTTCCGGCAATGTTTAACCCTCGTGCCTGCAAAAACAAGATGGCGTGTCGAAGGGATAGTTATTCCCTTGACATCGCTATTACTATTTATTTACATGATTATAAAAATCTGTGAACCAAGTACAATGCAATATTTATTATTTACCTTTCATAAAGATTTATAATATGCCATTTTATAAAGAAAAAAAATTAAAAAGAAATCTTTTTAGTTTTAAATTTGCAAAAAAAATCAGAAAATTATCAATGTTACCAGAAGAGGTGCGCTCAACATGTTATAGTGTATTTATATTGGAAAAAGAAATAGTGGAAAAGTTGCTATTTTACTGTATTTATATAGCAAAAACAATAACGAGAGATGCTATTTTAGTGTATTTATAGGACAAAATCAATAGAGAAAGAGATGCTATTTTATTGTATTTATATGGCAAAGACAAAAGCGGAAGAGATGCTATTTTAGTGTATTTATATCGCAAAAACAAATAAAAGAACTGTCCGGAAATTTTTAAAAAATTATAATTCCAGTCACTCGTCGTTATGAGTTTATTTAAATTTTCTTGGCATTTTTATAAATCTAAAAAAATTATTTTCATGTTTGTTTATAAAACGGTAAATAATAAATATTTCATTATAATTGGTTCATATATATTTATAATCGTGAAAATAAAAATTACTATTATAAATAAGCAATCTAATAAATAGTATTTATTAATATCTTTGTTGTTGATTCTGAAGAATAAAGAAAAGGTATAAATCCACTTTCATATGTTTGGGTTTTATTAAAGTTCTAATCATCGCTTTTTAAAACAATAAACATTGTCGAAAGAGTCAAAAGTGTATACAATAATAGCGGTGTCAAGAGAAAACCGTCCTTTTGACACGGTTTTTTTAAGGCACGAAGTTTTAGATGACAGTGCGTATGATTGCGAGAATATCATCTATATTCTTCTTTATCTGTACAAATATGGTGAAACAAGATGTTGTCAATCAGAAACCTATCTCCCCTTATAGGAAGCCTCTATGTAAACAGTATGTCGAACCACCCTAAAGCAGTAATCAATCATATACCTAGGGGAATTGAGTGTAGACTACCCAGAAACTCCTCAGATATGGCAATATTTGAAGAAACTCAAAGTGGTTATCATGAAGTCCAACTGGTATTTAAACCATCCGTAACATAAAAGGCAAAGAAAAGTGTACATTGGTTCCACAGAAGGAAGGTTCAAAACGAGATATTAGAATCACAAATTTTCCTTTAAGAGTGAAATGTATACAAACAGCACAAACCTTGTTAGTTATGTATAAGCGGAGGAAAATAATAATAAATGTCCCATTGTGAAATGGGATGTGTTCATAAAAAATAGTTATTTAACATAGGGAATAAGATGTGTAAATTATATTAAGAGGAGAAACTGATGATTATGCTATTCCCTGAACATCATAAGCTGCATAATGAAAGATCGGAGGTCACGAAGCATGCAAGGAAATTTCTACCATCGAGCTATGAACCTGGGTAGGGCATTTTATATAAAATATGTTATTTTGTTTTCTCTTCCCTCTTTACTTCTCTCTTTCTCCACTTTACTAGCGATATAATAATGTCTTGGGATGGAATATTCAATTTTACTGCCTGACGATGATACTTGATTGGTAGAAACCACGCTAACAGAAAGGTTGGTTTTACAAATATTTTATGTCTTATATAATTAAATATAAATTTATATACCATTGTTGCCTGATGATCACATTGTAAGAAATTGTGAGTAGTGATTTGAGCTGAGAATCTTTTGTGCAGTTTCGTTGGTTAAGGTTACTCTTCTGTCTTAATAGATTTTATTTAGACATTGAGCACTTTGGATTATGCCAGGAGATGCATGTCTTTTCGTCTAACTTTTCTCTTTCTGCTTCCTTTTTTGGTCGTTTGTTTTTGTCTGTTGGTTTGATTATTGGCTCTCAGTATTTTTTTTCCTTTTATTTATTTATTTATTTATTTTTGTTGTTGTTTCCCGTGTTTTCGTTTGGCATGCTTTGTCTCGCTGAAGTTACATTCGCAAGATTTGTCAAAAAACTTCAAAAGTATAAATTTTAAATTCATTTTTCACCCTTGAAAGTGAAGTCTGAAGATCCGGATAAAAATAAAATTTCTGAAATAAATTATAACTAATGTAACCTTAAAGTGGTCTGTTTTTTCTTTAAATTATACATGTGTGTGTGTGTGTTTGTGTGCGTGCGTGCGTTCGACACATCACCGAGAAAAAAAAAACGGACTTAAATTCATAACTTCTGAACGGATGAAATAATATATTTAATCTCAAATCAAACGTTTTATGCTTCGTTTGGCTTGCTTTGTTTTACGGCGTATCAACCTAAATGCCGACAAAATATTTATTGTTGGTAATTTTTTTTTTCAAAAATATATTGTTGGTAACAATTATTTTTTCTCCAAAAATTCATCGCTGGTAATATTTTTTTACAAAAATGTATTGCTGGTATTCAAAATTATTTTTACACTTTCATAGTGTTTTGATCCCAGTTTGGGGTTCAACTATTTGCCCATAGATGGGATACTAACAGGTGCTCCCCCCCCGGTCAGGGTGGACCTGAGAACACCAGCAATTAAGAGGTCGTTCCACGCTCATCATAACCTCCTGATCAGAGGCCTTGCTGCTGGATGTAGTTTATTGTCTTACCCAGGACGGCAAATATGTTTTATAGAAATCGACCAATATTTTAATGACCTTTTTCAATTTGCGTATAAGCTGTCGAACATCCAGATAGTACCTGAACAGTTTCTTCACAAGTTGGATCCGGATATACGACAGCTTATACACAAAATGGAAAACTGTAATAAAAAAAAATAGACAGAGCTTGTTAGTCGATTTCAATAAAACAGTGAAATATGTTCAAAATCTTCCAGCAAATACGAAATAGGATGTCTTTGTATATTAATTTATACTAGTAAAATCCCATTATTATTTCGAAGCGGTTTCAGTCATTCAGAATTTTTCTTTCTTTCACCTTGCCAATACCATTTTTTGACCGCTACATTTCACCGTTAGGCTTACAAAAGCAATAAAAGCTATTAAGAAACAGAAAAACATAGAAAACAGTACTGAACTGTTACTCCTCCTGTATGGCAGCGAGTGCTGGACAATCTTCTCCGAGATGAAGAAGAGAATTGAAGCAATAGAAATGTAGTTCTACAAAGATATTTAGAATGCTATAAACTGAACATGTGAGTAATGACAAAGTTCTATAGAAAATGGCAACAAAAATAAAAAAAAGATTATTAGAAACAAAGAAAAAGAGGATTGACATTGTTACCTGATATATACCCTCCTGTTTGGCGTGGAGTGGGCTGGGCTCCGTCAGGCTATTTTGTTTGGGAAACACCACTGCTACTACTGTGCCTCTACGATCACAATTTTTGACGTGGTTCACATAGGAAATACTTGTACCATTTTATCACTACTAATAATAATAGTGCGACTAATACAAGTAATACTACTACTACTAATCAGTTACGAAGAAATTCAGAAAATGTAAGCAAGACCGATTGGTATGGCAAAAGTTGCATTCCAAAAGTTAAGTAGAGTATAAAGAAACAGAAAAATTTCGTTAGAAACAAAGAAAAGAGTACCGAACGTGATATCTGTCCTTCTGTATGGCAGCGAATGCTGGACAATCTTCTCAGAGATGAAGAGAATTGAAGTAACAAATGTGGTTCTACAGAAAGATTTTTAGAAGACAATTTCTGTGATGTCAACGAATACTCGGTGTCCCTTTCGTAATGCTCCTAGTAGTAGAAACTTTGTAATCGCAGATACAACTATAGTAACGCCGTTGAACAATACCGGTGTCAGACGCCTTCGAATATCACTCGCACTAATAGTACTTGCTCCATAATACTCACTCGAATAGTCACCACCGAATAGTGATCCGAATGGAGAAATAGTGTAGTGTATAGCGGTCTGTATAGTGATAGAGTAGAAATGATGATCCGTATAATGATAGTGAAAGTAGCGATACGAATAGTAATAGACGTTACACTAGAAATGCGATCACCTGGATAGACGCTACCTCCCATATATGCGTTTCCTCTATGGTCACGTGGTCTACTTAATTCAATAATGGGATCTCTTGTGTTTGCTCACTGGCGGTCTATGTTCAAACTCAAGTGTCGGCAGTGACACTTTATTCCTATGTAACAACTATAAACTGAATATGTGATAAATGACGAATCTCTAGAGTTAACGGCAGCAAAAAGGGCACATACTTAACATCGGGAAGCGACAGTTGAAATGTCTAGAGCATATAATCAGGAAAGTTGGCTTGGAAATTTGATACTCACAGGACAGAATGGAGTTGAGAGACACAGGGAAAATTAACGCATAATCTACCTGGTGAGCTTGATTAAATGGAGTTATCAGTTATCTCCTGTTAATTCCCCTCTCCTCCAAGTTCTCCACTGTCTTAACCTCAAGACACATGGCACAGTGGATAAAAGGCGTTCGTTAGATCCAGTTACAGGACCCAATGAGTGTGAGATCAATACCCGGTTAAGGCGGTGGAGAACTTTCAGAGGGAAATTAACAGGAGATAACTGATAACTGACATCCATTAAACATGGCACGTGGAACTTGAACAGTCTACCCCAGTGAGCAAAATAAAGGGTTAAGTTCGACATTTCAACCACCTGAAGAAGGCCGGAGCGTACAACGGCCGATACATTGTAATAAATATAGCGACAAAAATGAGGACAATAGTCCGAATAATGTAAATAGTGTACATAACACCTTATCTCAGAAATATAGACAGATACTGAAAAACAAAGACTTCTGGAAGAGATTAAACTGTTCAATAAAAAGTTGAAATATCATTAGCTCTTCTCAAATTTTCTAATCAGTTTGAATTGGCAGTTTCTTACTTGCAATAACCGATAATAGACAGATTGCATTATAAACAGTCGATTTCGTATTCGGATTTTTAAACTCATTCTTTGTTGTGATATTGGTGCCACCACCATGTATTGGCCGATTACTGTTTAGGCTTTCTTCAAATGTACAAGTCCAGGTAGAAAGGGGAGGGTTTTGCTGGCGCTGACTGGGATATGCAAGCAAGCAGACAATAAATTTGTTACTATTTCTTTCCAAGTTTCTGTAATTTTCTAGTTTTCACTTTCGAAAGTGTACATGTCATCATATCGCGTACATTCTGCTCCCCAGTCCATCTCTCGTCGCACACTTCATCACCCTGAAATGCCCGGGAAAAGATGAAGAAGAAAGATTTTCATTTTGCTTGTGTTGCTGTCTCTCTTCTCATGATATGTCAAGTTTTAGTTTCTGCATTGAGTCAAACAGAAATAAGGGGAATTTTTGTGCGTCTATCTTCCAAGACGTTGGCGGGAGGGGAGGAGATCTTACCTGAATACAAATCATCATTGAAAACCCTTCTTTTTATCTGGGCTGGAACAGGGCAATGCAGAGCTATCTAAGCTTCCGCCATTTAATGTTCAGTGTTTGAAAAGAATGAAAGGTTTACATTTACTTTTAGATCGAAACCTACAATTCCTGCACGCCTCTCCTTTCCTTATCCCAGTGCTTGATTTGTTTGGCACTCTCCTCATTTTCCTCGCTCTCTATTTTGCCCCCTCTCCCCATTTCTCTCACCACTCTCCTCATTTTACCCTCTTTCCTCTCTCCTGGTTATGAACAAGAACGAGAATGAAACGCCGCCATCTTGGAATTTTCTCTTAGTTGATTAGTTACTAGTGATTTTCCAAGCGTGGCTCAGATGTGGCACAAGGCCGAAAGTATGGTTGATTAGTTACTAAGAGGAATTAATCAAACAGCTTAGTATAAATCTTATGAAACTCTACTCTCATTTAGTTCATTTTCCCGGGACCGGATGTTAATAATTTGCATACGTAACCATCCTCATGCGTTTTGAAGGGTCGAAAGGTCAGTAGATTCTGAATATTTTTTCAGGTTGTGCACCTTTTAATTGCTTGTCGAAATTACAATCATTTACAATAAAATGTTATGCAAGCTCTGTCAGAATATTTGTTCAGTATCATAAAAACAATAATAATAACAGTAATAACAATAATGATAGCAATAATAACAATAACAAAAAATAGTAATAAGAACAATAATGATATCAAGAACAATAATAACAAAAAATTGTAATAACATTAATGATAACAATAATAATAGTAATAACAATAATGATAGCAATAATAACAATAACAAAAATAGTAATAATATTAATAATGATAGCGATAACAATAATAACAAAAAATAGTAATAATAACAATAAATAGTAATAATAATAATAACAGTAATAGCAATAATGAAAGCAATAATAACAATAACAAAAATAGTTATAATAACAAAAAAAACAATAGAAATAATAATAATGATACCAAGAAGTCAGAAACCTTTAATAAATGCTGATACTTCCTACTTGGAAGATTTGTGCAATGCAATATTCCCAATCCCCATTTAGATCCACGACTATTAGATTTTGTATCGGACTAAGGTAAGCTTAGTAAGTATCTTACCTTTTTTTAACATCCTACCTTGGAGTAATGGTTAGCAAGCTATTTTCTCAGTACATTTGTCAAGTGTTTGATAGTTGTGCCAAAGTTAAGATTAGTCATATTCATACTCTGAACTTAGTAGATATTAAAAAAAGAAAGAAAAAGATGGAAAAGAAAGAAAAGAAGAAAGGTTTTTTCTTCTGTCTTTATTTTATTTCACTGCAACGATCAGTCCTCCTAGAAAAATAGAAATGTAAGAAAGAAGGAAAAGGAAAGAGAACCGAAAAGAAAGAAAAGGTAAAGAATTGGATATTTTTCTTTTTCTTTATTCCTTATCTTACCGCGATTATCAGTCCTTTTAGAAAAATAAATGTGTCACAAAGAAAGAAAATTGAAGACAAAAAGAAAGAAAGAAAAAAAAATAACAGAAAGAAAAAGAAAAAAAAATGACAGAAAGAAAATGTCAAAAAGAAAGTGGAAGTAAATGGAAGAAAATGGAAGAAAAAGATAAAGAAAATGGAAGAAAGAAAAATAAAGCAAAAGTGTTCTGTTTTTATTTTAACTTACACGATCATAGAAAGAGAGAAATGAGCGAGCGGGCGTCGAGGAAAATGTCGATTTTCATTCTTGGTATTTTCCACATCTGGAAACTAATTTTATTTATTTTTTATCTGTGAATTGCCAAGAGTCACAAATGAACTTTGATGTTATATTTGGATCAGATAAAAAAATAAAATGAATCAACTGAATTTGAGGATAAGCTCGACGACTTAAACGAATTAACATTCGTTAATCTTGTCAGCATTCCGATATTATGAAATGAATCACAGATATAGTTGCATAAGAAAATAGGGAGAACTCAACATTTCAAATCAGGGACCAAGTAAAGCGCCAATGTAGGAATCGGCTCGTAAAGCAGCCATGCTTTGAGCGAATTAAGGAGAAACACTCCTTACGCATGACAATTATCTTGAAAGAGAAATCTTCAACACCACCGCCACCATGATACTAATAGGGGCTAGGGACTTGTCGACTAACAGCTGCTGGTATTGAATCAAGTCAGTGTTTGTGGCAGTGAAATATTTCGTCTTTTATTTTTATTTATTTTCGTAATTATCCATAGCAAGATTTGCTTCTTTTTTTTCTTCTTCTTCCATTTGCCAGTCCAGGTCAATCGCCAACGATATCAATCAAGGATGAAAAGATGATATTTGAAGTGTGGGAGGAGGAGGGGGGGGCAAGAAGGAAGATGTGACCAAAATGAATGAACTGAGTGAAAGAGCATAAAAATTCGCAGAATAAGGAGTTCTTAAGTCATTTCGAATCAAAATTTTATAAAGAGTAAAGATGAGTAGAGTGAATAATCTGTATTTCATTTGACAAGAAAGACGAATAAATCGAAGACATCTGTCTATATTTCTGAGATGATGTATTATGTACACTATTTACATTATTCGGACTATTGTCTTCAGCTTTCTTGCCATATTTATTACGACGTTTCGGCCTTTCATTATTTGTCTATATTTCTGAGATGAGGTGTTATGTACATTATTTACATTATTCGGACTATTGTTCTCATCTTTGTCGCTATTTTTATTACGTTTCGGTCGTTGTACATTCCGGTCTTCTTAAGGTGGTTGGAATGTCGAACTGAACCCTTTATTTCGCTCACTGGAGTAGGCTGTTCTAGTTCCACATGCCATGTCTAATGAATGTCAGTTATCTCCTGTTAATTCCCCTCTGAAAGTTCTCCACTGCCTTACCTAGGTATTGAACTCACACTCTTTGGGTCCTGTCACTGGATCTAACTAACACCTTTATCCACTTTGCCATATGTCCTCGAAGACAGCTTTAGTAAAAGTTATCAATAAAGTAAAAACTTTATAGAAATAAATAAATAAAAAACACATTTCGGAAAGAAAGAAAGAAATAGTGAAGGAAAGTGAAGCATAAAGAAAGAAAAAGAAATAGGGAGAGAAAAAGAAAGAGAATGAAAAGGAGAAAAGAAAAGGGTAAATGAAGGAATGGAGTGAGAAAAGAAGGGAGAAAGAATTAAAGAGAGAAAATGAGGAAAGAAAGCATGAATGAAAAGGAGCAAAAGACGTGAGGAAAGAAAGAAATAGAGAAAAAAAGAAAGAAAGAATAAAAGGGAGAGAAAATGGGGGGAATAAAGAAATAGAGAGAAAAGAATAGACCAAAGAAAGAAAATAGGTAAGAAAAAAAAAAGAAAGAAAGAAAAACTCTAAGAGAAAAAATAGCTGTTTTATTATTCTTACTAATCGTAGTTTAGGTTTGACACAAAGCTACAAATAATGGGCAACAAGTAATTCATCAAGCAAACTAGCTTGTTAACCATTACACCAAGTCGTGTCCGAAGAGAGAATAAATCATTACTTCAAAACCTATCTTCCTGTTAATCGTCGCGATATTGTAACGTTTATACAATTGATGACTGTCTAGAGAACAGTTCTTTCTAGCTTAAGACTTCCGATTAAACTGTTTGTCTTCCCATGAGAAATTTTATTCTCTAATTTGAAAACCGATCTATTTCTGTACTTTCTTTTCAAAACTTCTTTTCAAAATATTTCAAATGTCTTCCTCTTTAATACGAGAGACACGAAAATCCTGTTGACTCTTGGAGAATGCGTTTGTCCCACTCATAGTTGAACTTTTTTTTTATAACATTACTGAATGCCACTGAAAACAATACAGAGCGTTTATTATGAACTTGAGGCTTGCTCGTTTCCTTGCGCATGCGTACGTATAACGGACTGTGTACAAATGAGGAAAGGGAAGGGTTCATGTTCAAAATCTATGTGTATTGATATTTGAGTGTCTCAGATTTCGAAGGAGCTGAAATCGACAGAAACCGGTGTGCATGAACCATGTCAGAAGTAAGCAAACTTAATGTTAGTCACATTCAAATGTTTGACAACCGCAAGAAAGCATTACTCTGTAGCTCTTGATGACCTGAAATTTCTTAGTCATATCATCCTGGCGTCAGTTTAAACTGGCGACTTCCTTTTTCCGTAAACTTTAATTATAAACTATAATTTAGGAAACAGAAAATTCCACTGAAATAAAGGGTAAATTTGCAGATAATGCCCCAGTGACCAATTAAAAAATTCCTGGTGTTAAAAAAAAAAAAAAAAGCCTGGTTATTCGAAAAATAGCATTAAAATTTGAGGGAAATCTACCCTTTTAGGGGATATTGACAATCTTAGTTGTGTCTCGGTTACAGCCTGACCTCCAGTACTGCGCGATTTGCCGATAATGCCCCAGTGACTAATGTTAAGATAATGTGTTATTCCTGGTTAAAAAAAAAAAAAGAAAAAAAAGTATGATTATTACAAAAATAGCAATAAAAATTGTGGAAAGTCTACCTTTAGATCAGGAATGATGTTTGTTTTGTTTTTTTTAATTGGTTACTGGAGCATTTTCTGTGCGTTCCAGTCTGCAAATCGCGCAGTACTGGAGCCCAGGTTGTACCCGGGACCCAAATAATATTCTCAATATCAGGTAAATGGTGGAGTTTTCTCAATTTTTAATGCTATTTTTGGAATAAGCAGCCATTTTCAGACCAGGAACAATGTGTTGCTTTTCACTGGTCACTATCTACAAATCCTAAGACCAAACTAAGATTGTCAATATCTCGTAAATAGTAGTGTTTCCTCAATGTTTAATGCTATTTTTGGAATAACCAGGCTTTTCAATGTGTTTTCTTTATTTGGACACTGGGGCATTATCTGTGAGTTCCAGTAAATGGGTAAACTTTCGCGCAGTAATAGAGGCCAGTAATGGCGGCCGGGCTGTAACCGGGACCCAAATAACATTGTCAATAGATTTCCCTCAATTTTTAGTGCTATTTTTGGAATAATCAGGATTTTTTACACCAGGAATAATGATTTTTTTTTAATTGGTCTGCAAATTTAACAAATAAAGTTGGAAAATTTCCAAGTTTTTTTATCTGAAATCAAGAAAATACGAACTTTAAGTAAAATGGCCGCAATATATGGCCAAAAAAGATGGCGTCAGTTTTACATGTTTGCTCTATTTATTACTTGCTGCTTACGTCTGTCCCTTTTGTCTTCAATATCATTCCTGTTAATGTCAGATTCATCAAACCTACTTTTCTTGTTGTTTACATTTGTGGTAATCTGTAGGAAAACAGGCTGTCCATTCTAACACTATTTTAGTACTAAGTCGACGATGCTCATTATCATGAACACGTGCAAAATGGAAAATAGTGATTTCAAAGCAAGTTTTTTTTAGTTTATCAATCAATATTGGCAGAAAATAAATAAATAAAATTAAGAAAAATAAAGGAATTAAATTTTAAATCATGTTCTGAGACCGACTGAAATCCAGTACTTAAACTGATTCTTTCCTTTGTCTATATATCTAAACCTTAATTATTCTATTATAATTGTGCTTGTCCTTCTCTTCGTTAGTTCGCACGACCGTTACGTCCTACCAATACTTCAGAGATAATACTTTCTTTTTGCTCGCGTGGAAAAACAAAACTCATATAAGAGACGCTGCTTGGTTTCATTGAAAAAAAATGAATGAATGAAAGAAAGAAAAAAAGAAAGTGTTTAACGGCTGTTTCAGTGAAATGTGAAGAGTTGTCATTTTCAAATCTTTTCATTTGTACCCACTTCTTAAAATAATGACCAGCATTCATATTTATGATTGTTATTGCAATATTTTGTTAAATATTTAACGATGTGATAGGAGAATTTCTACTGATATTTTATTTTCGTAGAACTCATCATGAGCTGAATTAATTATTAATATATATTAATTAATTATTAACTTAACAATTAAGATTCATTAGAAAATTCAAATAGGAAAACTGTGATACTTTCACGGATTTTTCTAATAAACGGTCATTTTAAAAAGTGAAGATTTCGCTGAAATTTTGCAAGTTTTCATCTGAAATCAAGAAAATAAGAACCTTAAACAAAATGGTCACAATAAAGAAAAAGAAGGCGATAATTATGGCTGACACCAGGAGGATATAGTCTTTACTATTATTAGAAGGGTTTCACATGTGACTCTTTATTTTCTAGTTATTAGGTTAAGATGTAGAATTTCTGGGAGAGCAGTTTATTACTAAATAAAACCTTTATGTACACTAGACTCATCCTCCTGGCATCTTTTTCCCCATATATCGAAATTATGATTATAAACTATATCTTTAGAAATTGAACATTTCAGTGATATATGTTGGAAAAGTATTTTTTTTAAGTATTTCTCGTATTAAAATCTATTTTTACACTTTCATAATGTTTTGACCCCAGTTTAGGAGTTAACTATTTTTCCATAGCTGGGGCCCTAACAGGTGCTACCACCCCGGGTTAGGATGGACCTGGGAACACCAGCAATTAAGTGGTTCCACACTCCTCAAAACCTCCTGATCAGAGGGCTTGCTGTTGGATGTAGTTTATCGTCTTACCCAGGACGCGGAGGTACTTTATCATTATACCCAGGACGGGAAAAGGATGGTGTCAGTTTTAACTGACACCAGGACGTTACGGACTGATACCAGTTTATTTATTATATGGATATAGGTTATAATTAATTTAAAATGATAAATTAACTTTTTATTTGCTTGAAAGCAATTTTATAGAATAGCTTCAATGAAACACTGAAAATTAACCTATTGAAAACTTGAGATAACATAAATTTCAGTCAGTGTAGTTCAGTGGCATAACTACAAATAACAGAAAATTCCGTTGATCACACAAGCACATATCTATACTCACAGTCATCAAATCGTCCCACTTTGCTCTAACCAGTTCAGTACCTAGAAGCTACATAAGTCAAGAGTAAATTTATATTATATTCACTCTCTCATGTCACTTTCCAAACTTCTTTTCTCCCAAAGGAAGAAAACCTGGAAGATTTCTGCTTCACTACCACATCTTTGCAGCTAAAGGAAGAAAAGACACATACAAATAGTGCAATGATGGGTTATGTATTGTCCCAACCATGTCTTCTTCAGTCTATATGATTTTTTTTCATTTGAAATAAAAAAAATAAGAACTTTAAGCAAAATGGTTATAATATATGGTGAAAAAGAAAGCGTAAGTTTAAATTTACTCCAGGGGGATATGGGTCATAATTGTAATTAATTTAAAATAAGAAATTAATTAACTTTTTGTTTGTTTCAACGCAGTTTTATTACCAATTGATCGAAATTCAGTTCTGAGTCAAGCCATCAAATATCAACACTTTCGTCCAAGCAGTCAGTAGTCCGAAGTCACATAATCCAAAAGAGTAATTTCATATTATTTTCACCCTCTCTTCAATAAAGCCACTAAGATGCAAATGGCTACTGAACATAAAAGAATATTAGAAAAAGAAAAACATTAAGAAGAGAGAACAATTAAAAATATGGAATTAAAAAGACGGAAGATAACGACTGGAGTTGCAATTATATTTGTGAAGATTAAATTTGATTGGAGAAAGAGACCTAAATAGAGTTCTTCAAGCGAAAAGTGCAAGAGAATAAACTGTTAGCATAGAACCTACGGTTACATCAAGCGAATTCAACAGTAAAATGTTAAAAACTGACGGCCAATCAAGTACTGCGCTTAAATTCGTAAAGTCAGGATACGAAGGAAGAAAGCTCATCGGGACAATTGCCATGAAAATATTTAGAGAAAGAGCACAGAGGCAACTCTGTCGATGGGAAAGTGAATTAAGCCTTGATGCAAGATTAGGACTAATAGTATATAGTCTATACACCGGGATTAAATAAGACTGACGTAGTTTTGTCGGTTGAAGGAGATCTATCCCCACCCCACATATAAGGTAATTTGGGATTTTGTTCTGTAATTTATATCTTGTTACAAGAAATACATTGAGCTCCTTTCGTGGATCAGTTTTAATATTTTATATTACTATGATCCACTTGGATTATATACCTACGGATTTATTGCCTGTACTATATATATATATATATATATATATAAATAGTGTATATTTACGCAGCAATTTTTCATTGATGCATGTTTCATTAAATAATACAGACAAGTT
Source organism: Acanthosepion pharaonis (assembly GCA_903632075.3). Classification (NCBI taxonomy): domain Eukaryota; kingdom Metazoa; phylum Mollusca; class Cephalopoda; order Sepiida; family Sepiidae; genus Acanthosepion; species Acanthosepion pharaonis. Next base: position 1,699,917 of record CAHIKZ030000609.1, read on the forward strand.
TTGTCTATTTTAAGTAAATTCCTTTCATATTGTCTGATAAGTTTAATAGCATTATCATCGAAAGACGAAAGGAAATCACCATATTGATACATGTTTAAATCCAATCTAAGCTAATAGTGTAATAGTAGAAAAATTATTTACGTTCAGGCATGAGTGTCTATAGGCTCAGACCCAAGGGTGTGAACAGACTTAGACTCAGTGAAAACAGACAAAGCAATAACTGAGAAGTAGTAAAATAAAGAAAACAAGATATACGCATGTAGAGTGAAATAAGAATCTACTCCCGTAGATTAAATAAAAGGCTCAATTCGAATTTCCCTGAAGGTTAACTGTATCGGCAAGCACCTGAAGAAGGCCGGAGAACCCAACTGCCGAAACATTGTGATAATCACAACAAAGAGAAAGACTTAGTCCGATAATAAATAATGTATATTATAACTCCTCATTCCGGAAATTCAGATAGAAAAAATATTATTGTTGAATTTGCCCCCTCGCAGATAGCGTTACCTTCTTTTTCTTTTCTACCCAGGATTTTTTAGTTCTATGCAAACAAATAAGAGATAGTATCCTATAAGTAGTATTTAATAGTTATCTCTCTTGAAAACTCTCCTTTTTTTTTCAGTTGATCGCAATCGAGAATTTCATAATGTCAGTTGAAAATTATTGATTTTTTAAAATTAATTTTTATTTTATTTTGCATTATTTAAATTAGCGCATCTTAGAAAGAGCTTAAACTAAATATTTTGACTACAACGTATGGTTTTGTATCCAGTTGAGCGCGAATACAGACTTCACAATTTTAATATTTACCTGAAAATTACTTCGATTTGTTTTAAATTCTTCAATCTATTTTAACGGTACTATAATTCATTACTTTTGACTACATAACAGCGTTTTGAGGGTAGGTCAGAAATGATCCGACCCTTCGCCATTTTGAGGGTAGGTAAGAAATGATCTGCGCCTTCGCCATTTTGAGGGTAGGTCAGAAATAATCCGCCATTTCGATCTTTTGCTTTGTCACACTGCCTTCTGCTCATGCGTGTTTATAGTTGGTACTATTGTGGTCACGTGATCAAAGTTTGAATTTGATCATGCCAGTTTTCTTGCTGCTGTCACAGTGTAAACATGGCCGATCCACTAGCAGTGTGCACCAGGGAGGAACAAAGAGCAGTGATTCTTACACTTGTAGAGTGACCTGGCATAACCTTCTTGTAGGACCAACGGCCATATAACACAATGAGATAGACTGGTTTCTATAGCTATGTATATAATCACTACAGTGAGGACATAGCACTGGTGTGCGGGTGGAGAAGCTGAAGTCAGCGGCCAGGGTGGAGAGTTCCTCCTTGACGAAATCAACAGCGACGTGTCCATAACCGAGGTGATCCTTCCAGGTGGAGGATATCGGCTGTGACTTGACCTGGAGAGTGATAGGCTTCGCTAGGTCTACTTGCCCAAGATTCGTTAAGCACGAATAAATACATCTCCGGCTTTCAACTCGGATATATTGGTCGGATGCTCTGCTGCGCAGTGCCCCTACAATCACACCCAGTCATGGGACAAAATTATTATTATTATATTTCCTTTGATTTCTGGTGTATGCTCATTTCTTTCCGGGTCCCAACCAGAGACCTAAGTCAGAAATGTCATCATGACATTTTCCACTGAGCAGTTTTGAGAAAAAATACTGCACACTTTACATAGATAAAGCCCTTCGTAAAGTGTGGGCTGTACTTATAAGTACATTTTTTTTATATTCCTTTAAGGCATGGACTACCAGGGAGTCCTTCAATGAGACTATTAGAATATTTTTCAATCAATCCGAGGACACCAATTACAACTGAAATTGTTAATGTTCTCATGCGCCATATTTTTGAGACTTCGATTTCAAGGTCTTCAAAGACACACTGCAGTCTGCGGGGACTGCCATGTCAATAAGAAGGTATTCTTGTCTTTGCGGTCTCTAATCACGACGTCAGTCTGATTAGCTTTGGTTGTTCTGTCTGTGTGTATAAAATTGTTACAGGTCGTTTCTCTGTAACCGAGCCTCGGTGGTGTTCATACTAATTTCTTGCAGTTCCATTTCCATAAAATTTCCAGTGTAGATATTGTCTCACTCTGTGATACCGTCTTATATATTCAGTGGGTGCCAATACCACGCAACCTGATGCAGGACGGTCAATTGTTTCTGGATATTTATCACAGAATCTGCATTATTATTATTTCCTTTGATTTCTGGTGTGTACATATTTCTTTCCGCGTCCCGCCCAGAGACCTAATGCTAGAAATGGCATCATGACATTTTCTACTGACCAATTAAAAAAAAAAAAAAAAACACATATTTTAAATAGATAAATCCTTTCGTAAGATGTAAGTTCTACTCGTAAGAACAATCTTTTGTTTTTCTTTAAGACATGGGCTTCCAGGAATCCTTTCAATTAGTCTACTGGAATCTTTTCCAACCAATCCGATGGCTCCAACTACAACAGGGATTGTTGATGTTCCCATGTGATACATTTTTGAGATTTCGATTTCAAGGTCCGTGTATTTTGAGTGATTGAATGCTTTCTTATTTAGTTTGTAACCATAGCTACTGTTTATTATTATTATTATTATTATTATTCCTCCTTGCTGTTGGAGCATTAAACGCTAGCCTTCTTCTGAGAAGAGAAATTATAGTCTGATCTTGATTTCAAATGTTACCTATCACAATAAAGCTGGATTTTGGCAGCGGAGGCTGAAAATTAGGATAACTTGATTTGAGAACTTTTGATACATAGCACTGAGCTCACAGGCCAATTTAATATCAAAACTGCTATTTCCGGTCGCACTGCAAATAGACATCTTTTTAACCGATACTGTATAAACCGGAAACGACTCCATTGTAAGCCTCTATGTAAACATTTTATTGCGAAAGTGTACTAGAACCGCGGAAAACGCTGTTAGCTATACGGGTAATGAGTCTTTTCAGTTAGAACGTCTCTATTCACTTCGTACTAATCCCCTCGGTAAAGAAGGAATAAGGAATCCAAATGAAAATGGTTGCTGATTAAAAATGAATTGTGTATATTTTTGCGATTTTTAAAGGCAGAATAGAAATCTTTCTTAGTTACTTGAATTTTGATAGAACAAACATTCCGAGACCAACTGAAAATAAAATTGTAAGAACCTTTCTTAAAAGCAATTAATATAAAGAACATAAGATATGTAGAGATGACAGTGTTGAAAGTAGACACAGAAAAGAATAGCCCAACAAAATGTAGTGAAAGAAATCGGGAAGAAAGTTCTAAACATCAATTTTAAGAAGACAGAATGCATGGTTGTCAGCAAAAGACAAAAGAGACAACCCAACATGCAAATTACTAATTGGAGATACCAAAATCAAATACGCACAATTTAAATATCTGGGAAGTGTTTTAGCAAAGGACAAACATTTCGAACTGAAATACGAAGGCACATTAGGATACTGAAAGATGCCTTCCAAAAGCTAAGCAAAGTATTAATAAACCTTCCTACCTTTCGTTAAAAACAAAGAAAATAGTACTGAACTTTTACGTAATATCTGTTCTCCTATAGAGTAGCGAATGCTGTGCAATGTCATAACAATTGAAAAAAAAAGTCGATGAAACAGAAATTTGGTTCTACCGAAAGATGCTGAGAATACCATGGACCGAACATGTGAGTAATGACGACGTTTTAGAGAAAATAGAAACAAAAAGGATAATTATATTTGACATCGGGAAGAGGTAGTTGAAATTTCTAGAGAACGTAATGAGAGAAGGAGGGCTTGGAAGATTTGACACTCACAGGACATATTGAAGGCAAGAGGGACATAGGAAAGCAGTGAGTAACCTACCTAGCGAGCTTGTGTAAATTTCTAGGGCACATAATGAAGAAAGTGGGTTTGATGAATTTGACACTCACAGGACATTTTGAAGGCAAAAGGGACAGAGGAAAGCAGCGTGTAACCTAGCTAAAGAGCTTGTGTAAATAATATGAAATAAAGAATAGGGACTGGGAAGAATAGTTAGCGCTATGAAGGATTCAAAGTTGTGAAGAACCATGATTGCTTACATCTTGAAGTGACTCTGCCCATAGAAAAAGAATACAAAGGTTGGTGAATCCATATTATTGCATTAATTTTATATACAAAACACGAGCAAGACTGAGTACATCTGTTGGTTTTGCAGTGTAACCCGGATATAAGAGAGTTGTTGGGACCGGAGAAGTCGTCTCTTATATCCGGGTTTGGTCTATTTTATATACATTAACACAGGCTCTAATTTGAAACAGTCTTTCTTACCAGAATCTATCCTGCACATTTATAAATCTACATAATTCATCCATGCATTGAATATTTCTGTCACGTCCTGTCTGGTGCTTCTATGTCTATAGAGATTCTGGATAAAATACAACGATGAAACTGCAAGATTATCGGTCCTGACATGGCTTCTCGGCTTCAGTCAATGTCCTATCGCTGTAAGGTAGCTTCATTGTGTCTTTTGTAGATAGTCATTGCAATTGTTCTGATGAACTTTGGTACCTCGACGAATTTAAGTACATTACTAGACTGGTAGCTAGATCTCATCATATTATTTTTGTTATATACCATACCTATGAACACTAATGGGTATGTCCCCACCCTCATGAATACGTTGGACATTCTGTAAGTGGGAGGATATGCTGTCTAAGTTGTCAACCACTAGCAGTGGTTTACCTACTTCACGCCGCTGGTGCGTATTGTATTTAGTTGATGCTATTTAGATTACCATTTCATTTCCAATCTCCTTTTTGGTTATTCCTGATTCAGTAATCTTTTCTAGGTTACAACAATTTTACAGTTGAAATAGCTAGATGTAACCGTAAGTTCTATGCTAACAGTTTCTTCTCTTGCGCTCCTCGCTTGTGGAACTCTCTTTTAGTTTCTCACTTTCCAGTAAAATTTGATGCTTGTCGATCCGTGTAACCTTCTGGAAACCTTTATTCAATCTATATGGACTAGTGTACCCATTCTGTTGACCATGTCTAGGTATATCGTTCTTAATTTAGTATCGCCCACCACATTTCTACTGAGTCCAAGTACGCAACGCTTGAGAGTGAACGCCCAATTACTATGTCAACAAATTCACAAACCAACATAATCTTGAAAAAAAGACATTAACTAAAGGGAGCAAAGAAATGAATTACATGTCAAAATGCATTGTTATTGAAAGATTGATAGCAGAAAGTTTTAAACCTGCCTCCAAAAATTACATTTTATTAAAGCTGCTTTCCAAAAATAGTGGATAAGACACAAGAATAAAAAGATGGTCAATTGCGCGTATAAAGAAAGTTCATATATTTAAATATTACTCAATCTCTTTACATTGTTTGGACTGTTGTTCTCAAATCTATTGCCATATTCACGTCATTTCAGCCATTGTACACTCTGGCCTACTTTAGGTGATGTAGAAGTGTCCATTTGTTTTCATTTTCTCTAAAACTTCATTGTTGCTCAGATGTTCAATCCATGACATGTAAATAATATAAATAATAATTCCTCATCCCAGAAGTTCTTATTTCTTTATCCCCCATTATTTATTATTACCCACACACATCAACCTGTATTTTATGAATGGATTAAAAAAGGTTCCATTCATAGTGATTATAATTTCAAAGACTTAGGAAGGATCTATTTATATCAGGGTTCCTCAAAATGGTCCGTATCGGTTCAGGCAAGATAAAAAAAAAACTTTAGCAGAGCTTGAATGAAAACTTAGTGTTCCAGAGAGCTGTAAACCGTGCCGGATTTACCTATAGCCTTAGCAGGCTGAAGCCTAGGGCCTCAAAATCTAGGGACTACCAGCCAGGGTGTATAATATCTTGACACTGTCAGAGGTATACGCATACTGTCATAATGCGTTGTAGTCTCTAAACAACCCTTCCGTAATTTTACACAGCTGTCATCATCATCGGCTTACCTCAAATTCTTTAATTTAACACTCTTCCATTTTCCTCTACACGTGAGAATGGGGAATTTAGTTGGGGCCTCAAGCGGAATAACCTAGAGCCTCTCTTTATTTAAATCCAGCCCTGGGATGAATTTGAGCCAATGCAGTTTTCACTATTGAAATCTTCCATTGCGACCAATGATTTCTTGATTCCAGGGCATCTTCCCCTTTGCCGAAAAGATTCCAGCATTCACATACATGGCTTTTGGTGTTTACATTCGGGATAATCTGTCACTCGAGCAATGTCAGTTGCTATCTACTCTCCTCATTTTTCTTTTCTTTCTCCTCAATAATAATGTTTCTGTTCCTAATTCCTCTACACCCTGTAACCCGTTGCGTCATAGTGGCTGTACTTAGGGGGATACCGATTTTTTTATGGTGAAGATAAATGAATTTCTATGTTAAATCTGTGTGTTAATTGTAATAACTATAATAATTTACATAATAATAATAATAATAATAATTTACATTATTCGAACTATTGTCCTCATCTTTGTCGCCATATTTTCTTTTTTAAGGACAATAGTCCGAATAAGGTAAATAGTGTACATAATACCTCATCTCAGAAATATAGACAAATAATAATAATAATAATAAATTACCGGTAAAATAATCTTAAAAGCATGTTTGTCTATTTTTACCGGGAAAATAGCCTCTTAAGTTTTCAACCGACAATAGCACTAATTGTTCTATCAATAAACGCTGAATCTTTCCGGTATGGAAACGACTTATTTAACCATTACCATTAGATTTAACCATTGCAGTGTTCACATTTAAAAGAACTGCGTATTAATGGATGAACAAAAAAAGAAAATTAAGCAAAATAGTTATTTTGCAACTATTGAGCCGGTTTTATCAGCTTTTCCAAGTTTGTTTTAGCCTTGAGTATCATTTATTAAATGAAGATAAAAGCACCTTGAACTGAAAACGTCATGATTTGTGCCAAAAACTAACCTGAATGCAACCTAATATTTGTGATCTCCGTGCCCGCAAACCCCATTTTCTTCTTCTCTTCAGGACGTTGGAGATCGTGGCTCTCCACAAAATCCTGTCCTTTGTAGCTCTTAACAAATTTTGTCTTTTTGCTATCTCTCCTAAATCTTGATCTGCGATCGAGCTTGTTAGATAGGATATATTTTCCTCCGTCCCACTTGCTTTCAATATGCCGTGTGTGTGTCGGATTTTCCAAGCCGCCTTACCTCATTATATGCCCTTTTAAATGTCAACTATCTCTTTCGGTTCTTTTTGTTTTCATTTTCTCTAAAACTTCGTCGTTGCTCAAATGTTCAGTCTATAGTACTCTCAGCAATTTTTCTGTACAGCCACTTTTCTTTTGCTTCAAGTTTCTTCTTCATATGTGAGATAATTGCCCAGCATTCACTGCTATATAGGACTGACATTACGTAATAGTTCAGTACTCTTTTCTTTCCTTCTTATGAAATTTTCCTGTTTCTTAATACTTTGATTAGCTTTTGAAAGGCCTCTTTCGCTATCCCAATGCGTCTTCGAATTTCGGTGCCTCACTTTCCGTTCCCTGTTAAAACACTTCCCAGATATTCAAATTATTCTATTTGTTTGATTTTGGTATCTATTTAAAAAATAATCCAAGCTTTAAAGGTAGTCGTTTAAGTTTATAGTTTACTAAGTATTTTCTCGTATAAGCTGTAATCATCATCATTAGTTCCATGACCGGTTTAGCGCTGCTAAACACCTGAACAGTTCCTTCTAGATATCTGGGTTGAAAGCCGGAGAGATGTATTCATTTATGCATAGTGTTTCTTGGGCAAGTAGATGTGGTGGAGCCTAACTCTTTCCAGATTAAACCACAGCCAACCTCCCGAACTGGAAATCTCGCCATGCTCACAGACTCATGGCCGTTGATTTCATCGGAGGAATCCTCTTTGTTGTTGACTTCAGTCGAGGAATCTCTCCGCCCATCGATGTAGTGCCATCACTGTAGTGGATGTGTATTTAGCTATGGTGCCCCCGTCTACCCCCCCCCGGATTGTGCTAAATGGCCGTTGACGCTAGAAGAAGGTTCATCCGAATTTTGACAGGTTTTTTTTTAATCATATCCATCCTCTTCACCAGAAAGAGTTGGGGTGTGGGGGGCCGGTTTAGACGTCGATAAGCTGACCATGCAGCGCAGGTAAGTACTGGATTGCCTAATACTAGTAGCACTCGTAGAAATGTAGGAAAGGACTCTAATTTCTAAAAGGAATCGACCGTTGTCGGAATCATCGATTAAATGCGAACGATCTTTTCCCTTAACTGCATAGTATGTGCTTCGCCAGGTCTATAAACTGTTTTGAATTCAGAGTTTTTCTCTTTCTAGACCAGTTGCCCCTCAAGGCAATAGAACCCTGTCTGTCCTACTATTTACTGATAACTGGGTGGGGGGGTAGAGAGTTGTCTTCATACCTTTCCCAAATAAGTGAATGCAATGAACCCGACTGGAACTCGAACTCAGCAAATCATTACTCTACCGTGCCTCTTTTATTTTATAGAAATGATTAATTTATGGAAATGATTATAGAAGCAAAAGCTGAAAGTTGTCTATTTGTAGGGACAAACATAGTTCAGATCTGAATTAAACTAATTACAAAATCATACCTGAACATAAAATTCCTGACTCCATTCGGGAGGCAATAAAAAAAAATCTACGATTGATATGCGTCTCCTATATTTTGATCTCATTCCTTCTACATTCATCATTTTGCAACTATGCCATCCGTTTCAGTTCAATCCTTAGAGCAACGGACCGAAGCTTGAGAGGTCTCAAGTTCCATTTTAAGAGCAGGATGTCTGTTAAGGTAAATTCTCACCGGATAACAAACAGGACTAATATAACAAACATTATCCCTTTCTCGTGTATCTAGTTTTGTGCTTGTAAAATATGCAATACCCAAGTGGTAACTAGCAGGGCAGTGTTTTTAGTTAACGCGTGGGAGTCACCGCATCTGGTAGACAGCTGGGCCTTGTGGCGAATTTCAACACCTTCGGCATTCTTTCATACCAAATCAGTCGATAAATCAACGATACCCTAGTGGTATAAAATATAATCTGACTGCTCATATTACAACTTCGGCTACCACTACCACCACTGCTACTACTACTACCTCTTACTGTTCCCCTTACCACTACTAATATTGCTACTCTGGCTGCTGCTGTTACGATTATTGCAGCAGCTGCTACCGCAGCAACTGATAACAGTATAAATACTCTAACAGGTGCCGAGGTACGGGGACTGCGTTCGACCCTTAGAGACAAGTCAGGACAATCAGGTTAGCGTCGTGCTTGTTGCTAATAGCAACTTCTTATTTCCATCTCCTCGTCTTTTCCGTTTATTTACTGTTTCTGTAATATTTATTTGCTTAGCCGGTTGCTTTTTTTCTGCTTTCTGTCGGTCGATTCATATCTTCGGGAAAATATATTATTAAATAATCCTCTGAATTCGATGCGGCCATCTTTCAGTGTCTTTGTTTAAGAATTTTGCATTTCTCGTTTTTTATTTTTGTTTTTTTACTAAACATTTGTGTTTTATTTTTGTTTGTACGTTGTTTTTCTTTCCTATCTTCTTTCTTTTTTTTATAGATTTGCTTTTTTCTTTGTTTATTTTTTTAATTTTATTTTCCATAAACGAATTCCCTTTCCTTGTTTTCTTTCTATCTTCTTACATCCCATCAATACTTCTTTCTTTCTTATTGTTACATCCCATCAGTTCTTTCTTTCTTTTTCTTTCTTTCTTTCTTATAGTTACATCCTATCATTACTTTTCTTTCTTTTCTCTCTCTCTCTCTCTTTCCATTTTTCTGATAACTTCTCTTTCTTTTTGTTTCTGTTTTATTATTTTTCTTTTGTTTCTTTTTTCAACTTTTCCTTTTTCTTTTCCATAAATTAATCACTTCATTTTCTTTTATTGCTTCATCTTTTTATTTTTATTGCATCATCCACCACAAGTCTCTTTCTCTCTCTCTCTCTTATTACTTCTCTTTATTTTCGTCTGCATGTTACTATTTTTCGTTCCTTGTTTTATTTTTTCTTACTTTATTTTCCATAAGCTTCCTTATTCTCCCTCTCGTTTTTTTCTTTGTTTTATCATATCACTCTTTCATTCTTCTTTCTTCCTCTCTCTTTTCACATTTTTTTATATCTTTTTAAGTGAGTTTCATCTTTTCCATATAAGTTTGTATGCATCCACTTTCATCTACTTCTTTCTTTTCCGTCAACGTATCAGCTCGTTTCTTTGTTTGACAACTGATTTCAAACTTCTCCTCCTCCCTCAACTTTTCTCTTTTACTCTCTTTCTACCTTTCTTTCTATATCTATCTATCTATTTATCCATCTGCCTAAGGCATCTGCTCTGTCCATCCAACCACACGTCCGCTGCCTACCTTTCTTTCTTTCTTTCTTTCTTTCTTTCACATTTATCTAAGTATAAGTTTATCTACTTTTTGTCGTCCTCATTGCATATGCGTTTGTTTTTTGGCTATCTGTGTGGCCTTTTGCGTGCCTCTGTAACTGCCCGTAAGTCAGCATTTTTCTTTCTTCGGACATTTTTCTTTCTCTTTTCTTTCTCTTTTCTTTCTCTTTTCTTTCTCTTTTCTTTCTCTTTTCTTTCTCTTTTCTTTCTCTTTTCTTTCTCTTTTCTTTCTCTTTTCTTTCTCTTTTCTTTCTCTTTTCTTTCTCTTTTCTTTTCTTTTCTTTTCTTTTCTTTCTCTTTTCTTTCTCTTTTCTTTCTCTTTTCTTTCTCTTTTCTTTCTCTTTTCTTTCTCTTTTCTTTCTCTTTTCTTTCTCTTTTTCGTTCTCTTTTCTTTCTTTTTTTTGTTCTCTTTTCTTTCTTTTTTTGTTCTCTTTTCTTTCTTTTTTTGTTCTCTTTTCTTTCTTTCTTTCTGTTCTCTTTCTCTCTTTCTTTCTGTTCTCTCTCTCTTTCTTTCTGTTCTCTCTCTCTTTCTTTCTCTCTCTCTTTCTTTCTGTTCTCTCTCTCTTTCTTTCTCTCTCTCTTTCTTTCTGTTCTCTCTCTCTTTCTGTTCTCTCTCTCTTTCTTTCTTTCTCTTTCTGTTCTCTCTCTCTTTCTTTCTTTCTCTTTCTGTTCTCTTTAATGCAACCGACTTTCTGTCTACTGTACATTCCCGGCTCTTCTTTTGTCCGTCTGTCTCTAGGTTCGCGCCTGCTTCTTTGTCACTATACACGTAACCACCCTTTTGGATTACCTGCCTAATTACTTCTCTCTATATATCTGTTTAATTTTAGTAACCATCTGTTGGTCCGTCCATCTGTCTATCCATCCAGCTATCTGCTTGTATACGTATTTGGTCATATACACGTTTGCCTTTTAGAGTCCAATCACCATAAATATGACAGCGATTTAATATCCGAGTTTCCCAAAGGATCAAACTGCAAATTCTGATTTGGTCTTCAAATAAGCCCTCTATATAATCTTACTCGTTTTCAGTGCGCTCGCATATTTATAAAATCTCTCTCTTTCTTTCAAAAGGATGGATTAAAAATAATTCCATAAATCCTTTAGAAACATATGTATGTAGTGTGTTGGTGCATAATTATCAGTCGTTTTTTAAAAAATATTTATTATAAAATAACAATTCAACAATAACATTTTTTAAATGATTATTACTCAGCGTATGATTATCGACGCGAATTTTTGTAACCTGAAAAATGTTTTTATTAAAAAACGGAAACAAAACAGCAATTTTTAATAACGAATAACTCGCCTACAAAAACGCCTGATAATTATGCACCAACCCAATTGCACGTGTAAACATTTAGATATAAATAAAAAATATCTGTATGAAGAAAATATAAATAAAGACAAAAAGATAACTTTTCTTTACCAACGCGTTTCGTCCTCTGATGGGCTTTATCAAAAAAAAGATGTAAGGATTTTATTTTGCAACATGTATTTATAAACAGAATTTAAAATAGCGTTAGGTTTCCAAAATTTTTTGAGCGTTCTTAAATTTAAAATTTTGAAAACCTAACGATATTTTTACTTCTGTTCATGAATACATGACGCAAAATAAAATTCTTACAATATATTTACCTTGATAAAGTCCATCAGAGGACGAATAGCGTATTTGCTATGTGAAGATCGTTTATAAAAATTGTATACAGTAGAGTAATGGCTCGGATTGAGGAATCGGAGAGCCGAGTTCGAATTCCAATCGAATTCATTACCTTCACCTATGTGTTAATACCCTTGGGAAAGGTATTAATCCTCTTCTTCTCCCCCCCTCCCGCTATGGGTAAATAGCAGGACAGGCCTTGGGCGGCAACAGGTATACTGCAGAATGAAATGGTAATCTACTGCGGGGAAAAAATCTTCGTTTTCAGTTATGTATCGAAAGATATATGATCGCCTAAGCGTGTATCCCGCATGGCACATAACTGACTGAATTATTATACAAAATCGCTAAAAATGATTATAACTTCTCTATCAATGTCTTTCGTCGTTGATGCGCAATGCGCCTATTCCTCTGTTGGTTTATTAAAGACGTTGACCTCCTGTTTGTCTACGAGTCTGTCTATTGCACTGAATGAAGGGTTTTGATTTGTTTCGCAGTCCGTCAATTTGTGCTTGTTGCTGAATACGGCTGCTTTTTTGTTTACTCTCTTTTCCCCTCACCCTCCCTCTCTTTATCTCCTTACTCCACTTCTCTCGCTTTCTTTCCTCTCTCTTACCGCCCTCTCTTTCACTCCTTCCTCTTCCTCCTCATTATTTCCCTCCCCTCATCCCCTCTCTCTCTCTCTATCCTTCCACTCACCCTCTCCCTATATATATTTCCTCATACCCTATCTCTTACACTCTTTTCTATCGCGTTTCTCTCTCTCTCACTCACTCACTTTTCCCTATTCTTTCACTCTTCCTCTGATGCTCTGTCACTCCTTTTACCTTTTCGCCCTCCTACTCTCATCCGAAGTTCTTCAATACAGCTGCTTTTTTACTCTTTTCTCCTCACCCTCTCTCTCTATCTCCTTACTTCCCTTCATTCTCTTTCTTTCCTCTATCTCACCTTCATCTTTTTCACTCATTCTTCTTCCTCATCTTTATTTCCACTCACCCTCTCTCTCTATCCTTCCACTCACCCTCTCTCTCTATCCTTCCACTCACCCTCTCTCTCTATCCTTTCACTCACCCTCTCTCTCTCTCCTTCCACTCACCCTCTCTCTCTCTCCTTCCACTCACCCTCTCTCTCTCTCTCCTTCCACTCACCCTCTCTCTCTCTCTCCTTCCACTCACCCTCTCTCTCTCTCCTTCCCTCACCCCTCTCTCTCTCTCCTTCCCTCACCCCTCTCTCTCTCTCTCCCTTCCTCACCCCTCTCTCTCTCTCCTTCCCCCTCTCTCTCTCTTTGTCACCCCTTCTCTATCCTTCCACTCACCCTCTCTTTGTCACCTTCTCTCTCTCTTTTTTTCTCTCCTCTCTTCTCTCTCTCTTCTCTCCTCTTCTCTCCTCTCTTCTCTCTTCTCTCCTCTTCTCTCCTCTCTTCTCTCCTCCTCTCTTCTCCTCTCTTCTCTCCTCTCTCCTCTCTCCTCTCTTCTCTCCTCTATTCTCTCCTCTCTTCTCTTCTCTTCTATTCTCTCCTCTTTTCTCTCCTCTCTTCTCTTCTCTTTTCTCTCCTCTCTTCTCTCCTCTTCTCTCTCTCTCTTCTCTCCTCTCTTCTATTCTCTCGTCTCTTCTCTTCTATTCTCTCCTCTTCTCTTCTCTCCTCTCTTCTCTTCTCTTCTCTCTTCTCTTCTCTTCTCTTCTCTCTCTCCTCTCTTCTCTTCTCTCTCTTCTCTTCTCTTCTCTCTTCTCTTCTCTCCTCTCTTTTCTTCTCTCTTCTCTCCTCTCTCCTCTCTTCTCTCTCTCTCCTCTCTCACACACACACACTTTTCCTTATTCTTTCACTCTTCGTCTCCTCCTTTTTATCTTTTCTCCCTCCTACTCTCATCTACTTTTCTCCCTCACTTCTACTCTCCTTTCGCTCCTATCTCTTTCACTTTCATTTCCCTCTCTCACTTTCTTAATATAGCTCCCTTTCGGACCTTCTTTTTATTCTTTGTTTGCTAACCTCTGCTTGTCCATCTGTCTTTTCTATGCACCACTCAATCCACTGGTGTTTGTCCGCTTCTTCCTCCATCTGTCGATCGTATGTGTCGTGTGTTTGTTTTGTTTTGCTTTTTGCTTCCATTTTCTTTCTTTGCTTTGTTACGACCATTCATTTCATTTTTAGTATCTTGATTTTTTTTTTTTTTTTTTTTTTCACCTCGAAAAAAAAATTCCCTAAATCCTTTCAATGATTTTGTTTACTAAATCCTTCCATTTGCTAGGAAAAAAATCCCAAAAGCCCTCGTTTTTTATCAGAAGCTTTCGGATTAAAAGTTCCACACGCGTTATCAGCTAACCAACCTCACCCCTGCTGCCATAAATAAAAAAAACTATCTGACATATCCCCACACTTACACACACATATATATATATATATATATATATATATATATATATATATATATATGTGTGTTTTTTAACTATACTTTTAGTATCATCTCAACAGACCTTTCTGGGATATTGCTCACTCATCAACAAATCACCTACTCCCCAAACTGCGCCTGCCCTTACCCAAGGGTTCTTTTTTTCTTTTCCTTACACACGCACGGGTCTGTAAAAAGAGGTGGGAGAAAGAAAAACTAGGGTAAAAGAAGCGTGACAGGAGAGACAACTAAACACTTGTCGCTGTCCCCTTATATATCACAATCGATAAAAAAAAATAGTATAATGTCAGGGTGGGTGTGTTGAAGCACAGAGAGAAGACTAAAGGGAGACAACCCATACAATTGGATACACACACACATACATATATATATATATATATATATATACACACACACACACATACTCGCGCGCAATTCATTCGTACCCACCCTTATGCATGTAGGGTAAGGAACAGGTGCAAAAACTGATGCCTTTGTCCCAACAAAAAAGGAAAAAGCTATGGATTTACCCCCCCCCTGTTGTCCATACCGGTGTTTCTTTCTTTCTCTCCATTAGGCTCCCTTTTTTTTCATTCCTTTCTGTTCATCTTTATTTTTTCACTTCTCTCTCTTTGTCTCACCGTTTCTTAGTCTTTCCTCCTACTTTTCTTTGTTTCTCTTTTAATTTCTCTTTCTCTTTCTTTCTTACCTTGCTCATTATTGTTTCTTTTTCTCTTTCTTTCGCATCTTGTTCGTTATTGTCTCTCTTTCTTTCTTATTTTGATTATTATTGTCTCACTTTTTCTTTCGCATCTTGCTCATTATTGTTTTTCTTTCTCTTTCTTTCTTACCTTGCTCATTATTGTCTTTCTCTTTCTTTCTCATCTTGTTCATTATTATCTCTTTCTTTCTTTCTCGCTCATTATTGTCTCTCTTTCCATTTCTCATCTTTCTCATTATTGTCTCTCTATCCATTTCTCATCTTTCTCATTATTGTCTCTCTATCCATTTCTCATCTTTCTCATTATTGTCTCTCTATCCATTTCTCATCTTTCTCATTATTGTCTCTCTTTCCATTTCTCATCTTTCTCATTATTGTCTCTCTTTCCATTTCTCATCTTTCTCATTATTGTCTCTCTTTCCATTTCTCATCTTTCTCATTATTGTCTCTCTTTCCATTTCTCATCTTTCTCATTATTGTCTCTCTTTCCATTTCTCATCTTTTCTTATTGTCTCTCTTTCCATTTTCATCTTTCTCATTATTGTCTCTCTTTCCATTTTTCATCTTTCTCATTATTGTCTCTCTTTCCATTTCTCATCTTTCTCATTATTGTCTCTCTTTCCATTTCTCATCTTTCTCATTATTGTCTCTCTTTCCATTTCTCATCTTTCTCATTATTGTCTCTCTTTCCATTTTCTCATCTTTTCATTATTGTCTCTCTTTCCATTTCTCATCTTTCTCATTATTGTCTCTCTTTTCCATTTTCTCATCTTTCTCATTATTGTCTCTCTTTCCATTTCTCATCTTTCTCATTATTGTCTCTCTTTCCATTTCTCATCTTTCTCATTATTGTCTCTCTTTCCATTTCTCATCTTTCTCATTATTGTCTCTCTTTCCATTTCTCATCTTTCTCATTATTGTCTCTCTTTCCATTTCTCATCTTTCTCATTATTGTCTCTCTTTCCATTTCTCATCTTTCTCATTATTTCTTTTCCATTTCTCATCTTTCTCATTATTGTCTCTCTTTCCATTTCTCATCTTTCTCATTATTGTCTCTCTTTCCATTTCTCATCTTTCTCATTATTGTCTCTCTTTCCATTTCTCATCTTTCTCATTATTGTCTCTCTTTCCATTTCTCATCTTTCTCATTATTGTCTCTCTTTCCATTTCTCATCTTTCTCATTATTGTCTCTTTCATTTCTCATCTTTCTCATTATTGTCTCTCTTTCCATTTCTCATCTTTTCATTATTGTCTCTCTTTCCATTTCTCATCTTTCTCATTATTGTCTCTCTTTCCATTTCTCATCTTTCTCATTATTGTCTCTCTTTCCATTTCTCATCTTTCTCATTATTGTCTCTCTTTCCATTTCTCATTTCTCATTATTGTCTCTCTCTTTCATTTCTCATCTTTTATTATTGTCTCTCTTTCCATTTCTCATCTTTCTCATTATTGTCTCTCTTTCCATTTTCATCTTTCTCATTATTGTCTCTCTTTCCATTTCTCATCTTTCTCATTATTGTCTCTCTTTCCATTTTCTCATCTTTCTCATTATTGTCTCTCTTTCCATTTCTCATCTTTCTCATTATTGTCTCTCTTTCCATTTCTCATCTTTCTCATTATTGTCTCTCTTTCCATTTCTCATCTTTCTCATTATCTCTTTCCATTTCTCATCTTTCTCATTATTGTCTCTCTTTCCATTTCTCATCTTTCTCATTATTGTCTCTCTTTCCATTTCTCATCTTTCTCATTATTGTCTCTCTTTCCATTTCTCATCTTTCTCATTATTTCTCTCTTTCCATTTCTCATCTTTTCATTATTTCTCTCTTTCCATTTCTCATCTTTCTCATTATTGTCTCTCTTTCCATTTCTCATCTTTCTCATTATTGTCTCTCTTTCCATTTCTCATCTTTCTCATTATTGTCTCTCTTTCCATTTCTCATCTTTCTCATTATTGTCTCTCTTTCCATTTCTCATCTTTCTCATTATTGTCTCTCTTTCCATTTCTCATCTTTCTCATTATTGTCTCTTTCCATTTCTCATCTTTCTCATTATTGTCTCTCTTTCCATTTCTCATCTTTCTCATTATTGTCTCTCTTTCCATTTCTCATCTTTCTCATTATTGTCTCTCTTTCCATTTCTCATCTTTCTCATTATTTTCCATTTCTCATCTTTCTCATTATTGTCTCTCTTTCCATTTCTCATCTTTTTTCTCATTATTGTCTCTCTTTCCATTTCTCATCTTTCTCATTATTGTCTCTCTTTCCATTTCTCATCTTTCTCATTATTGTCTCTCTTTCCATTTCTCATCTTTCTCATTATTGTCTCTCTTTCCATTTCTCATCTTTCTCATTATTGTCTCTCTTTCCATTTCTCATCTTTCTCATTATTGTCTCTCTTTCCATTTCTCATCTTTCTCATTATTGTCTCTCTTTCCATTTCTCATCTTTCTCATTATTGTCTCTCTTTCCATTTCTCATCTTTCTCATTATTGTCTCTTTCCATTTCTCATCTTTCTCATTATTGTCTCTCTTTCCATTTCTCATCTTTCTCATTATTGTCTCTCTTCATCTTTCCATTATTGTCTCTCTTTCTCATCTTTCTCATTATTGTCTCTCTTTCCATTTCTCATCTTTCTCATTATTGTCTCTTTCCATTTCTCATTCATTATTGTCTCTCTTTCCATTTCTCATCTTTCTCATTATTGTCTCTCTTTCCATTTCTCATCTTTCTCATCTTTCTTTCATTTTCATTTTCATTATTGTCTCTCTTTCCATTTCTCATCTTTCTCATTATTGTCTCTCTTTCCATTTCTCATCTTTTCATTATTGTCTCTCTTTCCATTTTTCTTTCTCATTTTGTCTCTCTTTCCATTTCTCATCTTTTCATTATTGTCTCTCTTTCCATTTCTCATCTTTCTCATTATTGTCTCTCTTTCCATTTCTCATCTTTCTCATTATTGTCTCTCTTTCCATTTCTCATCTTTCTCATTATTGTCTCTCTTTCCATTTCTCATCTTTCTCATTATTGTCTCTCTTTCCATTTCTCATCTTTCTCATTATTGTCTCCCTTTTACTTTTTCAATTTGCTCGTTATTGTCACTCTTATCTTCCTCATCATTTTCTCTTTCTCTTTCTTTCTCATCTTGCTCCTTATTGTCTCTTTCTCTCTCTTTCTTTTTCTTTCTCAGCTTGCTCGTTATTGTCTCTTTTTTTCTTTCTCACTTGCTTATTACTGTCTCCCTTTTTCTTTCTAAATGTGCTCGTTATTTTCTCTCTCTCATCTTGCTCATTATTTTCTTTCTCATCTATCTCATTATTGCTTCTTTTTCTCTCTGCTTCTGTACTGCATTCCTTTTTGTTCTTCCTGGCTTTTCTTTATTTGATGTGAACGCAAAGACACGCTCTCAGTCACACGTAAACAAAGATCTACACACACACACACACACACACACACACACACTCGCACTCGCACACACAAAAGATGCCCACACCTGCTGCAAGTGTCCGCTTTATTTTTCGAGATTTATATGTTCCTTGTCTTGCTTTATTTTCTACACCTCAATCTAATCACTTTTGGTATGGCACGCACGCACGCTCCCTCCCTTTCTTTCTTTCTTTCTTCTTTCTTCTTTTTCTTCTTTCTTCTTTCTTTCTTTCTTTCTTCTTTCTTTCTTTCTTCTTTCTTTCTTTCTTCTTTTTTTCTTTCTTCTTTTTTTCTTTCTTCTTTTTTTTCTTTCTTCTTTTTTTTCTTTCTTCTTTTTTTTCTTTCTTTTTTTTTTCTTTCTTTATTCTTTCTTTCTTTATTCTTTCTTTCTTTATTCTTTCTTTCTTTATTCTTTCTTTCTTTATTCTTTCTTTCTTTATTCTTTCTTTCTTTATTCTTTCTTTCTTTATTCTTTCTTTCTTTATTCTTTCTTTCTTTATTCTTTCTTTCTTTCTTTCTTTATTCATTCTTTCTTTATTCATTCTTTCTTTATTCTTTCTTTTCTTTTTTTATTCTTTCTTTCTTATTCTTTCTTTCTTCTTTATTCTTTCTTTCTTTTATTCTTTCTTTTCTTTATTCTTTCTTTCTTTATTCTTTCTTTCTTTATTCTTTCTTTCTTTATTCTTTCTTTCTTTCTTTCTTTATTCTTTCTTTCTTTCTTTATTCTTTCTTTCTTTCTTTATTCTTTCTTTCTTTCTTTATTCTTTCTTTCTTTCTTTATTCTTTCTTTCTTTCTTTTCTGCCTTAGTACAAAATACTCGTGTATATGCTTTATACACGTGTACTTTTACATACGTACTGACTCAAACAAAACCACGCACGTGCGATTAAGAATAGTTACAAGCATACATACGAATGCACTCACGCGTAAAGTCAGTTATCAACGTGTTTGAATATTAATAATAATAATCATCAAAAGAAGAATATTAATTACAATAGAGTGAGTTATATATACCTCCTGGATATCACAGATTTTATAGCAGCTGGTTTAAACGTAAGATCGACCTTCCCTCCTTGAAAATCAGCATTTGTAATCCTGCCTTTCACTTCGACACTAACATCGGCCACTGGCACCAGGAAGAAATAAATGAACCTTATCTATTCCCCCCCCCATAAAGTTAAGCCTAGCACAACGCCACATCGATGTAGCACCTCATGAAGATTAAACTTCCTACACTAACAAGTTAGTCTGCAAGACTAGCATGCTTATCATTTCGCTGTCGCCATATTTTTCTTTTTAAGAATCTCTTGTCCTTTTATGACGTCGGTGGTCATGACTCTCCACAGAATCCTTTTCTTTATTATCTATGAAATGCCATGCCTTCTTGGGGAAGATAGTGGGGTAGATTTCCGTTGCCTTCTCCAGGGTTTTGGAATTCAAGCTTTTCACATTCTCTTAGACTGGTTGCCACTCAAGGCAAAGATTCAATCTACCCTACTCTTTAACCCATAATTATGAAATAGGTAAAAGAGTTAGACTCATTCTTTTTCCAACGGCATTTGTGTGCAACAGATTAAGTCGGAATTTGAATTCGGCGCGCCAATTACACTTTCTGCGTTGATAACCGCTTTAGTTTCCTTTCATTCACCATACGGTCAGTTTTAGACCCACTGGAGTGTGTAATCGATTTCTACTTTTTTTTCTCTGATTAGGTCATTTCCAGTGGCGTGCAATAATATGAATCCATTTTCGGGGTGTATGATGAAATTTGTGTGACTTTGAAAAATATCGCGTCATCCTTGATTGCATCAGATTTTCATCACGCCTAAAAACTATTGTCTCGACTGTCGATTAGTTGTCCTACGGTCATTGTCTGCGATGGCCGTTACTCCAAGGAAGCGTACAAAAAATTGTAACGCTACACGAAGACAATGGCAAGCCTTACCAGTGAGCAAATCAAAGTACTATCGACTGCTTCGGAAATTCTCTTGATTTAAATCCAATCGAGAATCTGTGCTCAATCTGCCAGGAAAGACTTCGTGGAATGGACATACGAAGTACTAACATGTGAACTGGGTCATGTTTCATTGGAAAAATACGAAAAAGAAATAATAATGGCATTATTCGTTTTGTTTTAATTAATTTGCACAAGGTGTAGTAAGAAGCGTTTTCGTGTTGCTGCAGCTGTAACAGGAAATCCGGTTCGAGGCTTAGAGGCGCGCATGGGATTTGATGAAATGGACATCACACCTATGCAAATGAATCAACACCAGCCGCATACTATATAAGCGGCTAAATTGCTTGTTAGGGACGAGTTGTAATTCTGTAGACAACGCCCGTGGTGTCTAGTAGAAAGGGAAAGCGGTACAGGTTACATAAGCAGAATACCCTATACTAAACACGAGCTATTTCAGCCCTTAAGATAGACGCCGGTTTCAATCTGAAGCTGATTCCCCTGTTTGACGGTGCTGGATCGGTGGTCGAATGGATGGAAATAGCGGAACTTGTCTGCAGACTGTACGGCGTGAAGCGACTGGAACACGTCATTCCCTTGAGACTGACGTGGGCGGGTGAGTTTGCCGTCTACCAGCAATTGAGAGACGAGGAGAAGGTGGATGCAGAGAAAATAAAGACTGACTTATATACGGCGTATTCGAAATATATGTGCAATTCATAGCGCACCGGATCTGACGTTTATCTGGCAGATCTACAGAAGCTCGCAGTTTTGTTTAGTGCGGTGAGCTACCGTACACTAGGGTGCGAATTTGTGAATGGACTACCAGCCCAGGTCAAACAACTGCTTCAAGAAACTGGCACGAATAGCGAACCATCTACAAAGATGAGGACAATAGTCCGAATAATGTAAATAGTGTTGATATAGTAAATAGTCATGATATAGTATATGAAAATATTTCCTTATATATATATATAAAATTCCAAGAGGATAGAATCCAGGTAGAACTCAATGTCCAGGACAGAGTAAGGATATAATAAAAAGGCTTAAAGACTAATATACCATGGTCATAATTTGAATTTGTAGGTCTGATCAATTGGATCGTATTTGCGATTCCAATGGAATAAATTATGACCATGGAATATTTAGTATTTAACCTTTTAATATATATATATATATATATATATATATATATATATATATATATATATATATATATATATAATGAGAGAGATTACTATATCGTTTATTTTATTTTTGCAATAAAATCGTGGAAGATAAAGTGCAGAACTACTTCACACAAGGCAGGCTTTTACCTTTTAATTTCCTTGTAACGTGATGTCCGGTGATTTATAAACATCGGTGAGACATGGGAAACTCTAGTTACATTGACGGAGGGATAGACTGATCAAGCTATTAAACGTTTTGAATCTTTGGGGCAGCCCTTTGTATACTAACTCGTTTTTAGACAGAAACACACACGCATACGAGCTCGCGGACACGTGCAGACACACACAAAGGGAAATGTCAACACTAAAATAATATGTAAATGTCGTCACAAAAATGTATGTCTGTATGCGCGCGCAAGTGCATGAACTGTTCAAATGAAAGCGCGTGTTAATGAAATTTGATATCTGAATGGTTGATAACTATTTTGAATGTTATTTGAAACCAAAAAAAGAAAAAAAAACATTTTTTTCTCTGCTGGACTCATGGGATTGAATCCCTTCAAAATTACTAATTACGCTTTCCTTGCTTTCTTATTTATTTTATTTATTTACTTATTTTTTTTTTATTAATTTCACCCCAAGCAAAGCAATAAAGCCTCTAAGACTCACGGAGCGTTACTCAGTGTGAAAATTTAAGAAATTTGAAAAGACATTAAACAAAAATCAGCAATATTATTGGTCCTGACCTGGCATCTCGGCTTCAGTCACTTTCCCACCGCCGCAAAGTTGCTTCATTGCACTTTTTCTATGAACACTTTTATGGTAATTGTTTGTTCGAACCCTTCGCCATATTGCTTAGACTTTATGAATTTAAACGCAGTACTAGATTGGCAACAAGGTTTCATCAGTTTAGAGTTGAGCTGGCTAGATGTAACCGCTAGTTCTATGATAAGTTTCTTTTGTCTCACTTCCGGCTTGTGGAATTCTTCCGGTTCCATGCTTTACAGACAACTTGAATCTTGAAAAATTTAAACGCAATGTCAATCGTTATTTACTGTCTTCTTCATTACTCTTCTTTTGTTCTGTCTCCTTAATAATGTTTCTCTTTTTTTTTTCTTATTGTTTTCACACTCCGTAACCCCTTGTCTTAGTGGCTTTACTACCTTGCATGGGGTGGATTCGATTAAAAAAAAAGTGGGGAGAGAGAACAATAAAAGAACAGGAATTAAGATAGAAGATAACGATTGATATTGCATTTAATATTTTTGAAGATCAAAGTTGACAGGAAAGCAAGAAGCTGGAAGAGAGTTCCACAAGCAAGAGGTGTGATAGAAGAATCTGTTAGCATAGAAATTACGGTTACCTCTAGCCATTTCACCTCTAAAATGACGTCACCTAGTTTCTAATAATACACTGTTATTATTATTAATATAAATTAAAAATTTCGACCATTATGCTCTCTAGTCGTTTGTATTTGGTACAGAATTTCAAACGGAAACCTTTCCTTAAGAGTAAACGATACTTATTCTGCTGTACGCTTCAGGCAATTCTGTTGTTTCTTCTTAGGCTTTTCAGGATTGTTCCTAGTGTTCCGATAACGACTGACACGACTTTCATCATTATTACTAATTTCGTTGTTTACAAATTGTAACCGGTTATTTCCAATTGGTATTAAATTGCGTCAAGTCTCCTTTGTTATTATAATAATAATAATAATAATAATAATTATAATAATTATAATTATTATTATTATTATTAATACTGACTGAAAGAAAAAACCTCCTAATGGGCGAGATTTTTAACGTAATTCTCGCGAAAGGCTTAAATGGATCCCTCATGACTGGTACTCTTAAATACAACAACACTATTTTTTTTTTTAATTTTGATGTTTCGGTGACCGAGAAAAGTCATGAGAAAAGAAAAGGTAATTTCTCTGGTAACTAGTTAGAAAATTTTCAGCTAAAATATCTACCCAGTCAAAAGTGAAGCAAATTCAAAACGTCAAAAAGAAAAAATATGCGACCTCCGGCAGGATTCGAACCTGCGTTTAAGTAATGAAATATGTCGGATTAATAAATGAAAAATCCATTCCTAAAATTGTTTTGTTTACGTCAGGATACGAAACCGAAAAGAGATGTATATTTTGAGAATCAGAAAAATCCGTGTTTAAACGTGTTTATTTGGGATTTTGCTTGGCCAGCAGGTTTTCTGTAACCACGAGATCAAAACACTGCATAGGTAATGACGGTTTCTCCTAGGTGAACGCAGGTTCGAATCCTGCCGGAGAGCGCATATTTTTCTAATATGATTTCTCGAATATTCAGACCGGTAGATGATAATAAATAAATATACTGTTTAATAAATAAATAGGGTATCTACTCAAATATGAATATCCATCAAAAATAGCGCTTAAGTAATAAAAAGGAAAGAGTACTGAACTGCTTTATAATATCAATCTTCCTATATGGCATTGAATGCTGAACAATTTCCTCAAATATAAAGAAGAGAATTGAGGCAACAGAGATTCGGTTCTACAAAAGAATGCTGAGAATACCATGGATTGAACATGTGAGTAAGGGGGAAGTTTTAGAGAAAATTGAAACAAAAAAGGACACCTACTCTTAATAAAAAAAACAACTGAAATTTCTAGGATACATAATAAGGGAAGAAAGCTTGGATAATTCGGACACACACAGAACATAATGAAGTCAAGAGGAACAGAGGAAAAAGTACTTAATGACCTCATGTAAAAGATGACAGGACAGGAATTTGGGAAATGTAGTAAAGGTGGCAGGTTACGAAGGATAGGACGTTATGGAGAACTATGATCACTCACATTTTGAAGGATCGCGTCATATAAAAGAAGAATTTTCGATTTTGACCACTACTCGAGTTAAATTTTCGAATATTTTTCAGTTTACGAATAGCGAAGTTGTTTAAATGGCTTCTTTTTGTTTTACGCCTAATAAATTGAAAATACTTTCCATGTAAGTAAACTAGTAGAATTTTAGAATACAAGATAAAATATTTATGCATTTAGTACCACTTTTTGTAGGTGACATTATAGAATAATGAGTTGCGGCTCTCAATGAGAAATCGAAGAGAAACGGGAAGACTCGCCAACTGTTGTCCTTGTTTGACAAAAAAGTTTCGCACATCGAGAAATCAAACAGCGATCGGATTTTTACTAACAATACCATCTACACAAGCATTCATATTTTTACTAATGATACCATCTACACAAGCAGTCACACCAGCCACAAGTTGGTGAGTCTTCCCCGTTTCTCTTTATTTCTCGCACCGCTGATGAAGAACGCAAGCGTGCCCGAAAATTCCGGACTTAAAACCCTTATTTCTGTGCTTCATTTTTGTCTTGAGGTTAATAATTAATATTTAATAAATATTCTTCGTACTGATCGCATTGATACCCTTTTTTTATTAACCAATCTATTTTATACACACACACACACATATATATATATATATATATATATATATATATATATATAATCCTAAGGGCCAGGCAAACCTACCTTGCTTTCACCTAAACGGATTTTCTGTACCCTGAAAATCTGTTTTAGGTGAAACAAATAAGTTTGCTTGGCTCCTAGGATTATCTTAGGTCTTTTTCTACTTAGTGTATTGAGAACTTTACCTAGTTGTCTTTTACTCGTTTTAGGGTTTGTTTTTTCTTTGGACTTGGAGCTTAAACACTGGACGATTGTTTTCACCTTGGTTTAATGTTCTTGGTTCTTTCTTTCTTTTTTTTTTTTTTTTTTTTTTTTTTTTTATTCCCCATCTTTTCTCGGATAGCGATTTGTTCTACTGCAAGTTGAGCTATTCTCGGTTTTTCCATCCGAGTACCAGCATTTATATATATATATATATATATATATATATATATATATTGTGTGTCTTATGTTCACAGTTTTCTGCCCATTTTGTTGTTATTATACTCTATTATGCCCTCTTTTTATCTTTGTGGCACTTCCTTCATATCCTTTCACAACATAAGTAAATAACGACCCGCAGTTGTATAAAACATACATCAGCACCTGTTCTTCGAGTACACGCATACTCAGTCTCCTCCTCTCTCTCTCTCTCACACACACACACACACACACACACACACACACACACACACACACACACACACACACTTGACCATGAGTTCTTTACGTATAGAAGCCCAATCCTTTATTTCTTTTCTACGTCAAAATATTTATTTTCAACTCAGTTTCCACGACGTGTGCCTTACAAAACCCAATACATCCACCCCACCTTTCTTCTCTCCCTGCTTTTCATTCGCTTGCTTCCTCCCTTCCCTGGCCTTTCCATTTAGTCTTCATTCTGCCGTCCCTATTTTTTTTTTTGTCCCTCGTTTCTTTTTCTCTTTGTTAATTTATATATCGTCAAAAAATGTAATGCTATTAAAGGTTTCATTCGAATACTGAACTTGCAGTTTCATTACTTTTCAAGCATTATGTAATTTTCCTATTTGCATCACACATCCCCCCCGCACAATCTGCCCATGCGTACTCGCATTCCGTTCCGCCACACGTATTCGCTGATTTATCCTAGGCCCTTCATAAGTGAATTGGATTATTTCAGAAATTAAAATGTAAGCATAGCTAAAATTAAGCTTAAATTTTAGAAATTAAAATTAAACTTGGCCGTTAGTCCACAAAACGGAATCATTTATGCGCAGAAGGTTTTATATGTATGTAAAGTCAATGACCGTAGTGGAGTTAGAAACTAATATTTGTGGTTAGGTATCGTTTCTTTCTTTCTTTCTTTCTTTTTTTCTTTTTTTTAATACCATATTGCTTAAGGTGTAGTTCTCCGCAGATTCCTTTTCTTTATAATCTTTTAAATTGCAAGGTCTTCTTGGCAAAGATAGCGGAGTGCTTTACCCGTTGCTTTCTCCAGTACTGAGTTGAGTTGTAATAAACTGGCTGCCATTCAGTCTATCTTTCTATTTAACCGGAGGTGGAAGGAGATGATTCTTGCCTTTTCCGAGATCCATAGTACGAAAGTGAATGCAAAAAAATGAAACTGGATCTTGAACTCGACTCGCCGATTCCTACCTATCTTTAAAACTGTCATTTGAAACGATAAAGAAAACATCTAGTTTCATTAGCATATATTATGCCTGCGTTAGAGCAATGATTAATGAGCTGATCTTGCAAACTATTTGTGAGTTCGATCCACATTAATTATTATTATTATTGTGATTTGGGGCTAGGCACGCTCAGGCTTATTATTTGAACATGAACATCCAGTAAAAATAACGGAGGAATTAATAAAAATGTCGGATGAAAATTAATTAAATTAATTCTTTAGAAACTGCGGATACGACAGTGAACAGAGATTGGCTTCCGTGTATAACTGAAAGAAGAGGTGTTCATTTTCGAAGAGACAAATCGGACCGTGCTGAGCTGTGATGACTTCTGTGGTCGAGGCAGCGAAAGCACACCGAATCAAATGGCGGTTTCTCCTACAAAAAAGTGGGTGAACGTTTGGATCCTGCCATAAGCATATTTTCTTTAAGTTTTTTTTCTTGAGTACGAAGGCTGATAATCATATTACATAATATTTCAAACACGGGTATCCACTAAAAATAACGTTTGAAGTAATATATATATATATAATTACTTCAAACATTATACACACACGCATATATATATATATATATATATATATATATATATATATATATATATATATATATATATATATACATATATATATACATACACACGCATATATATATATATATATATATATATATATATATATATATATATATATATATATATATTAGTAAAAGTAATAATTCCGTTGGTATATAAACCAAGTGGATCTTAGTAATATAAAATATTAAAACGGATCCAAAAAAGAGCTCAATGTATTTATTATTAAAGAGCAAATAATTAGTAGACAATAAAATCCCAAATTACCTCAGATGGTGAATAGGCTTATTTCAACCGAAGAAATCCGTCAGTCTTATTCAACCCTGATATACTGACGAAGTTTTTCGTCGGTTGAAATAAGGCCTAGTCCCCGTCTGATGTAATTTGGAATTTTATTGTGTAATATATATATATAATTAAAAGTTAATAATGATTTACTGATACACGCTCTACTGTTTAACCCATAGCTGGGGGAGAAGATGTGGATTCATACTTTTTCCAATGGTATTTGCGCGTAAGTAAATATGACGAATTCGACTTGAATTCGCTTCTCCGACTTCTAACACCGAAACGTTATCCATTACATCACCCGCACATCCAAGCTGACAACACATGTTATTCTCAAGCGGTAACCTATCTAGTTACTGACCAAGCTCTGCATTGCTTAACTTCGGTGATCAGACGTGAAACTATGTTTCAACTTAATATGGTCGTAAGCTTGTTATTTACTGTTAAGGTTTGTTTTGTTTTTTTTTGTTTTTTTATTTATTTCTTATTGAGTATACACGAAGCATGTTGAGACAATTTCGTAATACTAGTAGTATTATTAAATGTATTTCGTGTTATAGTTTTCGGTGCGTAAATTGGAAATCGGCGAGACGATTCAATTTCTAGCCAAGGCTGTCCGTGTTCACTTCGCGCCAATGCCTTCGGGAAATAAATCCATCTCCTCTCCATCCTAACTACTGCTATGAGGAAAAGAGTAGGGCAGACAATGCCTTTTAGACTTGATAGATCAGACAGGTTATGAAAAAGGGCAACTCTGAACTTGTATGGAGCAGATGTGCTTCTTCGTCATACCATATTAACATTCATTGCTGCAGCTGTTTTAGTTCTTATGGTTTCCCAATGATCTTATAGTGACTTACAGGACATGCGTATATATATATATATATATATATATATATATATATATATATATATATATATATATATATATAGAGAGAGAGAGAAAGTGAAGCCGCAATAGTTTTGGTTATAATGTGAATTTTTAAATTATATATTATACTTTATTTTCCATATTTTTGCTAAACGTGTTTCCGGTCTCGTGACTTTCATCAGGCAAAGAATGGTTATTTCCACATATTATTGAAAGGAATTAATTTTCTTTGATTTCCGATGTTTAACCATTGTCAGTAGGAATCCAAATTTTTTTCTTGGACTTT
The DNA here is from genome assembly GCA_903632075.3 of Acanthosepion pharaonis. Taxonomy (NCBI): domain Eukaryota; kingdom Metazoa; phylum Mollusca; class Cephalopoda; order Sepiida; family Sepiidae; genus Acanthosepion; species Acanthosepion pharaonis. The sequence continues at coordinate 1,728,784 of CAHIKZ030000609.1, forward strand.
CCAACATGTAGCAAAAATATGGAAAATAAAGTATAATATATATTTTTAAAAAATCCACATTATAACCAAAAACGTTTGCGGCTTCTCTCTTCTCTTTAATATATACATTTCTCTCATTGAAACAACTATAACCCCTCCTTTATAATATATATATATATATATATATATATATATATATATATATATATATATATATATATATATATATATATATATATATATGTGTGTGTGTGTGTACTGGGGTAATGTCAGTTAATAGCAACAAAAGAGCCACGTGTTTTGCATACTATCAAACGTAAGGGACTTCATTTTTTAAGTCAGCTATGTAAGTAATATCAGGTTCTCCTCAAAGGATAAAACGTCGTTTAACACACATGATTTTCTTACGAGAAATAAAATCGATTATATTTCTTTTTAGTTGTTTCCCTGATAGGGCAAAATTTTGGTACAGAATATTGCCTCTAAGATGAATAGATTATGCTATGAGTTAGTCAAAGAAGCAAAAATAGTAATAGTAGGATTAGTAATTCTTTATTACTTTTTCTCTATTTTCTTTATTTTTGTTTATCTTTGTTTTTTTTCTTTTTCTTTCTGTTTTTTCTATCATTCTTTCTTTTTCCTTTTCCTTTTGCTTTCTTTTTTTTTTTCTAGCATTCCTATTTTTTCTTTCTTTCTTTTTCCTTCCCTCTTTCATTTTTCATTCTTTTTCTTTCTAGCGTTCCTATTTCTTTCTCTTTTTTCTTTCCTTTCTTTTTTTTCATTTTTCATCCTTTCATTTTTCTTTCTTTCTTCCTCTTTCTAACTTTCCTATTTTCTTTTTCTTTCTTTCTCTTTCTCTTTTTCTTTTTTCTTTCTTTCTATTTAAAAAAAAAAACGACGTACGAAATAATTAATTTGATAAACACTTTTTCCTTTAATTCTTTCGTTCTTCATTACGTTTGATTTGCTATGCTTCCCTGGAAATACCGTGGAATGATTTCCCATTTTCTTTATCCACAATTTCGAATTCAGAGTTTTAATTCTCTTAGACTGGTCGCCATACGGCGCTATAGAATCTAGTCAACCCCAAATATTAATCAATAGTTGAGCGTGGAGAAAGAGACGAATCCTTACATTTTCAAAAGCATATATGCGAAAGTGAACGCAACAGACTAAACCAGGATTTGAACTCGACTCGTTGGCTCCAATTTCCACACCGATAACCATTAAAGTACCCG